>NW_023591495.1:75759-146685 GCF_014843425.1 Jatropha curcas | reverse complement strand
AAACAAGAGAGGAGATTCTGGACCAGTACAGACTCCAACCAGCTGCACGGTCACCTTACTGTGCCAAGGTAATCACACTAAATGTCCATAACTTGTCATTTTAACATTATATATTTAAATTATCTAAAAAATTTTTTTATAACATTTTGTTCCAAATTTTTCTTTTTGCCAAAAAGCTTTTCAAATCACGATCCCACGTTAATCACCCCTTAAGTTTTTGGTAAAGCGGGACAGTAAAAGTACTTATTTCCCAAATTTTCTGCAGGCACATATTTTTTGTTAACTTAATAACATTTGTAAACTTATTCATAACTTGGTGATGCTTCGTGTAAATTATATTTCGACTTCTGTTTTTTTTTTCAGCATAATATCCCATCCTTCTCGAGCAGCGAGGGCAAAAATTTTGAAAGATAAGTCAAGCTACCCCAAGCTGCATAAAGAAGGAATACACATGGGATGCCGTACCACAAGAGGCGAGAGGACTTTATTGGGAGGAGTTCCAGGTACTCTTGGTTTTAGTTATATTCATCCATTCAATGTTTACCAATTCAAGATACATCCTTAGTGTTTAAAAACGCTATAAGAATATTCATTCTTTTTTTGCAGAAACATTTCATATGGGACGAGGCCATTAATTACGGCTATGCTCGAAGTAGCCTGGGAGAGATATGCGCAATCGATACGCTGACTTCAACTATAGATGGAGAAAGAAGCGGTATAGAAGCAGCAGTGGTCGTCTCAGGCAGATATGGAGAGCTGGTAAAAAAAACAAAAGGCTTGGGAACGGATCCTGCATTCAAGAGAAAGCGGGACGATATTTTGCACAAAAAACAGGCGCAGGTGAGAACTGGCGGTGATGGAGCAGGACCTTACGCGACACCCAAGCGGATCTATATCTGCTATAGAGACAAGCTCGATTACTTTAGCTAGTGTGAACTAGTCTCTTTACAAGAACTTTATGTTTAAATGAAAGTACATATATATATATAATATCAATGCATAAAAATTCATTACAAACAAGGGGGCCCTAAAGAATTAGGTCGTGAGCCACACCGATGGAAGGTGTTTACATACACTCACACGAAAGGACCACGATCGTAATACTTTGTCGACAGACGTGGTGAGCGTCAAATGTAAGTAACAATGAATAATATTTTACATTTACATCTAATCATTGGGAAGCAGTACAAAGTTTGATATAATTAAAGCTTGAATTCGCATTGATAATTAAATTCTTTTTGTTTTCAGGAGATTATAGCTACAGCTCGGCGAGCGTAATTGTTACTTCTCAGACAGGATGAATCTGAAGCTGAGTCAAGAATTGAGCGAGGTAGCATTTATCTCGAGGCTGTAGGGGAGAAGAAGAGGAAAGGTATACGCCATCAGGTCTCAAGGCATCAAACGTTTTACACTGGCTCAGCACTCACGCTTCTAACACGCCAGCGCACAGACAGCCGGAGCACACTGACTCACAGTATGATGAATCATATAACAAGCTCAGCTTGCTGATCAGCAGAGACAAGATTGCAGAGCTTAGAGCGCATGTGATGCGGCTGTCCGGCTGAGCCCCGTTGCTGGTACTACTCTTTCCTCTGATTCCTGGCCTGCTACAGATCGACAATGTTCGACGTCTCAAGCGAGCAGCCACTTCCGGCTCCTGATCCATGCTGCAGACGTACTTGGTCCCCTCTTGGCGGCTACATCACATCCAGCAGGTACTCCTCCCGCGATCCGACATCGGATCCTGCAGATGAGCAAGCAGACATAGATTTGGATTTTGGACCTTTCTTAGTTTTTTATTTGTAATTTTGAATATTTTAAATTTTGTTCAGTACAATAAAAAATTTATTTTTACATTGTTCTTTAATTGCGTGTGTGAATATATACTGTAATATGTCAATTTTTCACAGGTGCGGAACAAATTTTGGTTTTTATAATAAATTTAATAATTTTTTTATTTTTTTATTTTGCGACGTGATTTGCGACTGATTTGATACCGAAAATTACAATTTTAAAAATTAACATTTTGCGATCAATTTGCGAACCCGATTAAAAAGTTTTCGACCAGTTTTGCCCTGCGAGAGACCAAATTAGCGACTGAATTTCAAATTTAAGGCACGAACCAAACAATTACGACCGATATTCGACGGTTTGCGACCGATTTATAATCAGTCGCACAATAGCGACCGATGGAATAATGGTCGCTATTATTTTTTGCGACAGCGTATTTTGCGACCAACAATTTCGGTCGCAGATGGTCGCCAAGAACAATTTGCGACCGATATTCAGCCATTTTGCGGACCGATTGGTCGGTCGCAAAATGGCGTTTTTTTTTGTAGTGTCAACGAATAGAAAGAAATGAATGAAAAATCACTAAATAAAGATGAAAATAACCATAATTTTTATTGTAAAATGCTTTAATTTATTCAACCAAAATATATAATTGTGTAAAAAAAAATTATTTTCAATGATTTTAACTTTTATTTTATGAATTATATGTGTGAGAGTTATTTTTTTAATTTTCTAGTCAAATAGGGTTTATAGTCTAAATAGTCTAGCAATTGTTTGATATAATGACAACTTTTGGTTCAAATATTCTTTTATATTAATATAATGTCGGCGGTAGTGAATGATGGTAGGAGTGGTAATTGTGGTGGTGGTGGGGAGGTGGAGTGGATGGTCGTATAGCCGTGGCGTGTGCTAATTTAATATATATTAAAAACAAAAATAAAAAGGATCATGACTTACATTCCATAAATTTTTTTAACTACATTTTACTAACATAGTAATAAATCTTGATTACATATTCCATTCATTACATTTTTCATTGTATTATATCTTTGATTCATGGCTTGCATTATAGTCACTCCAAAACAATTATTTAAAGGCTGGAGGAGGGAGCTACTTTGAATGAGGCATCAACCATACAACATATAAGATAGGTATATTCAAATCGCCTTCAAGTATTTGTGCATTATCCACATAGGCCAATAAGCTGAAACCGTTATAAAATAGTTTTCTTCGGTCATTTGATAGTTCATTTGGCTTTTCTAAAATTTGATGCGCATGAATAAAATTTCATCAATTATTTTCTCGATCCTGTTTAAAATGTTAAGTCAAACTTGTGTAAAAGCAAAATGAAAAATAGCTATATCAAGTAACAATATTTGACTCTAACTATTTGATAAGGCCGCTCGTTTTATCTAGAAAGAAGGTTCAAAATGCCCTAAACTTATAGTCAATATACAAACATTTTTCCATATTTCAACTTTTTTCAAAAATCTCAACACCATCTTGAGACAATAACTTACTCAAATTGCTCCTTTCATTGCTTGACTTAGTCCGCATGTGCGACACACGATCAAGTAAATAAAATATGTAATTTTTTATTTTTATTATAATCTTTGATTAGGGATACTGGGAGAGAGGGGGAGTCTACATCTATAATCTGAATCACCAAATTGGTTTAGCAGTACTTAATACAGCAAAAACAAAGAAGAGCAGGAAGTCTTGTACAAAAACATCAATGAAGAAATGGGAACATCTCAGGAGGCTAAACTATAAAATAACCAATGAACTTTGTGCTTATTATAGAGCTCAACAATAATTTGACACTTGTACTCTCTCTCGGGCACTCACAATTTACAATTTAGATATATATCACCCTATTCAAAATTGGAATAAGGTCTTTTAAAGATAAAATAATATAACATATGGAACCCCACTACATAACCTTGGGTTAACTAACCCAAAACTTGCAAAGCGCCCTGCTTTGATTAGCCACAAATACCCATCACTTTTCTCCCAAACCTCCATTGATCTTGGGCAACTGTAAAGTGGAGGCGTGAATAACAATCATCATTGACTGAAGATCCATGGTTATTAAGCATAGACTTATCTTGGTTTCCTTTAACAACGGTCATAACTAATTATCAATCAACCATTTCAAATTTGTATAATATGTAAATCCAATAACACAAAACAACTAATCTTTTTCATTGATGATATTGCACATTGAAAAGGTAAAAGAAGCACAATATTTGGCTGCTTGTAATTGATGTAAAAAATATACAGAAAGTGCAAGAGCTTACCATCGCCTCTTCATTCTGGCTTCTAACAATGGCATTTTTGTTGATTTTTGAAAATGTTGAGCAGAAAATTAGATTTAATTGGAAAAATGAGTGGGGACTTTGGAAATTGAGGGTACGTTATGGTTACCATCCAAAGGAAATAATTGACTATTAGTTATTTAATGCATTATACGGAAGAAGCTATAGGAGAGAGAAACAAAATGAAGAAATAATAGCGTTACGGTGGAAGGATCGCGAAGGAGTATTGTAGTGGGTTCAAGATTATGTAGTGGGTTCACACTTTATAATTATTTTAACTTTAAAACAGTAGCTTTCAATTTGAAAAGGGTGCAATATTCTAAGTTTGTAAACTGGGTTTGAGGTACGAAGGTCAAATTAGGGTGATTTTTACAACAAAGTCACAAAATCAATTTAATTTTTATAGAATTCATGCCCAATTTAGGAATCTCTTCAAACTAGTTTAATTTGCAAATTTCAATAATTTAGAGATTTAGATTTCACATTCTTTCTTCGATATGCTTTGTTGATTTATTGTTTATCCTTCTCTCTATCTCTTCTTCTCTCTCATGGCAGTAGAAAATAGAAACAAGTAGCTTCATCGACTCAGTTCTGTCCAGGCAAAATGCAAATTTGATCCATTTTTTCTTCTTCTTCTTTTCTTTCTTCTTCTTGGAGTGGATCATGAGCAATTGCAAGAATGAGGTAAATTATAGAAAATTGTTATCTATTTTTTTATAGAACCGTGCTTTCTGTATGAAGATGTGAAGCTGTTTCTCCAGAATATATAAGTAATTCTCCAGAATATAATTAATCATAACTTTTAATTTTATTCATTTTTATGTTCTGTTTTATTTTAGTAATTAATTTATTTTTGTCAATATTCTGAAGTTTTTATTAATATTTAGAGCATGAATAATATAGAAAAATAAAAAATAAAAATAAAATTTAAAATTTTATATGCAATATTAGTTTGAGTAATATAATAGTTCTTGCTTGTTTGATTTTTATTTCTTAGGTTTTAGGGATACAATATCATGAAAAAAACTAACAATATGAAAAGACTGAGAAGTGGGCAAAGGTATCATATGGCAAAGAGTAAGAGGACATAAATAATTCACCTTAACTGCATTCACTTCTATCTGTTTGTAGAGGACACCTCTTATCAGTTGAAAATGGGTAATTTGTAAGTTTATATACAGTGTGAGTTTTTTTTTGTCAAAAAAGGTGAAATATGGGCAAATTGTAGATTGAGTCTAAAAATATTGTTTTTTGTCAAAATTATAGTTTCATTTGCATTTTCCTGAATTTGTAAAATGTGCATGAAAATTCAAATATTTTCTTCTTTTGGTTTTTTAAAGTTTTAAGTTCAAAACCTATGGTAAAGCATAATGATAAATAACTATACCGAATAACAATTTGACTTTAAATATTTAATAGGTTGTTTGTTTAATCTTATTGACAACATTTAGAAACTTTAGGTTTTAATTATCATTCAAACAATAATTTCATGCAGGACAATTTTGGAAAATAAAAATAAAAATTTATCTATAATTATTTGTAGTTTATTCACACAAAGATTTTATTAAGTAGGTAACTATAAAACAAACTTCATCAATGTTAATTAACTTGACATTCTCCCTCATTTAACAATAATATGCGTTTAAATACGTGTCGCGAAAAACTTGTTCAAGGCCAGAAAATGAATATTACCTTAGATGCAATGCCCTTTGGTGATATCAATATCAGCTAACTAATGTTAATTAACTCACATATATGTCTTGGGTCACCCAATTTACCGAGCTTCTTCCCTTTGATACGATAAATGTACAATTAAAGCTCTATATGTTTTAGGGTTTTTTCATCAGAAAGCATGGATTGCTTGGCTCATATGCATTGATGAACATATTGTCATTGAACATAGAACAAAGCTCTTGAGAATTACATTTAAAAATCTATTAGTAATATAAATAATCAAACAAACCTCCATATTGTTATTCGGTCACATGCTTATAACTCTGCTTCGCTGCAATACTCTTTGGAATAATATATTTTGCTTCTTGGATTTCCAACTAACTAAGAATCCCAATGAAAAATACAATAGCCTGTCATAGAGATCTTCTAGTCTCACTAGAAACTTCCCCAATGCGAATGATTGAGTAAAGCTTGTTATAGATCAAGTGTTTGGAAGATGTAGAACAGAAAAGCACCTTGTCTAGGAGAGAAGTTTAGTATCTTTTGTTAAAGTATGTTAAGAATTTACTTTACTGTACATTCTAATGGTTTCTTTAGTTAGTTTCCAAAAATAAATGGCAAGAGTTTCTTGTTGCATTTAGGCTTAAGTTTTCCTATGTAATTTAATAGCTTAGGTTTCAAACTAGAGTTTAATGTCTTCAAGTTGTTACAACTGCTAGTTTATATCTATAATAGCCTACCATATGATAGTCTGTAATTAAGCAACAAAGTAGTTTTCAAAAAATTAAAGAAGTTTAAATTCTAAACTTTTTCTCTTTGTCTACTATTACTGGTTTTTTCTATTAAATTGTGTTTCTTTCTTAGTTTTTCTATTACAGTGGTGTCAAAAGTTTCTAAAGTAACAAAAAGTGGTATCAAGCCGAACTTGTTTTGCATAAAGGGTCCTAATGAAGTGGGGCAGAGAAATTCTTTTCTTACTTCTAGTTGAGGATAAAACAAGAAATACGTTAAGATATTCATCTAGTACAAATTTTTAGGAACTGACCTCCAAATGTTTATATGGAGAAAATTACCATATATGGGTAATAAACCTGAAAGCTTATGTTGAAGATATTGAATTTGGTGGAAAGTATATAGACGGAGCAAATCCAGACACCGTCTTGGTCTGATCAACATGGCTCAAAGGTGAAGAATTTACTGAGGAGCAAAAGGCCAAGAAGTCGCAAAGGCCTTGACATGTTTACGTTCAAAGTTTATCAGAAATATATCAGAAGAAATCATCTGACTTGTGAACTCCAAAGAGAGGCCTTTGGATAAGCTAGAAGAGGAGTTTTGAAAAGTAGTTTATATGAGTGAAAATAATTAAACTCTAATTCTAAAAAGGTGAAGTTTGAGGTGAATTCAGAATGAAAGAAGAAATAGTAAGGAGTTGTGTCTAACCTAATTTTGCTAGAGTTGGTAAATAAAGATCAGATTGTTTGGGGACAAATTATCCAGACTATTTATAATCAAGTACTAAAATAGATATCGGGTCATTTCCTAATCAAGAGTTTTTAAAGCTGGGCTAAGGAATGCCAGGCCAGCTGTTACTCCTCCCAACCTGAACCAGCCAACTAGTGGCTGTTGCTCTGTGCTGTTCTCAATCGCCGATTGCGTTGTGTTTGCGCCTACAAAGAAATTCCAATTTGCTTGCTTCCTTTTTTGGAATTTGACCCAGGAATCTTGCCTTGAAGCTCACAAAAAAGTGTAGGCTCCTCACCTGCCACTTGCTAGAAAGCATATAACATTAGATATAATTGAAGAATGGATTATAGATTGAATAAAAGTTTGATACAGCATTTTGGAAATTGTTATCTCTTGTTTTCGTATTCTCTTGTATTTTGCTATTTGTTGATCTTCCGTGTTTTTCATGCATATGGATTAGTAGTGTCGTCCTGTTCACCATCTGTCTTGTTGAGTGTTTCAATGTAAGTTGTCTTACTTTATGAAAATGGAAGCATAGTAATGGTTTACTATGTGCGCAACAATAGTCTCTTATACAATATTGGCGCAATTACTGGGGATGATAATATATGATAAAGTACTTAATTATCATGATGATCCTAGGGTTTAGCTAAATTCACGAAGTAAAAGTATGTTTAACTTTCTAATCTCCATATTGTTAATATAATTTTGAATATTTGAACATACATAAAATTAGAGTGGTTGAAGTAGTAAGGTATATTTAATTTGAGTGACCGATCTATCAAGCATTAAAGGATGTTGCTGAATAAATACAGTGTCGATCGCATGTTTGTGTTGAATTATTTTGCGATGGTACGGTGTGTTATGGTATGTGGGTGTTGAATTGAAATTGTTGATTATTTAGGTTTTCAAAGTTATATAATAAAGCAAGTTAGTTATGTAATTTAAGTGCTCAAATTTTTTTTGAAAATTAGCGACAAAATAAATCATTTATTAAAATAGCAAATAAATTTAACGACAAAATCGAGACAATTAACAAAATACCAATAAAATTAGCGAAAATTCAAAATACAAATTCAATTTGTCACTGTTATTTCTAAAATTACCTTACAAAAATTACAAAATCAAGTCGCTTGTTTACAACGAAAATATGGTTTTTGTCGTTAAAAATAGGCGACAAATGTTTTAGGCATCAATTTTTTTTTTTTGTCGCTATTTTTTGATGGTGTAAAATCTAATTAGTTTTTATCGCTAAGTTGTTTTTTTTCTTGGTAGTTGATGTGCTGAAGTTCCAATTTAATGATAAATAAGCCATAATAAATAATTTAAAGTTTTGATTGTAAATAAACACTAAATAAAATAAAATAACTTCCAATGGACACCAATAGAAAGTATTTTAAACGTGCAATGATGCCAAAATATTATTATAGATTACATGCCAAATGTTAATATGCCAATATTTCAAATAATCTAAAAAGAATATAAAATAGAATTACCTTTTCAAAACTTAAACAACTTAAACAAAATTACAGTTATCGAACTTTGAAAGAATATTATAATATATGAAACATGAATAGGTATATTATTTCTTTTTTTTAACTATTGAAATAAAATTGTGGGAATACGTAATAAATTAAAAAACAATAAAGAAAAGAATTTTGGATATTTAACAATTTATACTAAAAGTTCGAAAGAACAACATTTTTTTTTTAAATAAATATGCGTGCAAGATGAAAGAATCAAAAACAAAACAACAAACTTATATAATCATGATAAGCCAGATGTATATAATTTAACATAAATGCCAGACCTGATAGAGTCTTGTACAAACAAGAAGAATAAAGTTTTGCAATAATTAACAAATTACAGCTTTTAGTCCATAAAACAGGACATTCACTTATTTCATAACAGAACATATATTATAGCCTTTTAATTAAAATTAATAACTAATAATAAAATGTTCGTAATGTACTCTACAAGGCAACTCGTTATTTGCAAGAGTGGCCAATCTGTCAAGGCACTTCTGTAAATTATAATATTCCTGCCCTGCTTTTGTTGGCAATGGTATCCACTGCTGGACATGCATAAATGTAATGTAGATGCGGAGCTTTGGTTGTCAATACTGGTGTGCGCTTCGTGTTGGGAATGGTGATAACGTAATCAGTAATGGCGAATTTTTTGCATGCATGGTGCATGCATATGGCCGTAGAACTGAAAGTTATGGGAGTGAAGAGAGGCCTTAAGCTGGCTGAGGCCACAACTTTGTTGAGAGGCAGGTGGTGTTGGAAATGGATAATCTTAATGGTGAAGCAAGCTTCTGGAAAAAGATGATTGTTTATCAATCTCCCTATTTTTGTATAATTTAATTCATGATTGTAAATCTCATGCACGAGAATTTACTATCGTTACACGCTTTAGTTTATTAAAAAAATAGCAAATCAAGTGGCTCACTGACTGGGTCTGTTTGCAAGTAATCAAATGTTATAGTAGCTGTTATTGTTCTAATATTTTTTAACGGTATACAGTTGTTAATCTTTGTTAGCTGTTAGGTGTTTATGTAATTGGTTTTTAAAGTAAAAGTGTTAGGTAAGAATAAAAATTTAATTAACTGTTAAAATTAAAATAGACAAAAAGGACATTAGAAGTTACTTAAAATTTCAAAAATTATGAAACTGATAGAATGAAATAGACTAATTGATAAAAAAATACGAGATGATATATATATAAAACAAGTGTTTTTTTTCTAAATTATTATCTAATTTTTTTTTTCAAAGTTTTTTCTATAACAAATGATTATAAAGAAATTAAATAAAAAGAAGAGACATATTTTTTATGTTATTTAAAACTTTGACAGCATGCCTCTTATTCTTGTTTTAAACAATAGAAATATAATAAAATAAATTAAAATGACATATATTCCCTTTGCAGATTTTGAGAAAGAAAAATTTAATAAATAACAAGAGTACCAAATTCAAAAAAAGAGTGTTATTGCAAGTAGAATTTGTAAGCCAGGGAAAAGAAAACAACATTGGTAGTAAGTGTCAAAATCATTCTAAACATTAAGGGATTTAGTTTTGATGAAACCTCTCCGAACCTAACAATAATACAAATATTGAAGTTAACGAACAATCTAATTGATATATACTATATTTTTGAACTTTAAGTAAACACATTGAATGCTCCCTAAAAATGCTGTTCGAATACTGTTTGGACTCTAGTAAAAAATTGCTGTGGGCTGTTGTTTCAATGTATGGTTTATTGGAGTTGAATAGTTACCTTCCATATTTTATTTGGGGCTGTTGTTTCAATGTATGGTTTATTGGAGTTGAATAGTTACCTTCCATATTTTATTTGGGGCTGTTGTTTCAATGTATGGTTTATTGGAGTTGAATAGTTACCTTCCATATTTTATTTGGGATGTACTGCTCTTTGATACTAATAATAATTAAGCGGTATTCTTTAAAAAAAAAAAAAAACTAATAAGAATAATAATAATAACTTCTTTGATAATAATAATAACTTTAATAATAATAATAATAATAATAAGAAAAATAACCACTTTACCATCAAAACGACGTCGTTTGATGTAGGAGGTTTAAGTGAATCCACAACCAAAACCCCGTGGTTTTAACCTAGGTTGGATTTTAATCACACAAACAGAAGGTTCTCTCAAACTCGAATCAAATCAAACGCATTTTCTCCTCCCTTCCCTGCGCCGTTCGTTTTCTGCACTTCCACGGCCACACCCACAGTCTTCCTTGAAGACCTTCCCGTTGGTTTCGTTCTTGGCCATCGCCTCTGCAGCAGAGGTGCTCTTCAGCCAGGTCTTGATTTTTTTTTTATTTCATTTTTCAGTCCTTTTTTTCGTTTGTTTCGTTCCTTTTTCTTTCTTTTTTTTTTTTTTTTTTTTTTTTTTCGTTTGTTTCGGTTCCTTTTTCTTTCTTTTTTTTTTTTTTTTTAAACACATATAAAACAGACAGAGGAGGAGAATTGTTGAAATTTAATTTGAATGGGGTTTTCAGCTTTTTTTGTTACAAAAATGGTGAAATCTCTACATTGCAAAAAATTAAATGTGGGTTTCTACAACCCAGTTCCATTTGTTATATTGGGTGATGATTTGGCTTTTACTCTTAAATTGTTGATTGTCTTGAGGAATGCGGCATGATGTACCCAATTATGGGAAATGGCCATATACAAGGGATTTAGGGTTTAATGGAATTGAATATTTGCTGGGATTCTGATTGTGAAATACCTTAACGGAAAGTTATAGAATTATGAATAAAAATTTGTGAATAACGGGTATTTTTTCTAAATTTGGTTTGGGGACGGGGTTTGGGTTATTATTAGTTTTATTCCTTAAGGGAATTGGGCACGAGGAGTTTTTTTTTTGCCGGTTACCCATTAGCTGTTTGCCACCCTATATGTGGGGACAAAAGCTCAACAAAGAGGGGAAAAAGGGACTATTCAATTGGATTGTGTTACTTCATTCCCAAGTTATGAAAATTTTGGATGTCGGTAATTTTTTTTTTTTTTTTTTTTTTTGAGATATCGGTTGCTTTTTTTTTTTTTTTTTTTTTTTTTTTTTTTTTGAGATATCGGTTTGCTTGTGTTATATATGGCTTAGTTTGAATTTTATAGTCATTTTCTATACGGGTTTGGGTATGAAACCGGTATTTATATGGTTCAAATATTTGTGATCTTGTTCATTTTGTGTTAATCAGGTTTTTATATGGGTTTAGGTAGCAACAGTAATGCTATTTGGATTTGAGTAAATTAGGATAATGGATTTGGGTATTTTATTTTGTCAACAGGTATGGATATGAAATTTTTGGTGTATACCTCTGCCAACCCTAGTTCTAATGGAATTTCTATTATTTTATTATATATATTAAAATGCTATATATGATTTAATACTCTTAAAACAAAGGCCGCCATCCCATCTCTTCTTCGCCATCTTCTTTTCTGTCCTTTCTTCCCTCAAACAAAGGAAGGAACCCTAGCCATTAAGTACGCCTGCTAAAGAACCAAAAAGAAAAAAAAAAAAAGTCTCCGTCGACTATCAATATTTCCTGAACACAACCCCATTGATCTAATTTCTGTAGGTTTTCACTCTTTTTTACTTGCTTTTTTTTTATTGATTTCTTTTTTTACACTGCACTGCACTGAACACTCCCTCCACTAGCCTCTTGATTTGGCACTGAGCACAACTGATAGGGGGTCTGTCTTGCTCCCATAGCCTCGCTTCCGGGATAGAGAGAGAAAGCAGCGTCAGTGTTGGTTGGGTCTCATCCGCAATGAGGTGAGGGCACCAAGCATGAAATTAATTTTTTTTTCTTAAATATGTAATTGTTCTTATTCTGTTTGTTTTTAGCTTATAGGGTTCAATGCAGAAGAGGTATAATCTAAAGCCAGTTTGAGCTTAAAATGGAATTTTTTTTAAAAGTTTGAACAAATTGCTGTTTATTTCTTTATATATTTATGTATTCTGAGTTTTATTTATTTATTTATTGCTGTTGTTAATAATCTGTTTTAGTTTAGGCTTAAGTTGAAATTCAAAAAAAAAAAAAAAAAAAAGTTGTTTAAATTCTGTTTTTGTTAGGCTTAAGTTGGAAATTCAAAAAAAAAAAAAAAAAAAAAAGTAAATTAACCTATAGTACTCAAGTAAATTTAGGCCATATTCTAGCGGACTAATCTTTGGTATTTTAACTAAGGAGGAAATTAAAAATTTGTAAAATTATGAACAAGTTAGAACTAAAAATAGTTTATTACTAAAAAAAAAAAAATGAATGATTTTAAGGACTTTTATGTTCTTTTTTTTTTTTGCATTTAAATATTCTAATTTTTTTTTTTTTTTTTTGCTATTTAAATATTCTAAGTTAGTTATGCTTAAAATGAAAATTAAAAAAAAAAAAAAAAAAAATTAAAGGCTACAAAGAGAGTTTTGAAGCTTCTTGTTTTGCGTAATTGATTTTCTTTGTTGCTTTTATTATATAATTTTGTTTTGCTAATGATTGATCTAAGTCTTCACTTTGAGCCGTAAATAGCAGAAAATTGAGATTAGATTTATGAAGTTTTATTTTGTCCATTTTTGAGTTTTAAAAGAAAAGAAAGAAATGAAACTTATTGTTTGTCAAAAATTATTCACTGGAATAAGAGATTGAAATTTATTGGAACAAGGATTCTTTATATTGGTAATTTTCTCTGGGTTGAATGTATGCTTTAGATCTTGGAATTTCTTCAAATCTCAAAGTTTTGTTTTATTTTTGGAATTTAGGGTTTGTTGTTGCAAAATTTGGGTTTAATCTATATAGGGGATTATGTTTCTGTTTGATTAGTTTGCTGTTTTTTGATTGAAAACATTAATAGTTTTGATTTTGATTTGTATAATTTACCATTTTTGGTTTTGTTTTTAGAAACCATGGTGTTTATATTAGACTGGTTAGATTCTAGTAAAATAAAACCACTCGAATTTTCGATATTCCTTTTTGTTTCTCATCAAACGAATGGCATCTTCTTCTGGAAATCCTAGCTTTTCCGAGCATGATAGTGAGGAATCTCATTGCTATTTCTCAAACAAGCATGAAATGTATCCTTGCAAATAATGTTTAATGTTTTAATTCTATTCAGTTTGGAAGTTAATCTGATGTGTGTCTTTATTTTATTTTAATTTTATTTTTCTGTTTAAAAGCAAGGAAAGAATTAGAAGTAAAATACAGTTATAGGTTTTGAATTCAAAATTATTTAGAATGATTATGTGCTGCCTATAGGAAAATGAAAGTTGCTTTGTTCTGAGAATGAGACTTTTGTACTTGCTTAAGTACTTGAATTGATATTTTTGCAACTTGGAATTTTCTTTGTATAATGTTGTAATATACTGCCTGTTCTAAATAAGTTTGAATTTGTGATTTTCTTTTTTAATTAATTAATTCTTTTGACTGTTGAAATCAATGTGTTGCAGTGGAGTGCAGTCCTAAACTGCTTGTATATCGTTGAAGCAGACACTTGTTTAATTGGAAAAAAAAAAAAGAAAAAAAAGAGCAATACAGAAAATGGAGATTGATTTAGGAAAAGTTCCCTTTGGAATGGATTTCCATCCTCAAGAGCACATGGTGGCTGCTGCTCTCATCACCGGCCACCTTCACCTGTTAGTCTACCATCGTCAGTATTCCCTTTTTTTTTTTTTTTTTTCTTTTTTTTTTTTTTTTTTTTTTTTTATTCCCTTTTTTTTTTTTTTTTTTCATTTTGTAACATCAATCTCATTTTTTTCCTTTTTCTTACTACAGATACCGAGTCAGTGCTGATTCTTCATCACAAAGGTACAACCTATTTGGCTAAAACAACTTTTTCTTCTTTTTACAGCCTACCCAGTTGCTCCAATTCAAGATACTCATAATTAAAAATTTTTCACTGAAGGTTGTTGGAAGTTCAAGCGCATAGTGACTCCTGTAGAGCTGTCCGGTTCGTCAATGGTGGACAAGGTAACACTTCCTTTTATAATTTTTTTAAGCTGTTGCGGTTGCTTCTAGTGTTAGTTGCACTTTCTGAGTGTGTTCTTTTGGAATCAGTGCTATTGACTGCTTCAAGTGATCGCTCAATTCTAGCAACAGATGTGGAAACTGGCTCGCCAATTGCTCGTGTTGAAAATGCCCATGAGTAGGTTTATTTAATATATTTCTCATAACTTAGCTTGATATTTTGATGTTGTATTCTTGTGTGCTAAGTGATTCTTGTGTAGGGATGCCATTTATAGTTTGATCAACCTCACTGAATCAACCATTGCAACTGGGGATGATCAAGGATGTATCAAGGTGACCAAATTTTATTTATTTTTTCATTTTTTCAGTTCTTTTTTGCCTTTAGCGAGTATCCTCTATTACATTGCAAAGCAACTGTTTTTCCTTCTTTGCAGGTTTGGGATACAAGGCAACGTTCTTGTTGTAATTCTTTTAATGCCCATGAAGACTATGTTTCAGATATGACTTTTGCAAATGATTCTATGAAACTCCTAGGGACAAGGTACTCAGAACTATAGTCAATTTTCTCTTTTTTCTTTTTTGGTGAATTGGGCTCCGACTAGTGTTCAAACTTGTACCTCATAGCTCTATAGATAAGCCAAAGCTCATGGGTAGCTTTATCTCTTTACGATACCAATATGTTTTTATTACCTTTTGGAGTTGCAAAGATGATAAAAGGATTTTGTTATAATTATAAGTGGGAACATATGTTGGTTTGTCATTCTTCTTTAATTTCACATTTTATATAAGGTTTTGAGTTCGTTTTCAAAGGGTCAGCTTTCTTGCAATTTTCTTATATCATCATTAATGTCGTGTGTTACTTCTTCTGATTCCTTATCAACATATTGATGCGAGCCTGCACCCAATTTTTCTACCACCAACATCTAGTAGGAATCTGAATTTTTTGCTTGCACATTGTTTCCTTTTTTAACCTTGTTGTAATTCAAGGTGAAACTCTTAGAAGTTCTCTTTTGCAATGTTTTCAGTGGAGATGGGACTCTTTCAGTTTGCAACCTTAGAAGCAATAAAGTAAGGTGTTTTTCTTATAATGAAATAATATATGGGGGTTAATTTTCAGAATTTTGCAATGTGATTAATTTGTTCTGAGTTAATGACAGGTCCAAACTCGGTCAGAATTTTCTGAAGAAGAGCTATTATCTGTTGCTATTATGAAGGTAGCATTTTGGCCATACTTAAAAGTTTTGTGCTTTTCATGTCCTTCCAAATCTTCAATTATGTGAAAGCCTCTTTTTTTTTTTTTTTTTTAATTCCACTGGGAAAACATGTGGAAGATTTTCCCCCATATAAATCGCATATTTACAACAAGAGGAGGAACTAGGGATGAAGGTAAGCTCTTAAACATTCAAGGCATGCTTTCATTCCAAAAGAGTTATTCGCCCTTGAACATGGCGATTGATGCTTAAGGGGCCCTCTTCATATTTTTTCTTCCACTACTTTAGTTTTTGGCACCACTAACCTTTCATCTAATCAGTAGGTAGTAAACTGTAAACATTTTATTGACGGAAATCATTGTTAAGGTAAATGACCAAAATGATACTTTTCGTTGGTTTATCTGTCATACTCTTCTAATTTGCAGCTTCTTTTTGTCAGAATGGTCGGAAGGTTATCTGTGGAACACAAAATGGAAATTTATTATTGTATTCATGGGGATTTTTCAAGGATTGCAGGTATTCTCATTGAAAAAGATGAAACTAGAAAGTTAGAAAGCCCATTTGAAAATAGTCTATTTCCATGGAATAAAGTGTTCCAAGTTGATATCTCTTTCTCTCTCAATGTGCATCTGTTGTATACATTTGCATATTGATTTCATGCTTTTTGCAATGTCCTGAATCTTTTTTTGATTTCCAGTGATCGCTTTGTTGGTCTATCACCAAATTCTATTGATGCTTTGTTGAAGGTGAGTAGGTGAATTTTCTATGTATTTCAGATTTTATCAGCACTTTTATCCATCGAGGATATTATGGAAATGTGTAAACCTTCCTGTTTTAGCTAGATGAAGATAGGGTCATTGTTGGAACTGAGAATGGACTCATCAGGTGGGCATTATTTCATCCCCATTTTTGGATCATACTTCTTTTATTCTTTCCCTCTGATTCTGTTTCTTCTGTTTATTTTTTCAGTCTGGTAGGCATATTACCCAACAGAATCATCCAACCACTTGCAGAGCATTCAGAGTATCCCATTGAGCATCTTGGTACTATATGTCCTTCCTTATAAGGAACTTCATATCAGTTGCATTTGCCTGATAGAAAATTGTGATCTAGATCACATACCATGGTTGATTTTTCACCTTGTGGTTGGTTGTGTACCTGTTAACTGGATATTTATCAACTTGTTTATTTATGTGTATATAAGCTCATCAATAGTCTATAACATGCATTGATGAATCACCAATCACAAATGCTATTTTTTGCCTCAAATCACCTTCTTTTTGTGTGTAATCCTCTGTTGTTTCTTTCGTTTGCAGTAGTCGTGATGCTTTTGTGAAGAAAAGCTTGTTTGACACTTTTTTTTTTTGTTCTTGTAGCTTTTTCTCACGACCGAAAGTTTCTTGGCAGTATATCACATGACCAAATGTTAAAGGTGCATGAAGCCCCCCTCTCTCTCTCTCTCTCTCTCTCTCGCGATATAGAAAGCTGGATACATCTGCATGCATTTACCCACAGACACAAACATCTCTTCCAGTAGCATTTCTTCTCAAGTGCCCTAACTCAACTGTTATGTTTTATTCATTCAGCTTTGGGATTTAGATGATTTATTGCAACATTCTGGAAATATTCAGAAGGATCAAGATGTGACCAACAGTGATAGTGATGAGATGGATGTTGATATTAATCCTCCAAAACCTAAGAAAGGTATGCTGAATTTACTTTATTGGAAATATGGAACAATAATAGTACGTTTTGTGAGGCTTTTTTGAATCGTGAATCTTTCATCAATGTATTGTTAGATAAGCAACTCTTACATGTTGCACATTGGTGCAACTAGATTGTTGCTTTCCTCAAATGCTAATCAATTATAAAAGCTTAAACCTACATTTATTTGGCACTTTTTGTATAATAGGAAAAGTAGTAATTGCTGAAAAGGTTGAACAAATCAAATTATTTCCTGAAAAAGCTTACAAGTCTCTGAAGTGCTTTAAATCAAATATGCATGGCACAAGCTGTCTTGATCAGTCAACATTATTGTGGGTGATGGTCAAACACGTTTAGGAATTCACAAGGTTCCCTTTTGCAGTGAGATGTAGAAACTTATTTAACTAATTGTACCAGAATTAGGAGTATTATGTTTAATTATGGATTTAACATTAGAACGGAAGACCAATCCCAGCTTAAATGCTTCTTTGTTTTGAAGAAAAAAAAAAATTTGGTGCTTGAATGGTCATCAAAGGTCATCGATAGCTTCTGCATGTTTTTGATCTAATGCATGTTATGCAGTAATCTTATATGCCCGAGTCTTGAAAATATATATAATTTAGACATTTGCTGCATTTGGCTTAAATGTTATTACTATTTTCAGGAGGTAAGCAGAAAAATGCGCAAACTGATAGCAGCACAAGTAATTTCTTTGCAGACTTGTAGTGGATGCTATTTTGCTGTGTTCTGTTACCGAGTTGTATCCTCTGCTTGAAAGAATTAACATAGATTGGCTTGTTAGATTATATTTTTGGCTTGTTAAACTGAAAGTTATAGATAATTTTTACTTTGATATTTATTTATTTATTTATTTACCAATAGAAATGAGATTCATACAATTTGCGTTCTACTAGAAGCAGTATTATGAAACCTGGCCTGAACACGACCTGGTTAAAGAACCAAATCGATGGATCACTGGTTAGCGGGTCAATGGTTCAATCAGTGTCATAAAAATATCGAGTATGTATTAATTGAATAATAATACATATAATAATACATATTATTATTATTCTTAACGAAATGATTCGACCTGCATAGATTCAGTTAACGTGGACTGGTTTGATCACAATTCAATTGGTTTATTCTGTTTTGTTGTTTTTTTTTTTTTTTTTTTTTTTTTTTTTTTTTTTTTTTTTTTTTTTTCTTCAAATGGTTCAAAAGCAAAATTGGTTGGGTTTTTGAGTTCGGTTCCTGGGTTAACCTGTCAGGTTATGAAGATAGGAAGAAATGACTTTTTTAGTTCCTTTCCCTAAATCACAATGCATCATTTGTAATCTCTATGAATCATCCTAATCATGGTGAATCAATGGACAATTTGACAATTGAAATAAGAATAATAGCATTCATAGAGGATGCAATTATTTTTATATTGTTTTCTATTTTCAATAGGGTATGAAATATTTTTTTTAATTATTTTTGTATAAATATTTAATTGTTATTATGTTATTTTTTAATAGTTATAAATAAAATGATAATATAAAAATAATAATTTGAAAGAATAATTTTTTAGAAATTATTTGTATGAGATGAATATAGTCTAAGTATCTATCATCTAACTTAGTGGTAAATGCATATACTGACTTGGTAATAAATTTGAATTCGAATCCCTCTTTCTTAATACTTCAAATATATATATAAGAAACTTCAATATATATATATATTATATATATATATATATATATATTATTATATATGCTCCATCCTATCCTAGTTTATTTTTAACACGAATATATTTAATATGGTTAAATTATAATTTTTATTTTGTTTTCTTTTCAAATATACCTTCGTATTAACTATCGAATGATACATACTATTCTATTATAATTAAATAATGAGTACTAATTATTAAAATAATTAAAATTTAATTTTTTAATTTAATAATCAGGACAATAAAAGTTATGAATTGCCTAATATTGGAGGCAATAACAATGAATTTTGTTATTAGAATGTAAAATAAATAGGGATAGTGTAAAAAAAAAAATCAAAAATTATATTTTTTCTAAAAAAAGGAAAAGTATCGAACAAAAGAAATATAAAATTGTGAATTAAAGGGACAGGGTAATTGGATAGATAAAAATACCCTTATAAATTTATAATTATGTGCCAATAGAAGATATATTAGAAAAAGATAAATATTAATTCAACAAGGAATGTTAACTCTTTCGGAATATTATAAATTTATTATTATTTGCCAATAAAAGATAAATATTAAAAAAAATATTAGTTTAATTAGAAATCATATTTAAAAAAAAAACAATTATGTTTATAATATTGCAATTATACTATAGATTAAATATAGTAACCAATATAAATTTTTAAAGTAATGATTTTTTTAAGTAATTTAGAATTGAACACTCATTTAATCATACACGAGATTTTTTGTTAGGAAAATGGAAATGTTATTAATAAGCATCAAAATTAATTAGAATAATTTGATTTACAGATAAGATTTCTAGTTTCATTCATGAACTAAATCAATTAAAATAAATATTTTTCAAAAAATTATTTCCATTTTATCCTTTTGAACAGTTAGAAATGTCCTCTTTTCTTAATTTATATTTCCATTTATTAATCAATTAAAATAGATATGCAACTCTTGTCAAAGCATGGATTGCCATGTTACCTTGTCTTCTAATTTAAAACACAATCTCAATGTTGCTTAGAAGAACTAGCCTTTTGCATCCTCAATTACAAATCCCTACTTAGAATCATGAATTGCTTTGCATCAATCTCATTTGAACAGAGCTTAAATCATGAATTATAATTAATATATATATATATATATATAGTAATATATTAATATTACTTAATTTCAACTAGGGTTTTGCAATTTAATAAAATTTCAAGTGTCATTCAATGAAATTTGATTTAATTTAAATTCAGTTAGGATATCTTAATTTAATAAAATATCAATGTAACTTAATCGATTATTGCTCAATTTAATTTTAAATTTGGGTATCTTAATTTATTTTAATTTAATTTTGAATGTGATTAAGTATAACTTAACCAAGGATAACTTAATTTAATTCAAAATAAAGTGATTTAACTCAATTTATTCTTCCTCATAATTTTCATCTCTGTGGATCAGAGAATTTGACTCTTCTTTACAAAGAAGAACAAGATTCGCATGCAGCCTCTGTTTAATACGTGGAAATATCAAGACTTGAATAACAACTTTAGTTTCAGGAATGACAGTATACAATTAATATCTTATCAATTAAAAAATTTTATCGATTAAAACAATTTTTAAAAAGTTTCAAATTCTCTTTTATATATCTTGTATATATATAATATATTATATACCGTACTATCACTATATAATGCAGTCCTGCTATAATTTCAAATCTATCCAAATTATAATACGGCAGTCTGCTATATTTCAATCTATCCAAATATAATAAGAGATAAGAATACATAAAAATATGTTTTGAATCTCAAATAATAATAATATTATTAATTAAAAATCTATTTAAAATATTTTCAATTATTCATATTCGAAAAGCAAGCGTTTTTAGAAATAAAAATATAATTAATAATAATATAATTTAAACAATATATAAACACCCATGCTGAATAATAACTAGTTTTATCTATAAAATCAGCGGTTTGAAAGAACTTTATTTAAATACTCATCTTGGTCTAAGCATGGTTCACTCTTGAGTCAAGTCGGTAATCTAGGATTGTAAATGAGCAAAATCGCTCGTAAACTCTTTGGGACTTGGCTCAATAAAAACTTGCTTGAACTCAGAGAGCTCAATTAGATTGCAAGTGAGCTTTATTAAGTCAAGCTCATGAGCTAGCTTGCAAGTTAGTATATGAACCGAACTCACAAACTAGTTCAATAAGTCTAAATTAGTTAAATTTACATTAAAATAACATCGTTTTTGTTTAACAAATTTCAAGTTCAAACTCGATTTGTTTATGGTTATCGTAAGAGAGCTATATGTTCATTTACAACCTTAAATGGACACAAGTGGTGCAAACATAAAAATGAAATAATAATTTTGATACAGATTGCCAAAATCATATAATTATTGCAAAAATTATAATAATTTTCTAAAATTGAAAAATGAACATATTTCATAATTTTTTTAAAAAAATAGCCTAATAAAAATCACAAAAATTTAATTTTATCAATACAAATAACAGTAATTAATAACTCATTTACATCTATTTCAAAAATTCACAAAATATCTCATATAAATCTATTTTTTAAAAGAAAATTAACTCGCTCAATGCGTGAGCTTTTACCTAGTTATAATTAAAATAGAATCAAATATTCAAAACATAAAATATAAAAATTTTCAGATTTCTCCCTATCATATGTATTTATTAAAAATAATTTCAAAAAAGATAAAACTTATTATTTTGAATTAAAAATAATAACAGTTACAAATCATTCAGTGACGAACAAATAAATAAAAAACATTATTATTAAGAATGCACCTTTTTCAGAATTAACCAACAAAAAAATTTTCAATGTATATTGATATATTGATATATTAATAAAATATTATATATATTTTTTTAAAAAATAAAATTTTAATGTTCGCCCAATCACATACATATATTTATTTTATTTTAAAAATAAAATTTTAGAAAATTAAAAATTAAAAATTTTGAAAAGTTTAATATGTGTGTCTATTTGCAAATTATTTTTAAAAAATATATATCTAATCTCATCGCTACAAAAATAAAAGAAAAAAATATTTAATAAAAAATTATATTTTTCTTTTTTTGATATCTCTCTAAAGAAAAATTATGTTATATCTATTTAAAATTTATTTTTTTAAAAAATATATCCAATCAAATCATTCAAAATTATAAAGAAAAAAGAAATATTAATAAAAGAAATATACTTTTTTTTTTATTCTCTCTGAAATAAAAATATTTAAAATAAAATATAAATTTTCAAATGTCTTATTAGTATATATATATATATATATATATTAAAAAGGATTAAACTTAAAATTTAAATACTTAATTATCTAGATGTATTTATTTTAAAAGGGAATTTTAATCCAATTAATATATATTAAAAAGGATTAAACTTAAAATTTAAAATACTTAATTATCTAGATGTATTTATTTAAAAAGGAATTTTAATCAATTATATCTAATCAATTAATTAAATGTAATTTTCTAATTGACTATGACTAAAATTATTTTAGCACATTTTAAATTCCATTAAAAATTATCAAAAATCCGAATATCCCACTATTTCCACATTTATATATAGTATAGATAGATAAATATTTTAAGTTTATAATTCTTTTTTTATGGAATAATTGTAATTTTGGTATATGGACTTTTCAAAATTTTCTATTTTGCTGTATGAATGGAAAATGTTTACGATTTAATTAATAAACTCTTAATTTTTTAACAATAGAGTGAAATTTACATGTGTGTACAGTCGAAAATCACTGTAAGATGATTGGGTCCCTCCTCTTCATTTTTTTAATTGCTGATTGTGCGCCAAATTGGATGTCATGTAAGCTGCTACGTGGATTAAAAACACTAATAAAGTGAACTGACAAAAAAATCCTTTCCTCTATCTCAGCACCTTCTCCTTCTCCTCTTTCCAATCAATCGATGAAAGGAGAAAAAAAAAACTCTAGATCTGCAATTTATTCTTAAAATTTTTCTGTTTAAATTCTGGTAAATTAATTAAACAACATATCCTTCTTTTTCCTCTCCCATTTTTATTCTCAGATAAAAAGAGAAAGAAGCAGAGATCTGTCTGTAACTCCATCGTTTACAAAACCAAATGAGGTAACCATGTCTGCTTCTCTAACCGTAGGAGGGCAGAGTCACTACAGGAGAGTTTTAGGTCTTTCACTCGACAAATTTTTATTCGTTTATCATATTATATAGTCGATTTATATTTATCATTGGCTTTTTAGGAGGGATGTTATAAAAATTTTAACACTTTCTTACAGGATTCGTAATTCAAATAGAATACGAAAATTAAATTAAGATACAACTCTAATAATATTAAGTCAATTAATTGGAACTCATAAACTAAATATGAATTTTAATATATAATTAAACAATAAAGACTTCTCAAATAATTAAAATCCTTCATCAATTGAAATTTGAAGCTTGATAATCAAAGTACACTCATATTTGAGAAATTAAATGGAGAAATTTATCATAGTGAATTCATTTCGGTTTGGTTCGATCAAGATTTTAAGAGTTCAATTACCATGCAATTTTAATAGTGATAAGGAACGATTTTTACATTCAAAATAGATTATTTGGTTCAGAAAAATCAAAATAAATCAAATCGATCTGATTTGGTATCGCACACTCTTCGGTCTGAATTTGAACCAACTGTATAATAAAATTTTTTATTATTAATTTGTGAATATATTAAAAATAATAATAATTACAAAAGTTATTATAGAGTAATTCTACAAAAGTTATATATAAAGGGAGTAAATGGAAAACTGACCACCAACTGTAGAAGACAGACACGAATCGAGCTTGAAGACAACCATGAGTGAGGATGAAGAGAAGCGGAGAGAGTGCTATTTAAAAAATATTTATCAAAACAAGAGAGAACTAATAAGGAAGTTGAAGAACTAAGTCGAGGCGGAGAGGCTTATTGCAAAGATTTGAATTGAAAGGGTAGAAGTGAGAATTTATAAGAGATTACAGTCCATAAAGTGAAAGTTGAATCATGCGTATTTATTCGGATTTTAGCTGACTAATATTTAAAGATTGGATGTTTGACTCACACTTGAAATTTGAAATCATTCCTTGAAGTTGAATTGAAGTTTGGCTTTAAATGAGCCTTTTTGAGCATATTATAAGATTTGAATTGAAAGAGTAAAGGTGAATTACTGAGTAAGAGGTTAGAATCCATGAAATGAAAGTTGAGTAACGAGAGCTTATTTGAACTTGGATCAATCAAGTTAAAAAAATTAGTACTAATCAATTAGCTAGTTAGCTTTTCATCCTTATACTCTTTTTAAGAATTTGATATTTTAATAAGGAATAATGCTCAATTTACCTCCGAACTTGGACACAACATATAATTTTGTTCAAAAATTAACTTTTTATACAATGTATCCCTTAAATTTGTACCAAAAGAATAAAATGTCCAGTTGTTTAAGAAAAAAATTTTCTTATAGCTTTAACTAATAAAAATTACTTAAAAAAACTTAAAATTAGAGAAATAAAAAATTATCTAAAAATATAATAATAATTAAAAAAATTACATTATTTAATTTAAAAATAATTTAATTAATATTTGATTTAAAAAATTATAGAATTAGAAACAAGTTTTGATTATATTTGAAATATTTGGTTGAAAATATGTATGTAAATCATTTTAAAAATCATGTTATTGTTATTTAAAAATCATTATGTATTTATTTAAAAATCATTTTATTTAATTTGAAATAGTTATTGTTATTAAAAAAAACTTTAAATATGTAAATTTGTATTTATTTTTAATTTTAGAAGATGTTTACATGTTAAATTTTTTACAATATTTAGTAATAGAGTTTTATAATAAGTTAACCTTTCTAACATTTGACTTTTAGCATTTTATGAAAAATTATTCAAACAGTTAACAACTGTTAAACCATCTAATTTTTCCAAACAGTCCTTTAGCCAATATTCGGTAATATGATTATTATTATTTTTTCTTATTTGGTATACGTTGGACATTAATTGAGTCTTTGAAAAATTTATCTATTATATACTACTTGGCGTTTGAGTGTACAACTCCATTGATAAGGACTATATAGAGAATCCTTGTCATTTTGAAAACGAAATTTAGTTTTTAGATTAGCTTCTCTATATATTATTTTCCAATATTAATTAATTGTGAAATTTAGAACCTTATCCAAGCCTTTGAGACTATTCATTTGTCTCTTTATGACAAATAAAAATCTCCAAAATATGTGGAGTTAGCAACCCACCAAACAAATTCAATTATTGACCAATTAAATAGTAACAACTATATATATATTCATATTCTGGAATTTGCAATATATTTTTCATATCATCATTATCACAAACTTAAATTTTATTCCTCTTTTTATTATGCAAATTTGTTTTTTTTTTGGGGAGAAAATATTAATTTGACCCGAATTAATTTAAATAATAAGGAGAGTTACAGAATTTTATGATTGATTAATTAAGTTTTAGAAAATGTATGTACACAAATTTAAACTTAGATAGCGATAGCATTCATTGTTGCTCATGTATCTTACCCTAGCATCACTCTTTGTCCTCATCAGACCCCGTTCTTGAATTATCATAAATATAGTCTTTTAGATGTAATTATCTTACCTAATTTAATTTTTTTATTTTATATATAATTTGTTAATAATTGAGAAAGAGTGCTGCACTAAAACTTCAGTTCAAATCCTAATAGGACAAACTATTTAAAAAAAGATAAAAATTTGACTCAATTGTCATAAACATCAAATCGCAACTCCTTCCTTGTAATTATAATATTAATATTAATATAAACATTATTTGTAGAGTATATAATATATGTGAATTAGTATAAATTATTAATATATATATATATATGAAAGCCGAGGCAAAGAGAAAGTTTCAGCCTTTTCTTTGTTTAGCATTCATTTTTTTTTTAGAAAATTTTAAAATTTTTATATATTCTGATTGGACAACTTAAATATTTCACTATAAATTATCCATACGAAATTATTTAAGTCGTTGAACTTTTATCTATTTGAGGTGTTCGAGTTATACAAAATCATTAGTTGAATTGTAAAACTTTCTTTTGTTTTGGTTCAAGAATCTTCCATAATGAGCTGTTTATTTTCTTGATCGCTAACTATTGTTTTCTGCATTTTGTCATTTTATCTATACACGTCTGTTTGTTTTCTTTCATAGTTCTGCATTTGGGTTTTGATTTGTTGCTTCTCTCTTAATTTGTTCGTGCAATACACTCCGGATAACATCCTCTTTTTTTTTTTTTTTTTTTTTTTTTTTTTTTTTTGTGCAATACACTCCGGATAACAATCCTCTTTTTTTTTTTTTTTTTTTTTTTTTTTTTTTTTTGTTAACGTGATTTTTTTTTTTTTTTTTTTTTTTGTTAACGTGAGCAACGGATCCACTATAATTTCATCGTAGGTCAAGTGCTTGGATATAGAAATTAGGTAAATCAAATTAATTTAGTTAGTTCTTTTAATTCGTCTAATATTAATTATATATTTTTTAATTTCAAAAGTTTATGGCTAAATGGTAAAAAAAAAATCCAGAGATTTAATTTTTTTTTATCAATTCTTTTAATTTTATCAATTAATACAGTTTATTTATTTTATTAAATCTAGCCTCTATCAAATTAATATTGATATAGCAAAGAAATCTAATTTATGGACACCATGAGATGTCCGGTTAATATTAAATCACCAATTCACGAGGAACAAAAAATTGTTAATTTTATGTATTTAAAAATTTAAAATGAAAAACTAAACATTATTATTTTAAAAACCTTATAAATTAAAATTTTTCATCTAATAAAAAATTTAATAGCCAAACAATTTTCAAAATAAAAAAAATATTAAAAAAAAGTGGTTTCGTTTGGGCTGTAGGTGATGTTTTTTCTATGTTCTTTGGCAGGCTCAATGGCTTGACATGGGAAATAAATTTCTTGATTGTGTTGTTCCCATTATTCCAGATGCTATTACTACTTTAGATTGCTCTTGAATCGGCTATTATTTCATTATTTGCTTCCTCGTAATATTTTATTAAATGCAACGCCTCCTCTCCTATATGTCTGAATGAAGTTTATTGGCTCACTTAAGCTCAGGTTTATTCACAGTTAAGTCTATATATGCAGCAACAAAGTATTGATTGAGGTGGTTGGCGATCTCAATCCTTTTAAAATTGAGAACACAAGTTCGATGTCCAAACAGCTCTACTACTAGAAGGAATTAAATCTCCTGATTATAGCCAAAAAAAAAAAAATTTTACGTATCATTTACATTTTAACAGAAACTGCCCCTAATAGTTTACCAAACACCAACAATCATCTGCTAATCGTTATCCGCCACCAACTAGTAGCTAAATCAAATGGACCTAAACAAATAAAAGATATTTAAATTAAAGGTAATAGTATAATCTATTATATTCTTTTTACTTTCCCACACTATAATCAAATACAATTATTTAATTTTCCAAAAAGTTTTTATTGTTATGCAAACAATGTAAATCAATATTTATGTAATTATTTTCCTAGGAAAGTAATTTTCTATAGGAATATAAATTTTGGTAACTAGACATCCCTTATGTTATAAAATTTCTAACTTTTTTTTTTAATAAGAGGTCCAATGGGTTATAATCTTCCCTTTTATTACATTCACGGTACAAGTGATTACTTTTTGATGAAGAGGGTTTGAACTTAATACTTTCCATCCCAATTTCTTTATTGAATATAAAAGATCAACCAAATTACATCTCATTGACTACAAAATTTTTAATTTGAGCACATTAATGATTTTCTCTATTATATTTACTTTTCTCTTATTTTTTTTTTTAAATAATTAGTTTTTTAAATGAACAGTGGTTCTGTAATGTATCAAAAATAAAAAAAATTCAAGGTTCAATTAAACCAAAAGCAACCTTTTGAATCCAATTAAACCAATTAAAAAGTTCAGGGAAAAATTTAATACTTCAACCTAAAATACTTTATAATTCTAACACACTTCCTCAGCCCACTGAAGAAATTTGTTGGGTTAGAGCATATAAGTAGACTTACTCTAAAAATTTAGGCTTGTAGGGGAGAGCTCCAACATAGAAGGTGACTTTTATCAATTAAATTATCTAACATCCAAAATATTCAATTAAGGTTACTTGTAAGCTTCATGGTGCTAATTATGGTTGCTTAAACATAAATATAGAAGGTGACTTTATCAATTAAATCATCTAAAATTCATATTTTGCTTAAATAAAATATTCAATTAAGACATGTAAGTTGTCTTAATTATTTAGTTTTATTTTTATTTGAGAATAAATTGACTTTATGAATGTTTATTCTTATTTATATTAGACAAGTGGCATTTTTAACATGTAGCATTGTGATTTTTTTAACTACAAAGAAGGGAGTAAAAATCCAGAAAGAAACTTAGTCTTCACGAGACCAAATAGTCCTCACCATATCTGCATCCAATAATTCGTGCACCAGAAGACAAGGGGAACCAACCATGAGCAGGCCTCAAGGATTCCTTAGAGCATCCTTAGCAATGGCATTAGCCACAAAGTTTGCCTCATGATAGATGTGAATAACTCTTACCTGCCATTGCCTGTTCATAAGATTTAAACAAGCCTGAACCAAATTACGAAGATGACGAATCTGCAAATGTCTAGAGGAAAGCATCTAAACAGCAGCATGAGAATCTGCTTGGACTTTAACACATCTCCACCCTCTATCCCATGCCATTGAGAGACCATGGAAAATTCCCCACAACTCAGCTTCAACCACATCACAAACTCCTAAACTAGCAGCAAAACCAGTAACCCAAATGCCTTCATTATTACGACAAATGCCGCCACACGCTACAAGACCAGACTGACGATTTACGCTACCATCACAGTTAATAGTAATCTAGCCCGTACCATAGCCTTCCCCGAAATAAAACTGGGGTCGGATGTTGATATCCATGGTCGTTGGATACAGGCAGCCCAGCCTTCTGAATCATAAGAGCATACTCCATAACTAACCCGATCTGAAGATGATCCGTCTTTGAAGAATTATCAAAGACCCTTTGTTATCTCTATTTCCAAATTCTCCAAAGCATAACAGAGAAGACTATATTCCACGCACATCCCCCTACCACATCTAGGCGATTCGACATGTTGCTTTTAAGCCAAGCAGTAAAGTCCAAGTTAAAGAAATCTGGGAAAAGTTGAATAACATTAATATCAATTTAGACTTTCTAGACATCTTGGCAATCCCTAAACACATGAATGAGCAACTCATTCTCCCTCCTACAACAAGAGCACAAAGAAATATCAGAAAATCGTATGCTATGCCTTTGGACGTTCGTCATCAATCGCCAATGAGCCACTTTCCATAAGAACAAATGAATACGCTGAGGAATCCAGAGGTTCCAAATGTGTTTCCAAATTCGATCTTGGGGGAGGGAAGAAAATCCCATTAAAATCTAATATGCAGACTTGACCAAATTAGTCCCCAGAGGGAGAAAATTAATTGATTAAATATAATTAATTAACATAATAATATTAGAGAATTAGTACATGTTAAATGGTAATTTATATAATTTTTATAATATGAAAAATTACTCGGTTCATAGAATTTAATAATGTGAAAAGTTATTATTTATATTAATTTCAAAATACATTAAATTAAAGATATTTACTTAGCTTTTAATGATATGATAAATTATTCTTTTTTCGATTATTGAAATAGGAAACACACAATGCAAACATAATCTTAATATTTTTTAATTCAAAAATAATCTTAATAAACAGTAAAATATTAAAATTAAATTAAATATAAATTTATATACAAAGTGGGGAAAGGTGGACCAAACGGTCTTAGGACATCAGCCTTACAATTATATCCACCCCTACAAAGGATTTCAATAAATATAATAAGAGATTCTGTCTTATAAAGCCACCTAATATTATGGTTGTTGACAGATACGTTGAAGCTACAAAACACACACATATTTTGTCCGCAAAAGCAAACATTCAATTCTCCTGTTACTAATTAAGATTTTGTCAATAATTAAACTGTCATCTATTTAATTAACCCTTACTACTATACACACACTAAACTAATCCAATATTAATTATACCATGATCTTTTTATGTTATGTCAAATAATAGAAATTGGTGTTATTAAATCCGGTTCCAACATTGACCTGGTTAAAGAATCGAGTGGATGGATCATTAGTATAACTAACGGGTCAATAATTTCATTATTAGGTAATTGTAATGAATATTAATAAATATTAATTTAATAGTTATAATGTAATAAAAATAATTAAAAATATCAAAAATCGGTCTAGATCAATCGGGTCTGTGCAATCAACCGGTTCAACCACAGATCAATTGGTCCAATTCTATTCTTTTTTTTTTCCATGGTTTAAAAGCAAAACCGACGCACTTTTAAAATAAGTTCACTGATTTTTCAAGTTGACCCGCGGAGTGGAGCTAGATTAAATAACTATGACAGAAATCCTTGATCAATCATCAACCCCACCATTAGCTAATCCATGTTGTTTGTCTGTGACCCCTTTTGTTTTTTAGCCAAATCCCAAATTGTGTTGAAGCAAGCCCATGTGCATTCTAGGTGGCGATACATTTTTTATTCTCACTATAATGTATGCATTTTTCCCACAAGAGTGATTTCCATAGGGTTGGTATAATTAAGTACAACCTCCATCGATCAATCAAGAAAATAACATGTTATGGACATTCTTTTTCATATTAAAAGCTGGGGTTTGTCATTAAGTGGAATAAATTGCATTATAGCTAAAACTTTTAAAACTACGTATGTCTAGTGTTACTTTGACATAGATTAATAAAATTTTGTTAATATAGTTAAATTTGTTAATATAGTGTTACATGATTTTGACATGTAAGATGATGATGAAGTTGTGGTTCTGGATGATGATATCCAAGTTTCCCAAACCGGTGACATGCCTCAAGTCACGATGTCCCGAAGATTAACAGATGAACTTGCAAAAAGATTAGTGAAGATTATGTGGATTTGAATTGGAGCAGTGACATACAACCTGGCAAAGTGATCCTAAGAGGATAGGTAGGGCAAAACTTCTGGCTAGCTTATAGGATGGCAGACCAGCTATGAGAAGTGGAATGTGGGACACATGAATGAATCGAATCATATATCGAAAATGAGAAAACTAATCATCAAAGTTGCCTTTTGTGGGAATGGCCTACAGAGTTTCAGGGTAAAACTTCAGGGATGGAATGTATATATATATATATATATATATAGAATATATCTATCTATCAAAGTTGGCCTTTTGTGGGTATATTATGGCCTACAGAGTTTTCAGGTGAAAACTTCAGGGATGGAATTTATAATTATATTTTATATATATTATATATAAGGAATGTATATATATATATATATATATATATATAAAGAATAAAGTACATTTAAGTTCATATATTTTAATTAATACTTTTATTTTTCTATTTTCAAAAAATTATTATAACACCCCTGACTTTTCATTCATACTCATTGTTGGATTCTTTCATTTAGAAATTGTGCCTAATAATGATAAATTATTCAGTTTTAGACGAAAGGACCAGATAATAAGTTTGAATAACGTAAATTTTTTTAAAAATTGATGTAAGTTTAATTAGATTATAATTTAAAGATCCACGTGTATTTTGCTCTATCAATTAAATATCGGATTAATGCATGAATTTGACTTTTTTTTTATACTTGAAAAGTTCAATGAGCCAGAATAACATTGTGCTACACACCAGTGGGTAGCCCTTCCCTTTGAATAACATTCACCAAATTGGTAATAACTTTATAGTGGAGAGGACACATTCACCAAATTAGTGATAATTTTGTGATACAGAGGACTCAAACTCGAGACTTCTCACTCCCCACATCTTCGACAAGACGTGGGAAGACCAATCGTGCCACAACTGATTGGCATAAATTTGACTATTTACTTTTAAATATTATTCTTGTGGACTCTAAATTTTACAGGATTCCCATTATGACATTTCCCTTTTACATTTTAATAATAATTATGTTTCTCGCCAAAATAAAATGTGAAAGTGTAGGATCATGATTGAACCCTGTAAAGTTATTTCATTTTAGTAAGGGGCATGATTATTATTAAAATGTGAAAATGCACGATCATTATTAAACTCCCGCAAAATTCAAAAGCCACAAGAAATCGATTAAAATTGAAGTCAAATTTATGTATTAGGATATTAGATATCTTATAAACTCTAACAAGCAACAAGTGTTTGGATAATTCAACTAAGAAACGGTGAGAAAATTTGTTTAGTCGTTCAATTTAAATATTCAAAAACAAACTCATTATCCAATTTCTATTGTGTTCTTTTAGTCATGAAAATTTCATTATATTGATTGAAATCTTAGTTACGAAACCTGAGTATTTATTTATAAGAAAATCAATTAAATTAAAGTAAATTAATATCTATAATTACAATTTTCACTTATTAATAACAATAATAATGTTCTGTTTATCTCATAAATTTTGTCTTACTTTTTTTTTTTAATCCATCCTAAATTATTGTACTATTTTCTTTTTTAAAAAATGATAATATTTTAAATTTACTATTTTACCCTTATTTAATATATATCTTTGTCATAAATATAATAATCCAACTACTACATTATGATTAATAAATCTTGATAGAAATAAAATTAATATATTAACTTTTAATCTTCGAATAAAATTTTATACTACCATATTATGATTAATTAAATCTTGATGGAAATGAAATTAATATATTAAATTTTAATCTTCATAGAATTCTATTTAATCAAATACTTAATTAATTTTAAAAATAATTTAACATAAATAATTAAATTTTTATAGATATTAATATAAGCATAATATTAAAAAAATAATTATTATAATTTAACTATACTAATTAAATTTTATGTACAAGTTAAATCAAAATACAAATTGTGAGGACGAGAGAGTAAAAATAATAATAATAAAAAGGCCTAGTCATTGACGGCGTGATTGATGTACCAGCGAAGCCACGTGAGCGTTGTAAGAGAATGACAAAAACCCAAGCCCCAAAGCATTGTTACAGATCAACATCAATATTTGCAAACACTATTTTGCTTCTGGTCCCACTTTTGATGTTTGCCGCCTTTCGCCAGCTGTCTGATTTTCTCTTTTCCTATTTCACCCCTACAATGCCTTGTTATTTTCCTAACTAGCCTTTGCATGAGGCTTGAATTTATTATAGGTTATCATGAGATAAAAGGGCAGACAAAGTCATTTCGTAAATGATTTCAATATAACAAAAATTAATTATAAAATAAATTTTCATCATCTCATTTTATTCAATTTATGAATTAAAGAAAACAAATAAAATCATTAAGACATCATAAGTCTAAAAAAAATATCCAAGAAGTTGTTTAAATTTTTGAATGACAAAAATTAAAAATTTTATTAATTTATAATTTTTTTTTATAAAAATATAAAATTAATATCAATGTTGGTTGGAGGAGACTCTTTCTCCTTTAATGAAATGTCTGAAATTCGAGTCTTATGTATATAAATTATCATTTAAGATACTGATGGTTATAGAAAAAAAAGATTAAATTAATAATAAAAGTTAAATTACTTAATTTTATTTTAAAAATAATCTTTAATTCTATAAATTTTATTTTCAAACTAAATGATAACGTAAAACTCTAATAGATTCTAAAATTCATGAGATTTCACATTCTATAAATTCAAAGAACCTCCAAATGATAAACTTGACTGAAACAAATAATTTTGGTTTTAAAAAATTAAGTTTGAACCAAATAATGGTCCCTACTTGAATAAGCAAGTTTCAAACCTACTCGAATAAGCAAGCCAGCTGGTATATTTGGTAATTAAATAGGAAAACAAAGGGCTATTTAGTGCCAGCTTTATATATATGCCTTGATTAGTAGCAGAGATATATCCGGTTGGCTGTAACAGTTGCATTGAGGTAGACCCTTAACCCTTTGATTCCATATTCTAAATTACAGATAGAGTTTGATTGTTTTAGCTTAATTCTTCATGTATGTATGATTATTATTTTTTTGTGTATGTATACATATTTATATGTGCAGTTGATGTTTATTTTCATTTATACTTATAATAGGTATAATTAAAATTTAAAACCCTTTGTAAATCTTTGTCTTCTTCATATTTATTTTCTTGGAAAGATTCTCGAAGAAACAGCAAGAATCTTGATATATTGTATTTTTCTTGTGTTTTTTTTTTCAGATTTAATTAATTTCTTGAAGAAGGAAGGGAAAAAAGGTGAGAGAAATATGGGTTATTGGAAATCAAAAGTTCTTCCAAAGATCAAGAAAGTTTTTGAGAAAGACAGTGCAAAGAAAGCTGCTGCTGCTGAAGCTTCAAAGTCCTTTGATGACTCTAAGGTCTTTTTCTCATATTTTTATTTCATATATATACATATATATATGTATAGTAATTCATAGTATATATGAAAATAGTGTTTATTGTTTGTTTTAGGAAGACATCAACAAGGAGTTTGAGGAGAAGAAGAGTGAGCTACAACCTAAAGTGATAGAAATCTATGAAGCATCATCAACTGAAATTAAGGTTAATCTTATTAATTAAAAAAAAAAAAGTTAATTATATAGAAGGAAGCAGAAAAGTTGATTAAAGAAATGGAAAATTATATTTAATTCATTCTAATATTATTTTTATTGTGATTTTAAATTGAAACAGACCTTAATTAAGGAGCCTAAAGATGCAGGATTAAAGAAACATTCCTCTTTAGTTCAAAAGTTCCTTGATGACCTTGCTAAAATTGGTATGTATTTCTTTATAATAATTATTTATTATTATTATGATTATTGTTTTTGTTATTATTTTGTGATATTATTGTATGTGTACAGATTTTCCAGGATCAAAGCATGTATCAGAAGCATCATCAAAGCATGGACCAGCCTATGTTTCAGGTCCAGTTTTCTTCATATTTGAGAAGGTTTCTACCTTCATTGTAGTGGAAGAGAAGACGGCGGAGGCGGAGCCACCAGCTTCTGGAGTGGAGGAAACAAGTAGCAAAGAAAAAGAAATAGTAGTGGAAGAAGAGAAAAAAGAGGAGGTAGTAGTGGAGGCTGAGAAAACAGAAGCGGTGGTGGCAGAACCTGCAGCTGAGCCCACCACCGCCACCAAAGTGGAGGAAGCAGAACCAGCAAAGCCTTGATCAAGTAAATTATTATGTCATATTTGTGAAAATCAATTAATCAATGATTATATATATTAAAAAAAAATTGAAGATTTGTTATTCGTTATATGTATGTATGTATGTATATTTGTGATTTTTCTTTATTGGAAATTTGTTTTTATTTGTGTATTTTAATTTTTTTTTATTTTTACTTACTGTGATATTTTAAGTATAGGAAAGTGGTGGGATGGGTTACTTGTCTCTTCTTCTTTCTTTCCTTGTAATTCTTCTACCTCATCGAAAATACAATGGTCTTTTTCTCTCTCTTTTTTTATTTATTTATTATTATTATTATATTTTGGTTGTAAACAATGGTCTTTCCTTGTGGCAATGGTCTTCTTCTTCTTATTATTATTATTGTACCTTAGAACCATTTTGTATGTATGCTGACACTGACGCTACTGATTTTTGCAGAAGAAATTTTTGGTGTGGAGGCCTACAAAATTAGGGCTCGGCAAATTCTTCTGTTAATTGAAAATAAAATTTAACAGTCAGTTTTACAAACATAAATAAATAAATAAATACAACTAATTTTTGGTTTAACTTTTTTTAATGATTCGATTTGGTTTGATTTTAGTAATTAAAAAATAAAAATAACCAAATAAAAAATTATGCATATTTATATAAAATATATTTATTTAGTATTATATATAAAAATTTATTTTGATATATTCTATATATATCTTTCAAAATTTTAATTAATTCCATTATTTTGATTTTATTTTTTTAATTATTTCTAGAAGATTTGATTTTGATTTTCTTAAAAAAAAATTATTCTGATTTATGAAAATTCAAATCCTATTGTCTAGTTATTATTTCCTTTTATTTTTTAATTCAGGTTACTAACTTAGGATAATTGAAAACTCTAATCTAATTAAAGGGTAAGGGATGTATTAGATTAGGATTGTATTAGATTTTAAAAGAATTGTTGAGTCTGATGGAATTAAAGGATTTCTCAAGAGTTTCACAGATTCCACTAGAATTCTAGATAGAGTTTTTTATCGAATTAATGAGACTTTTTTTTATATATATTTTGATTGACTTTGATGAAATTATAATGATTTTTATATATCTAATCAAAATTAATTTTAGGACCTAATTGAACAAATTAAAAGATTTTTAAATCCAGTTAAAAAACTAAAAAACAATGAGGGACCAAAAAATGGGTCATCTTCTCTAGAATTATTTTCTTCTTCGTTAAAACCTTACCGCTATGGATAGTGAAAATTCTGCATTGGCCAGTGTCCTTGTCAGCCATCCTCCGCTCGTAGAATAATTACAATGTGGTCGGAAGACCACAGGCTATGTCCCTTACCTGGACACCGACTATTATGGGGGGCAAGTAGTCGGTTTGATTCCAATCGAATCGAATTGAGATCAAAAAATAGAAATCGATTTTTTTTTTCAATAGACCGAACTGAACCAATTAGTTCGGTCAATTTTGATCAATTTTTCCACTTCAATTCAGTTTTAAGCTCAACAGATGGATTTCTATGAAATCGACTAGAACCAAATAATCAATTCGGTTAAAATTGAATAAACCGACGATAGACATTTTTTGATTTAGTTGATCGAACAGAACCAAAATGATTATGTTCGATGTTTGGTCGGTAAGTTTGCACACCCCTTAACGACTATCTCGTTGGGAAATCGTAAGTTTAAATATATTTATTTTTTAGGTTAAAATGAAAATTAAAAAATGTAGACCTAGCACTCTAAAATCCAATAAAATTTTCAGGTTGTAGGATGAATTTGTGAATGACGCTTCTATTTATATATAACACCTTAAAATCCAACGAAATCAATAACTTTATAAAAATCTTCCAAATCAGTAATTTTTGAATACCATTAAAAGTCATAATTGAATATTTTATCAGAATTTTATAAATTTTATGAGAGTCTGAATTGAATACCACAAAATTTTAATATATTATAAAAAAATCTAGGTTGAATGCCATTGAAATTTTAAAATCTGTTAAAATCTAAATGAGTCCTAATTCAATACATCCCCTAAGACTTGCATGCATACACCATATGAGACCACCCATATATCAAACCAATCAAAAAAAGAATTTTTAAAAAATGTTATTTTTTTATTTTCCATGTATGGTCAAAACACCTGCTTTTGATTAAAAAAAAATTATTATTATCGGTTTAGCGTATATGGTAGCAAGGGCGGAGGGAGGGGGAATTGGGGGGAGCCCAAACTTTAGAATTTTTTGAATTTGCTTTATAATTTAGTATAAAAATTTTTTCCCTTCAATTTAGTCTCCTAATTTTTGAAAAATTTATTTTGGTCCCTCTAAATTTTAAAGTCTAGCTTCAGTCTTGTATAGTGTATCCATACGCCGGATGTAGATAAGTTCCACTTATATGTCTCGATAGAACATCCAATAATGAAGAGAAATTGACTAATTATTTATATTACATATGACTTTTCTAATTTCTACATTAACAAAATATATTCATATTATTTTCAAAACACTCTTTCATAAAATGAAATAACATTTCAAATTCCATTAAAAAAAGAAACATTTCAACCCACTCGCAAAATATTACTCATCCTTTTTCAAATTATATAATGGGAAAAATACAGTATGGTCCTTATGTTTTGCGAAAAACAATTAGTCAGTCCTCGTATTTTTAGAAATATATTAAAGTACCTGTATATTTCACTTCCTTCTGGCAAAACCATCCTTTTATCCAAATTCCTTCCTAAAAACCATTAAACATAGGTAAAACGGGTAGTCAAATGTGAGAGAATATAATTTTAATACAAGAATACCCTTATTTGCACACGTGGATAAGTTACTATAGTATTTGTTTTTAATTCATCTGAAAGGAGGGGTGGGCTAGGGTTTGCATTTTCCTCTGATTTTAGGAGAAAGAAATGAGCACCTCAAGCTCAGCAGAGAGTGGATGCAAGGGAAGGTTCTTCTACAAAGTGTGCAGATGTGGAAAAAAGGTAGGCATCTGCACATCAGAGAAAAGCAGAACTAGGAACAAACTATATTATTATTGTCAAAATAATGAATGTGATACCTTTCTTGGTTGGTGTAAGCCAGTCGATTCTATGGCTGTGACAAGCAGGAGAGATGGTGTTGAGATTGCAAGTCATCCAATTCTTACAAGTGAGAGTGATTTTAAATTTCAACTTTGGAATTCTATGGTTTGAGACTTGCTAGATATGAAAAATGTGGTATATCATTTAAAGGAGGAAAACAAGAGGAATATGGGAAAGATTGAGGGGATGGCTACATGTGTGAAGCTTTTGAAGATGGTTTGTCTTACTTTTATTGTTGTTGCTCTAGTATTGAAGTTGTAAAATGGTTGTTGTAGGGAGCATGGATTTTGGGTTGTTATAATTGTAATGTAATGACTTTATAAGAAGTAGCTATGTGGAGGTAGGTTTTATAATGTATGACAGTGATAAATGTTGGCCTGTAGTATGGTGTTAGGTGCATAGTAGATGTTTTGTCTTGATAGGCAGCTATTGGTATTTTAGGACTTAAGTTTTCAGGTTTTTATGGCAATAGCATTGTATGCAATTTGGTAGTTTGCAGTTAATGAAATCATATTTTATGTTTATGTTTTGGCATTCATCATTTGTGATTTTGTTATCAAAGTAAATCTCTTGAGTATGGTAAATTGCTTGAGGTTACTAAGTAGAGACAACAACTTGAAAGACATATTGCATTATCATTGAAGTAGTCATAATGTCAATGCAAAGAACAAATGATCATCTATGACCATGAACAAAACAATAAAAAAGGATCTAAGTGCATATATCAAAATGACATATCATCAATTTTCTCTAGCATTTGCAGAGTATTTATATAACACAAAAAAGAAATAGAAATCCAAAAATGCCAAAAGCATAAATCCATATCTCTAAATGCCTAGAGCAATTCAACAGCAGCATGTACTGCATCAGTATAATAAAAAAAAAAAACAAAAAGTAGTCTGCTGCAGTTCCTATACCATGGACAGATCCCCCACCATAAAAAAAATGCCATTTTGCGACCGATTGGCAAAAATCGGTCGCTAATTTCACTTAGCGACCGATCTGAGACCGATAGATATCGGTCGCAAAATCGCTCGTCGCAAAGATGATTGCGACCGATGATTTTGTCGGTCGCAAATATTTGTTGTGTTTCATTTATAAATTCTGTCGCAAATGGTCGCAGAAAAAATCTGTCGCAATTTTAAAATTCGGTCGCAAATTGTAAATTTAAAATTTTAATTTTTGGTAGCAAATCGGTCGCAAAAGTGAAAAATCGCAATTTAAAATTCGGTGGTTCGCAAATTGTAAAATGTTAAAATTTAAATTTTGGTAGCAATCGGTCGGCAAAGTGAAAAAAAATAGAAAAAATTAAATATTCATTATGAAACCAAATTTTTTCGACCTGGTGAAATGACATTATATACAGATATAATATCACACACAGAATTAAGAAATATATAAATTATATTTTTATGTATCTGATACAAAATATAAAATAGCATGATAAACTAAAATGGTCTAAAATCAATCTTGACGCTGCTGCTGACATCCTGGTTGGGAGTGGTGGTACCGATCGGGCGAGGGGATTGGGCTGTTCGGATTCGCCGGGAGGAGTACCTGCTGGAGTGATGTAGCGCCAGGAAGCGTTGACCAAGGATCGTCTGCAGATCCGGGGCTTTTAGGGAGCCGGTCGTGGCTGCTGCTTCAACAGGAGACGCTCGAAACATTTCGGTTCTGTAGCAGGTGCAGGGATCAGAGGAGAAGTACCAGCCAGGGTAACCGAACAGCTCGCATCACATTGCCGCTCACTCTCATCGTGCTCTGCTGCGATGGCTTGCAGCATCAAAGTTGAGCCCGGTATTCAGTATAGGCTCGTGCAATGGTAGTGCCCCAGGGCTGTGAGCTCTCTGCGCGTGGCTGTAGGTAAGCATGAGAGCTGCTGAGCCGCAGTAAACAGTGATGCCTAGAACGCGGATGGGCTGGCGGTGGATTGGCGTTGGCGGCGTCGGCCGAGGTTGGGTGGACCCGGGGGGCCGTATAGTACGTTCTGCGTGTCTTCGGCTCATCAGCCTTAATCATTTACTAGCCTCGCAAAGGTAGTTGATTGGAAATTGATAGTAAAGCCGCTACCTCGTCAGTCTTGCCTCCAGTTCAAGATTTCATCGTCTGTAGAAAAAACAAGCGCTCTCCGGAGTGTAGGTATATTCTTCTCTATGAAAAACAAAAAATTAATAATCACTTCATTGCAAGCTAATTATTGTAGTTGAAACTTTGTAAGCATTCTCGCATGATTTAGAGGGTAAATGGATAAGAGTATTATTTATTGTTACTACATTGACGCTCACCGCAGTTGTCACTAAACGTATGTCAGATTGTGGTCCTTCGGGTGAGTGAGTAAACACAGCCGGATCAAATCTCGGGTTTTGGCTTACACGACCTAATTTGGTTTAGCCTGTTAATGTGAATGTGTCATGCATGATATAATAATAGTATTAGAGGGTGTCAAAGCAAAGAAGCTCGCATTATGAAATCTGAATTGGTCAGATTCGAATTTTGCAACCCATATCCATAAATAATAGTTCGGCAATCAAGGCTGGCAGAAAACACATCAATTTAATGTGTGGATTAGTAATTTCAATTTACACACTTATGAGACAACTAAGGGTATTTCATAAAAGGATATACTATTATATAAAATGTAGAAATCCTAAGTGTTCATTTATTTCATACAAGGTTTATAGTATGATATGATTAATATATATATAATACACTACTATTAATAAAGGGTAGTGTACTATTACAAAGATTAACATGATTCGAAAATTTTGCTCGAAAAAAATTCGGCAGGTCGTAGTTACGGTCACTCTTACGATGATAGAGATTAAAATATACTATTGTAAAATACAATATTGTTTATGTTAATCTATCTGTTATCTATTTTGTTAATAAATAAACTTTTTTAAATTTTTCAAATCAATCTTCTTATAAGATTAATTCAATAGTACTATCGTTTCGCAGTACCTACAATATCACTGTTGTGTAATCTAGACCATTCTCAGAATTTTTAGTTATCAACAATCCAATAGTGCGAAATTTGGCTTCACTTAGCTAGGATGTGACCACACTATCATGGACAAAGCTCCAACTCATGTACGTGTCAATGAATCTCATCTGTAATAACAAAAGCAATTTAATTTAATAACTTAGAATATATGAACGTGACATATATTAATAATAAAATGATAGGAAAGAAACATTAGCCCAATTTAGTAACTCAGAAATTAATTATGTGACACATGTATAAATAAGTAACATATAGAAACCTTTAAATTGCAATTTAGTCTTTTGAATTTTTATGTTTACATTGCTCAATCGCGCAAGTACCTCCCCTGTCCATTATCGTTGGTGCAAAATAAATGAATAATTGTTCCAACTTTAACTTCTTTTTTTTCCTAGTAAAATATCAGAAAAGATTCATTTCTTCTGAAATAAGAATATTATCTTTTTCGTTAATTTGGTTTATGAGATAGATCTCGTAAATTGGGTTAAAATAAAGATGCTTTATCAATGCACAACTGAACAATTTATTGAACGAAATTCGGTTCTACAAATTGATTTTTGCTTCGTTATTCCTTTCATAGTTTTCCAATGAAGCTCTAAGTTTGTGATTACTTTTAATCTAATACTACATTTTGGAATTATTATAAGTTGTTGAATTTTCAAATCTAGTTAGAGGTTAATTTAAAATTCCATCAACTCATAAATTCAATTTAAACTTATTTGAAACTGAAACTTGCCATCTTTATATTGAGACCGACAGTTTCAAAACTTTAATTAGGTTTAGGTTAAGTTAAAGTTCCATCAACTTATAAATTCAATTTTAACTTATTTGAAACTGAAACTTGCGACCTTTATATTGAGACTGACAGTTTCAGAACCTGGGTCACGGAAAACATAAATAAAAAAGTGTAATACTAATTTTTTATATTAGTATATATGAGCATTGAACTTGTATTGCATGTAGCTAGATAGATTACTATATATTTAATTAGTAATCACGATTAATAACTACCATTTTTTTCCTTCTTTTAAATTATTTGGTTCCTGCTGTACAATTACTTATCTCGTTTCGTTATCTCGAGCAAAAGGATAAAAAAATGGGTTTTGAACGATTGGGCACTTGAAATGAGATTTGATTGCTGTGATTCTTGGAGTATTACATCTTTAAAATTGAGTTATATTGAGATTGAGAGTTTATTTTCAAAATAATAAACAATAACAATTTAATAAATATTAAACATAACATAATAATAATAATAAATAAAATAATCATAATTAATTAGATAATAATAAATATAATATATATACAGTAATACATTTTAATAACAATAACATCAATAATAATATAATACAACACTAACAATAACAATATTTTTCAAAGCATAATTAACAATAACAATATTACTATAATTAATAATAAATAATTATAACATGTAACAATAATTATCATAAATAATATACTCATACAATGCTTACAATAATAATAATAATTATAAAATTTAAAAACAAAACAATACAATATATTTTTCAAATCATAACCACAATAAACAATGATTATAAAATTATAGTTATAACATTCACAATAATGAATATATCAATATAATAATATAATACATTATAAAATAAATAATATATAATAATATACAGTAACATTTGATACATTAATAATAATAGATAATTAATAAATTAATAACAACAACTTAACTAATAATAAATAATAATGAAAAGTAATAAGAACATAATAATTAAATTGCAAAAACCATAAATTGGCAAAAGAAAAAAAAAAAAAAAATAAAATGCAAATCGGTCTTACCTCAAATAATGTCCAAACGGTGGCGAACGGCGTTGAGGAGTGACCGGATCTGCAATGGAGCGGCGGTGACGGCGTCAAGCGGGCTGGAGCGTTGTCAGGAGGGGTTGGAGCGGCGCTGCGGACGAAGGAGAGGAGAGGAGAAGGAGAAGAGAGAAAGAAGAAGAAAGAAAAAGGAGAGGTCGTCGCGTTTAAAGCCCTAAAGTTTGCGACCGACCAATCGGTCGCAAATTTTATTAACATCAGTCGCAATTTTTAATCATCCGACGTCGTTTTACTACGCGACAACATTGCGACCGATTTGCGACTTAAGACGTCGGTCGCAAAAAATCAGTGGCAATTTTGTCGCCAATCGGTCTCAAAACTTATTCCTATTTTTGACGCACGCAATTTTGCGACAGAAAAACACTTAGTCGCAAATCGATCGCAAAATCGGTCCAAAATCGGTCGCAAATCGTCGTAGTACAAAATGGCTCGCAACTGAAAACCAAACTCGTCGCAAACTGAAAACCAAACTCGCGGAAATTTTCAGCGCTAAAATCTGTGACTGTTTGCCTATAAGTCGCAAATCGGTAGCAAAATTGCGATCGTTTTAAGTCCGTTGCAAAAATCGGTAGCAATGTGGCATTTTTTTTATAGTGCCCTGCATTTGATTCAGCAGTACCCCTTGACTGGCGCTGAGATCCTTGGCTTGAGGGAGCTGATTGTCTGCTCATCTGCAGACCAAAAAAATACCAACAATAAGAAAATCACTAGCTACTACTCATATGGAAGAAAGAAAAATGCAAAAAAATATAAAAATATACCTATCTAGTTGGAATTTGAGATCAACACTTTCTTTTATTATGGCCCAATTAGTTGTAACTCTTACATCTGACAATGTGTGATCTCAAGCTTGCTGTAACTGCAGACCCTTCTCCCTCTTGTCTCAGCCTATTTTTCTTTGACCTACCCACATCCCTCTTCATTTGAGGAGGCATGATTTTATCATTTTCAGAAATTGCATCAAATTTTGACATAGGCAAACAGTGGATCACCTCATTGTATGCCTTCAAATAATAGGAAACAATGAATAACACATGACAATAGTCTTCCACCTTGTATCTCTTGTACCAATTGCCAACATTACATGTTTGCATGGAAGTCTAGATTTTTCCCACCATAAGTAGGTACATGTTCTCTTAATTAAATCTACTGCAATGTAACACCCATTGTCCAATCTTGCAAGATCAGACGGCGGATGCCACATTCGGTGCCGGAGGCACCATCCTAACTAATTTATAAATCATAATATCATAAATCATGAATTGGAAGTGATTAAACATTCACAAGTATAGCAAGTATTTTTATTTTTATTTGAAAATAATTTGAAAAAATCCTACAGAAAAACTGCAAGACTTTCCCCTAAAAACTGAGCTCGCCAAAACAATTGAAAACAAAACACTCCAATTCAACCTCAAAACCCCCATCAAACTCCAATAATCAACACTACTTAAACAACACTTCTATACCTCCATAAACATTCAATATCCTCAAATCCGCTATAATAAACATCAAATTAAATGCATTCATTCATATATCTAAGTCCTAATAATCCAACCATATACATGTACCAAAATAAAATTTCAACAACATAATTAATTTACATAACCCAATAACATACACTCCAATAATGATAATTATACATGTCATATTCTTAAATACAAAACACTAATTCTACAAAAAATAATCCCTTCAGCTCTGATGCTATTCTCCTAGTCTTCGAGCGGCAACCACGGCCTTTAACCTATGCACGATAAAATCAACGTTCTGAGTATAAAACTCAGTAGTGCTCATAAACCTTGTAACCTATGACGATAAAATCAACGTTTCTGAGTATCAAAACTCAGTAGTGCTCATAACATCTCACACATCACCAAGTATTGCGAGGCAACATCCTTTTAAGGCATGAATCTTCATAAAGCTTCACAAGTCAAAAAACTCATTTGAGTATGTGAACATGCTATAAACTCAGTAGTGCTCATAAATCTCACACATACCAATATTGCGATGGCAACATACTTTTAAGGCATGAATTTCATAAAAGCTTCACAAGTCATAAAATCATTTGAGTATTGAACATGCATACATACACATAGCACATAATATCATGTTATACTTATAAAACAATAACATCTATAATTTTTGTCATATCATCATCTTTTCATTACCTTTGTTATTTATTTCATCTATAAGCATGCTATTCATTTTAAAATTAAATTCTATATTAACATATTATATAGATACATTTATTAACATAATTACGCATACTCCTAAAACTAAGATCATATAATTAACTAAGATCATGTAACATAATCTTATTAATTTAAATCCTTAAAATATTTTCTTAAGGGGCTCGCATACACTTAGGAGAAAATGAAGCAGATAAGATTTCATAAACCTATACATAGTGGCCTTATATGCCAACATAGTCATAGGGGCTTCAAGAGTCTAACATACACATATGGAGCATGTTCGCTTAAACATAAAGTACCCACGTGCCTAGCATATGATCATAGCTAATATCATAATGGCATCAAATGCCAAGCGTTCTCATCTTCCATAATAAATCAAATCGTACAGCAATTTCACACAAAGTATATTAGAGCCCAAAAATATATATTTCTTTCTTAATTTATAACATTTCTCATAAATCTCATTTTCCTTTAGACTTCTTAAAAATTAAGATAAGATTTGTCATAAATAAAAAACATTATGATATAAACCATTCCTTCTTTATTCTTTTGAAAATCATAAAGATGCTTGATTTAGAACTCAAGTAAATCATGAAAATTTCATGCTTAAGCATAATAACTTAACATAGAAAATTCTTATCTTAAAAATCACTTTTATCATTTAAAGCATATATCAATCAAAGATCCAATTAAAACATCCCTTATATACATGTATGCATATCCATAGACCAAACATGCACACTTTGATGTAAATTCTCAATATTATCATAATTCAAGTCATAGGAAATTTCTCATTCCTCAAGGTATAACATGAGCATTTCATCTATGCTTCACACACATAATATTTATCGTATAACTAAAGCATATTATCATTTATAAGTATGTTAACCCTTAAAAGATGACTTTTCCTATGTTAAGGCATAAGTAGGAAAAAGTTTCATAATTGATTTACTTAGGCAAATTAAATCTCTAACCATTCTAATATCATGCTTTTAGTCGTAATAGCATATTCATAACATCATTTCACCTCCTTAGACCATAACATGCCAAAACCCCAAATTTTAGCTTACTTAAGTCATAGAAAAAAAATCATAAAAGAACAAGGTAGAAATTTCTACCATATGCCAAATACTCATCAAGCATCATTTTAAAAGATACACAAGCAAAGAAAATAAGAAAAATATAAGGCCATTTTCCTTAAGTAGGCTCGGCCTCTCTTGGATGGAGAAGGAGGAAATGTTTTCCTCTTAAATCGAACATATAATCATGCTTAGAAATCACCCAAGAGCATATTTATTCAATCAAAGTTCAACAATTTAAACATTTCATACAAAATCCTCAATTTTCACATAATAGCATAAATTATCAAAAATCAATAATTAAAAGAGGAAAAGTGTATCTATGCATAATAAAGTCAAAAACAAGCTTTTACAAGCTTAGATTAAGGCTCTCTAATCTTTAAACCTTAGCTTTCCCCTTGTATTTGGTGGAGGGTTCACCCACCTCTACATAAAGGAAATCCGAAAATCATGACCAAGAAAACAAGTAGAAGAAAGATTGGAGCATGAATAAGCATGAATATGCTAAAAGAGAAATCTAAACCCAAAGATTAGAAAGAAAATCATCAAAACATTTACTTGACTTAAGTAGAGAAATCCTCAAATTTCTTGAATTCTAACTCCAAAAATCACTTCCAAAGCTTTCAATCTCCAAGATAATCACTAGCTTAAGGTTTAATGGAGTTGTTTTGGTGTAATTTGTTAGTAGGAAGTTGAAGAAAAATGGAGAGAAAGAGAGGAAGAAGAAGACACCTAAAAGAGAGAAGAAGAGAAGAAGAAGAAAAATGGTTGCTAGGTGGATAAGTGTTGACTTTTATAAGCCATTAAGGTCAATTTGGTCATTTTCCACTACTTCCTTAAGAAGTTATAATTGGATGGTTAAGATTAAGTCAGTGATATTCTAATTTAATGGCTAAAAATATTCTTCAATCAATTTCCTCAAAATATTATTTACCCCTATAAAATTCTCAAATTTACTCTATGAAAATAATTCCTCAAATTTTTTTAATTAATAAAATGTCATAATTCACTATTCACTAATTATCTAAATTCTCCAAATAAATTCATTACTTATTTTCTACCCATAAAAATCATGTATGCATGCTCAAAAATATCAAATAAAATATAAAACATAAATAGTAATTTAAATATAAAACATAAATAGTAATTTTTTGAAACAAAACCAAATAAATTCATTACTTATTTTCTACCCATAAAAATCATGTATGCATGCTCAAAAATATCAAATAAAATATAAAACATAAATAGTAATTTTTTTGAAACAAAATAATACTAATTCCCGAACTGGTGGTACTGTTCATAGGCCAGTGAACTACTATTTCAGACACTGAAAAACAGGGGAATGACCTCTCCTTCCCGTCAAATTCATTAGTGCTACTTGGGAGAATTCTACATGCTCTACTTTCTCTTATTAATTTTTTGATATCCTTCATACATGTGGGTGTGATAATTGGCCCCCAACCAGGAGCTTTAGAAAATCTTTTGTGCAACCTAACCATGCATTTTTTCGTCAAGCACTCTAATATGGTAACTATGGGCATTTGATCTTAATTTTCCTACCCAACTATTAAAGGACTCTATTATATTATTAGACACATGCTCACTCTTAAATGAAGGGTGGAATTGATGCCTAGAGCATTGTTGCGTTGGGATTTGTGATAGCCATGCATGGGGCTTACCATTTAATTTGCTCCCAATCACTTTCATGTGCAACTTGAACTCATTTTCATATGTTGCTTTAGCAACAACCCAAAACTCCTTTAATGCTAAATTAGGAAATTGTTTCTTAAAATTTATTTCAATGTGCCTACAACAAAATTGATTATGTGCATTTGGAAACCATGTTCAGCATCTAGCAAACCCTGAATAATTAATTAATAGCATGTTAGTGGCAGAAAAGTCATAAGCATGCTCACATAATGATAAAGATTAAAGATATAAAGTAAAAGTAAAAAAGATAAAGTAATAATACTTTCTACCTATCTGACATAAAAGTCCAAGGCATGATTGGTCCGCTCATTAGGTCATAAAGTAATAATAACTTATGTCTACCTTCTTATTAAGATCATTCCTGATTAGGTCATAACTCATTGATGGGTCTGCTGCAAGTTGTTCTTGTAATTTCTTCTTTAACCGTTTGGTTGCATTTGGGTTCTTATTCCCAATAGGCCTAACACAGTTGTGCTCATCTTGCAAAGTCTTGACCATAAAAGCCAGTTTATCAGTTAAAGCTGAAGCATGCATCCTTCAATGGCATTCTGTTTCCCTACATGAAATAGTCACTCTCTTTGAATCATTTTTATGCCATTTTATGATATAACTCCCCCCCCCCTTCATAACATAATCCCTTATAGTTTTCCTTAGGACATCAAACCCAAGAAATACTTGCCTAACATGAAAAGAAATCTCAATAGTTGTCTCAGAAATCACAAACTCATCATCATATAACCCTTTAAATGGATCTGCTTTTCCATTTTCAGAGTAATCCAATTCTTTTTCATCAGCACCCGAATCTACACCATTCCACTCATCAGTTGAATCATCTTCTATTCCAAATGAAGAAAAAACCCTCGAAGCATTAATTCCAACCTCAGAAATTATGAAGTCACCAAGGTCTCCCATCTGGATATCATTATCTTCATCATTAGAGAACTAATAGTAATGCTCATCACTACTATTTATGTCATCTTCTGCTTCCACTGGTGAATTGCATTCTCTATTATTGGCTTTCCTCTTCCTCAATTTATATCTTTGCTCCCTCTTTTCACTTCTAACAATTGGTCTCTTTCTCTATCATGTTCTCTGCATTGCCCTACTCCACTTTGATGACTATGACTACCCTCCCTAATAGATATTCCAACACCCTATTTGCTCCCATACTATTCCTTCTCCTATGACCCCTACCCCTTCCCCTACTACTGCTTCTCCCACGACTCCTGCCCCTTCCCCTACTATTGCTTCTACCACAAACACTACTTTGTACTCTTTGACTGGGTCCAGCACTCACTCCACCTGAAATTTTTGCATCTCCTACAATATCATCCCAAATACGAGCTCCACTCACATAATAGGAAGTACTAGAAGCATTGGCCCCTGCTCCTGAGTTTGCTTCCCTAACTTTATTTTCCATGTTTCCAGTCCCACCATTCCCAACATCACCTCCTACATTCACAAGCTCATCCACATGACATTGACATTCTCATTCTCCTTTACATCCACATTCACATTATCATTCTCAACACCAACATTATTTTCTGCAACTTGACTAGGCACATGATCTTCAACAACAATAGGGACTTCAACATTATGATTTTGAACTTCGACCAAGATAGGATCATCTTCAACATTTTGAGACTCATTTTCACCTTGAACAACAACAGAAACTTTAGCATTCTCAGCCTCGTTCTTAACTTCAACAATAATAGGAACTAGAGGATCAACATGAACTTCAACAGTAATAGGGTCAACATTTAATGCCTGCACGACTATATCTACCTCACCCATTTCCTTATACATGGTAAACACATTTAATAAGTCTGCATCATTCTCCAATTTAAAATATCCTTCTGCATATGTTATTTCTATGAATGTTGCATCTATTGAAAATAATTCATACACATTATCTACCAAATCCAGGTATGAATACCTTTCAAGATCTACATTGCCTATTGTATTAACAACGGCTTCAAATGTCATGAATATATGAAAGTAATCAGGTTCTGCCGTCCTAATATTAACTATACATTATTATCATCAAACATGAATGAAAAACAGAGCAACTTCAGTTCACACTATTAAAAACCCTAACTTTCATATCCTTTAACTCATATATAATTGAAAATGATAAAATGAAGCAATTTTAAAGTTAACAACACTAATACCATAAACTTCTTTCAATAAATTTCACTTCATGCAAAAAGGTTCAGTTTCGATACAGTACCTTTTTTCGTCTTCTTCACTCCTCGATTTCTATTTCTGGAACTAGTAACACCAAGCAACACCAAAACCAACTCAAAGCAAAGTGAAAATTCCTTCAATGGGCTCCATCGATCTCAAACTAAAAAAGGTTTTATTTTTGCTACTGGGTTTCATTTCGAGAGAATAAAGAGAAAGAGACAAGTTGTTTGGTCCTTTCCCTCCAACATTAACGAGGGTGTTTCGTATGACCATGAGGTTATTCATGTTATTTTGCCTATATTTAACGGGTTTTGGGAAGGAATTTGGACAAAAGGATGGTCTTGCTTGGCGAAAGAAAAATATATGGGTATTTTAATATATTTCTAAAAATACGAGGACTGAATAGTTGTCTTTCGCAAAACATAGGGATCGTATCGTATTTTTGCCTTATGTAATAGCATGTACGTTGCATGAACATATATTTTGTTTTAATAAATTTACTTAAATATATATTACATATAATTATTTCATAAAAATATAATTGTGATTTTAATAAAATAAAAAATGCAATTATTTTGCAAAAATTATTAATTTTAAATGAAATACAATCAATAATACTATAAAAATTTTATTTAACATGTAAATCAAAATAAAATAGCTGTCCATATTTTTTTCTCCATCTAACCATGATAGATTTTTAGTTCAGATATAAGATCATAAATCATATTTCAATTTCATCAATGGGATATAAATAGAATTATTTTTTTCCCATTTTATAGAGATAATTTTGGCTAAACACATAACTTCTTTTCTGCACTTTACGTAAATAAAAATATTATGACACCCTCAACTTTATTTTGAATTGTTGAACACTTTAATTTATAAAATTACCCCTATTAAACACTTCAACTTGCAAAATTTTTCTGTTGAATATTCCAACTTGTAAAATTAGATTAATTGAATACTTATTTGATAACTAGAAAAAAAATAAAACTATTATTCCAAATATTGTAGTAACCAGACATCAAATTAATACTTTATATATATAAGTTAAAAACATAAAAAAAAAAAAATATTATTGCTAGTGTCAAGAAGCGTATATTGTTATTAAAATTCAAAACTTTAGAGACAAGTAGGTTGTTTATAAAGTCTGAAGTACCATAAAAATAAAACCAAGTTCAATGAAAATAGATGCAGTAGGCCAATTAATATATTTGAAGTACTTATCTTCATCACATTTAACAAGCATGTTGGGACATATCTAACTGTTCAACTAATTTCATATATTTCATTACATTTAATAGTTGTGATAAATCATATATCCACTTATCAATTTTCATTTGATTTCATCGTATTAAACGGCTAAATGCATAAATTTATCTTTATACTTTATAGAAAAAATTTTAAGGCATCCTCAATTTTAAAATTGACCCAAACACTTCCAACTTATAAAATTGCACCTAGCGGACACTGCAACTTCCATCTTTTAAATTTAAATTAACTAAAAACTTATTTAATAGTTAAAAAATATGAAAATTATTGTTATAAAAATCATGGTAACCATGCATCGAATTATTATTTTTTCACGTAAAAGCCCAAAATATCAAAAAAATATTATTATTAGTATGAAAAGGCGTGCAATGTTACCAAAGTTCATAAACAATGAAGGAAGGAATAAAATGTCTGATGAGATAAAAAAAATTAAGGATGTGATCATGTATTTTGGAAAAAGCGGGGAGTAATTATTATATTTGATCAATATATAGGGACGTAATAATAATTCTCCCATGAAATTTTTGAATCTTTTTTTTTTCTTCTTAATTTTAATGATTCCCTATAAATATATTAATATCCATATTATTAAGATTATAAAATATAAAAGGGAAACTTATTATTTAGTCCCTCAGATTTTACATAATTATCTAACTCATCCCCGACGTTTAAGCTAATATATAACTAGTCCCCGACATTTAACTCCGTCTAATTACCTCAGATTTTTAACATAAATAGTCCCTCAGATTTTACATAATTATCTAACTCATCCCCGACGTTTAAGCTAATATATAACTAGTCCCCGACATTTAACTCCGTCTAATTAGAAGATCCTTCCGTCTAAAATGCGTTAAAAACGAAGACAAACATTTTATAAGGACGAAGTATACCCTTACTGAATTGTGCATGAAAATAAAGGAGGTTTGACCAAATTTCATTCTCACAAAACGCAGAGAAAGGAAAAAAGGGAAAAAACATTAGCTCCTCTCCATTTCATTTGCAGGTAACAAGAGACAGCCTACATGTCTTCTTCAAGCGCAGCCGATGGAGGATGGGAAAGTTACTTGACCACACTATTATTTCCTTTGAACAGGGAAAATTTCTTCTTCTCCTGATTATCTGTCCTTAATATACTCTCAAGTTGATTTTGAAGATCTGATCTTCTTTGGTAATTAGAAACCAAAATCTGTTCCAAATTCTCCTTCATAGCAACTAGCTCTGCTTTCTCATCTCTGCTGCTGCTATCTCAGAATTACTCAAATGTCCATTATTACCTTGCAGTTTTATGAATGTTGAGTTCAGCTAAAAAGAAACATCAAAATTTGCCTAATATCAATCTATCTGCAACAACATTTTTAATCTTTGAACACCATTAAAGGTTCAAATAAACCTTACCTCATTCACTATATTCTTCAAATCATTCACTTTCATTTTAGATTCCGTAACAAATTTCTCTAGATCTTCTCTAAATTTCTTCATTTCATTACGTTTTAACTCATAAAACTTCTCTTTCTCCTTCTCCGTCTGCTCTAGCTCCTCTATTTCACTTTTCAAAACCCTAACAATCCAAATCCATAATCAAAACTCAAATCTAGTTCAGTTCTTCTTTGAAAACATTCACATTACCTCAATTGATGCAAATCGGTGTTGTATCTGGCATCGAGGCTCTCGATTTCAGATTTTAGAGCCAAGATTTTGAAGTTTTGAAATGCAATTTCACGATCCATCAACAAACACCGTTGCTCCATTGACCGAATTTCTGCTTGTTTCGATGCTAAAATCTGCAAATTGTTCTCTTGCAATTCTTTCTCTGCCTGCAAATCTTATTAATTTCAACTTTTTTCTTCTCTCGGCAAAAAAAAAAAAAAAAACACCTCAAAATCTTATTTTAATTTCAAACTTAGTTTTCTTCTCTCCGGCAAAAAAAATAAGAAAAATAACAGAGGGGGGCATGATTAGGGATTTAAATTCAAGATAACCTGAAAAAAAAAAAAAAAAAAACAGAGGGGGCATGATTAGGATTTAAATTCAGAACCTGAAGGAGAGACAGACGCTGATTTCTGGTATGTTCCATGTGCTCTAGCCTCTCTCGAAACGCAGTCTGACCTTCCGTTTTTTGCGTGAGCGAGTTGGGAGAATAGCTGTCTAACCTTTCGTTTCCTCGAAAGGTCATACTGATCCACGTCAGCGAGGTCATACTGATCCACCTCAGTGAGAGAGGGGTGTTTTCATATTTTAGTCTTCAATTAACGGCAAAAAATCAATTTTTCGGACGGAAGGATTTTTTAATTAGACAGAGTTAAATATCGGGGACTAGTTATATATTAGCTTAAACATCAGGGATGAGTTAGATAATTATATAAAACCCGAAGGACTAAATAATAATTTTTCCAATATAAAAACATGTAAATTAATTTGGGAAAGGATGGAAGTAATCACATGTAAATTTTTCTCAATTTAAAGCATGGTTTTGAAAAACGGACCAGACCGATCAGTTTAACCGGAAATTGGAGTATGGTCCAATTCGGGTTGAATAGTTAAAACAGAGAGATAAAGAACCACTGAAAATCAGTGAAAATCAGGCAAGAACCGGCTTGAGCAATTGTTACGGTTCGAATGAAATAAAACAAAAAAAGAAAAAATCAAAAGAGAGATAAGATTCGAGCGTGCGGTTTGATTCAGAAGCATACAGTAGCCGGACCACTTTAGCCTAAAGCGGCTGGCCGAGCTGCTTTGCTTGGTGTTGATGGTGAGACTCACCGCCCGGCAGTTTGGTCTCAATCCACGATCGAAAATTTTTAAAGGAATAGGATTTTTTTTAGAAATTTTTTCTCTCCTGAGTTTTCTTTTGCCTCTTTCTTCAATTTTAAGAGATAACGTGCAAGAAATAATTAATTATTATATTGATATACTAGTAGCCAATAAATGAATTTTCTTTTTTTCTAATAATTGAACTTCCTTGTTTGTGTTGTTATTTTATTATTAGATTCTTAAAAATAGATCAATTTTTTAAATTGTTTTCTTATTATTATGATTAGTTAAACTTTTATTAAGTTGAATTTGGTTGATGTCAATTTTATAAGTTTTAGCAAAGTTATACTTCAAAAAAGTATGCTACCAATAATTATCTAATTTTAATTGCTCAAATTAAAATAAAATTTCATAATATTCCTATTTGGGATTAGAGCAAGAGTGGAAGAAAATGACAATGTTGGTTCTCTCCCATATAAGAGTTTTAGGGTTTTCACTTTATAATATGCAGCTAGGGTTTCTCAATTTTGAGTTTTAGTTCCATCTTTCATGGGTTTGTTTGCCATTAATTCCTTTCTGTCTCTCGTGTTCCATACTTTATGTTTTTTCTTTCCTTCAATTCATCTTTTCCATATCTTATTTTATTTGATCTTTATTTGGGTTTTCTTCATTTTCTTTCTTAAATTTCTTTTCTTTGATTCATGAATATTTTCTCTGCTGGCTTTAGGGTTTTATATCTAATACATAAAGACAACTGTGTCAATTAATGATGAAGATGCAGCAATTGAGATTAATTTTATAGATGATACTGAATTACACAAGGAAAGCCTATGATATAATAAATTTGCTTTGATGGACATGATGACTTGAGTATGGAACTGGAGCAAATTATGGGGAACTAGAGCTATTGAAGGAGAAGTTATTCAATAGTTCTTTTAAATTTAAATTAACTAAAAAATTATTCAATAGTTAAAAACATGAAAATTATTATTATAAAAATCATAGTAACCATGCATCAAATTATTATTTTGCATGTAAAAGCTTAAAATATCAAAAAAATAGTTATTAATATGGAAAAGTATGCAATATTACCAAAATTCATCGCTTTAAAAATATAATAAGTTTCTCGTAAACTTGAGGGTACTACAGAGACTTTTATGTAAATTACGTCGGTGAATTTAAACATTTTGCCAATTTTAAATCAAATAGAAGTCATGGTGTTTATTCCTCCTTCTAATGCATTTTTTAAGACTTTTAAGAAAAAATCCTATACAATCATTCCACAATTTCTATCCAACAAATCATTCACTTTTATTTAACAAAATCCATACTTTTATGTAACAAAAATTGCACTTTTATTCATTAAAATTTTATACTTACATTTAATAGAAATTGTAGTTCGTTAATATTCAAGTACATATATGCAATCCAACGTAATTTTTTTTATTGGCCTTCCTTTCACCGTCACTTAAGTTTGTTCATTTTCATATTTTTCAAAAATCAATTTAAAATTTACTTAATTTGAAAGGCATGCAATCTTTGTCCAACTTGGATTATTTATTTGCTCAAAGCTCAATTAATTCATCATTAATCCAAATTAATATAATTTTTTAAAAAAACCCAAATTAATATAATTTAATAAATACCATTTAACCTTATGCACAGATTTTATGAAAGAATATAAAATTCATCGATTATTCTCATCAATTAATTTCACAAGCAAAGAATATTATAAAAATTTATTACTTCCTCCGGTCCAAATAAATGTTGTTTTTTACTTTTTTTTTTCCAAAATAAGTGCCGATTTTGTAATTTCAAGACTATTAATTTTTTTTTTTTTTGTAATCTATCCGTTTTTATTTATTATTCTTATTCATAATATAATTATCCCTCAATTAGTCCCTACAATTTAATTAGAAGGCAAAATAAGTATTTTGTAAATTACTTTTTAAAAATTTAAGTTTTTTTTTTTAAAAAAAAAGAATGAAATCTTAAAATAATAATCCAACAAATAATTTAGGACACTATCCTATATTTGAAACCTAGTATAATAGTAGGAGGCTCTAGTAAAAGTATGAACACTTGCATTTACTTTGCCTTCGGATCCACTTGACCGAAATATATGTTCTAGAGCTTAAAATAAATTTTAAAATCCAAAATAAAAAGTTCAAAACTCAGAATTGTGAACGACGAAGACATCAAAGCATAAAAAAGTAACTGGAAATGGGTATAAAATTTAAGCTATTATTACATTCTTTAATTCATATGCCGACACTTATCTTATTTTGAAACGGAGAGTACTTCTTTGCTGGCTTATTACATAAAAATGATTGGGCCCACAGTGTTCTAAGAAAAAGGAAGTCCAGCCCAAGCGATTGCTAATGAAAAACTATAAGAGGCCCAAACGTGTCAGTTACGAGTCACCACCTTCCACAGCATTCAACATCAGACTTTTTTCATTGACGAATCATTCAATTTTGGAGCTTTCACTCTGCTGCTTCTTTCCATTCTGTGCCTCTTCATTGGTTGGCAATGCGTCTCTGCTCCGTAGGTACATACATAACTTGCTTTACCAATTGACAAAAATTAAGCTTAATTTCGAACTTCATTGGCACTCTTTATCTGCTACTTGATTCGTTTACCCTTTGTTTATTACTCCATTGAAAGGCAGGTTGATTTTGCTTTGTCTCGTCTTGTTCTTTATAGCTCTTTGTGTAATTCTTGTCGTTATTGAATTATATTGCCCTTTTTTTTTTCTTTGTTTCATGAAGTTTGCTATGCCGTGAATTGTATTTTATTTTTAGGTTAAAAGGGGTCCAAGAATTGGGCATATTGTTTATTTATTTTTTCCGGATTTTTTTTTCTTTTTGCAAAATCAAACAGTTTATTTGTTTGTAAATTTTTATAATAACCTCAAGATTCAGTGGTTCACTCCCATTTTTCTTTAAGATTTCACCTCCTTGTTTCCCTATCAGATGGAACCCATGATCAGATTCGGTCCAGATATCAGAAATGAGAACGCTGAAGGTAATGTCTTGGAAGTGGAAGATTTTAGCCAGTGCATTGATGAGTTATCCTCAAAAGTTAATGAGGTGAGTTTTACATGTGAATTGCTAGATGAGACTATGGTTATTTTCTGTAATTAATTACAAAATTTTCAATTTCAGCTTCTTCTTTCCTCAAAATATCGGGATGGTTTCCCAAATGTATAGTAGAAGAATTGTTGTTTTTGAATTGGCCGAATACATCATTTAATCCCTAAACTTAAAAAAAATAAAAAAATAAAAAAAAAACCCTGTGGCACCCTGAACCATAGAATCGACCTTGTTGCACCATGAACTTCATTTTTTGTAATAATTTCACATCTTTTTATACTAAAAACAGTAAATTTTAAGGGTTTTTGACTTTTATATGCAAAATATTGATTTGATATGTGGTTAATATAACTTTTAGAACAATCATTTTATATTTTCTAATTTTTCAATAGGTGTTTAATCGATTTAATTTTATAAGTTGGGGTGCTCAATAGGTCAAATAAAATATTTAATAGGTACAATTTTATAAGTTTAGGTATTCAATGGGTCAAAACAAAAGTTGAGGGTGCCACAAGGTTTTTTGTGAAAAGTTCTACGGTGAATTTATGTATTCAGCCTTTTTGAATTTATATAGTCTTTCTTATTTGCTGCTTACAAGGGCAGGTAGATTTGTCGAATTTGTTTCACAAAGAATGGTAATTGATTCTATAATTCTGGTCCTGATTTTGAATACTATGAATTATGTCCACGTGTTGTCTCCATGTTTCCTTCCCCATGCAGGTAATGATGTATGGTGACTTGCTTGTCCAATTTCTTCTGAAGTACTTCTATTTTTCTTGCAGCTTGAGCAAGGAGTCAATGTAGTTGAACAATTCTATAACAAGCAACCAAACAGTGCTAAATGTAGATCCCTTGTGAAGGATAAAGTGAGGGAAAAATATTTGGCTAACATTGAGAAGCAACAGAGACATGTATCACAGAGGCAAGCAGTTGCTGAAAAGAGAATGCAAGAACTCATGCGCCAGTTTGCTGGAATATTTAACCAGGCAAATTCCAGCACTTTGCAAATGTCTATTTGAACTATTATGTGGTCGTTTGAAACTACATGCTTTGGAATAAACCATGAATCATGCATGCTTTCCACAATTGGCTTTGTTGGAGGTCTGAATTTGGTACCTCAGATAGATTTGTTCTAATTTTATCTTTTGCCTCTTGTGCTTTACCCTTCTGATATTTATTTTCTCTTATGACGCATAAAAGGTTATTTACTTTTTCCTCTTCAATTAAAAATTGTGTATTAGAATATAAGTGATTGTTTTTGTTTGTTAATATTGCTGGCACACTCTCCAGCAGACTAAGCTTTTCTAGCAAGTGGCTGTTTAACAATAGCCAAATTTGTATCATGGCTCTTCAATCTTGTATGAGGCAGTTGCTTCATCATATTAGCATGGAGCCCAATTTCATTGACATGCTCTGGACCCTTGACCCTTCTTGTGTTTGCTATGAAGTTGAACAGCCGTGCGGGCTTCTATAAAAAATATCTGACAATTCAGTTTGGTAGCATATGCAGAAGATACCAACTTAATGAGAACCTGATCTGCCTTGAAAGTACCAGTTAATTTTCCATTTCTGTGTTAATTATGCATTGATGTTATGTTTTTGCAACATCATAATTCATGTCCTATATATCCTATAAAGCTTGATGTTTATTTAATGTTTCTCCACATATAAGATTCATGATACACATAAATAATCTGCAGTAATTGAGATTTGCTTATATCTAGATGCTTGTTCCTAATTTAAAATATATTCTGTTGGCTTTCTTCATAGATAAACAGCTCCCGATAACAGTATTCTAAATTACAGAGCACTAGCGGGAAACTGCTGAATTTAGAAAGCTCTTAGTTAAAGGAAATATCTCAATCTTTGTGAAATTTCAGAATTTCTAGTCTAAAAATTGTGACAATTTAATGAACAGGATTTAATTATCATAATCCTTTTGTAGAGGGGGTTAGTGGGCTATTATTCTATCGTTGTGTAGATCCACAGGATCTGCATGCCATTAAATTTGAAATATTTGATTATGTGCAGGGTTTTAAAGAAGTTTCAGTAGGGTCTGTCTCGGTAATTTGATTATGGAAGCAATTTAGACTTTAGTTTTAAAGTGTGGCACTAGGATTTCATTTGGGTTCAGTAGAACTCTGACAACCTTTTTTTATGTTTAGTCCATGGGGTTGAGGATGCTTTTTCTCTTGGCTGTTTAGTGAATTCATCTTTCCTCTCCCAATCATTTGAGCCTCCATCCCTCTTTCTTTTCTTTACCGTTTTTGTTCCTTCATTCAAAATATTGACCCTTCTAAACGTATTCTCTTTTCTTAACAAATTTTTTTAATTGTAGTTGTAAGGTTATTTTGTTGTTCAACTAGATTAATTTTCATGATCTCTCTCCAATTATACTTGTTTGATTTTAGTGACCATTCTTTCTCTGACATCATTTGGAAGATTGTATTTATGAGGGCTCTGGTTAAATATGGTCTATTTGCAATATCAATTCCGTATTCAAGGAATCTCATCATTGCTTTTAAAATTTCATCAGTGTTGATAAATTTTTAATCCCATAACGTGTTGAAGGATATAGTTTATTTGCTTGTCTTTGGGCCAGATCACTCAGCACAAGTGGGCATGGCCTTTCATGCAACCAGTGGATGTTGAACGTTTTGGTTTGGATGACTATTATAAGGTGAGGCTTAGTTTTACTTTTGGAAGATTCCAGGTGCTATTTTCTCTCTAGCATCTTTAATCCGTACATTTTTTTTCCGCTTCTTATTTTCCTCATTTTATTTTCCTTTATGCTTGATTTGCTTTTTGTGATAAAACATTTAAGGAGCTCTACAGCTCTAGCTTGTGTATGAATAAACAGGAGAACCCCATTAGTTTAGAACTTTTTAACCCATATAACCAAGAGTTCTCACCAAATAAATCCAGTTTTATTATTTGAATAACCAAGATTTCACATGTGAATCATGCTAAGCCTTAATGTAAAGTAGAAGAGTAACAAGGAAAGATGACTCTTGTTCTCGCTTTCCTGCGGTTTGGGCCTACTGTGTCTCCACGCAGAAAACACAACTTGGTTTGGAATTCAGGATACACAAAAACACGAACTTTCATGACCACCATCAGCCCCCCTTCCCTCTCCAAGAAATATATATATATATATATAGTGAACACTTTTCGTCTTTAGATGTTATTTATCACTTCAAATACATCTGCTATGTCAGTGCATATCATTACATCAGGATGCTGCATAAAATGATGTGATGGGGCTCCAAATGAAGGTCCATGGAAGTATTTTGTATGCTTGGTAAGGAAGTGTAGAAAAGGAAAGAAAGTGAGGAAGTCTTAGATATCTTTTTGGGCTTTAAATAATTTTTAAAAAATTATATATATTTTGTTTACAAAATGTTTCAGGGTTTTGACTCCTAGCTGTTTTTGTGTTTTAGATTATCAGATTTTTTTGTTTTGTGCTTTTCTTTAATGCATTTTTATTTTAATTATTTATTTCTAATTATACACTTGGGAGTTTGAAATAATAAAATAGTTGCTCCTGATAATTGATATTGCTTTTGACATGCCTAAAGGTAATTGAACGAATTAGAATTGGAGCTCTTAAGCTCTAAGTGTTGGCAAGAAACAATTATATAATTTTAGTTCATAGGTCTATGGCCTCCCCCAGGGTTAAAATTTTAGCTTTAACTTAAAAGTTCTATACATTTTGTTATACCATAGAATTTTTGTTGTAAACCTTTTTTTTCCAATCAATTAACTTGCTCGAGTCTCTTCCCTCATTGTTAATCTTTTGTTTTCTTTTGGTACATGACTTCAATTATCATGTTGTACCAGGTTATTGAAAAGCCAATGGATCTAGGTACGATAAAAAATAAAATGGAGGCTAAGGATGGCACTGGGTACAAGAATGTCCGTGAAATATATGCTGATGTTAGATTGGTTTTTAAGAATGCAATGAAGTACAATGATGAAAGAGATGATGTTCATGTAATGGCCAGAACTTTGTTGGAAAAGTTAGAAGAAAAATGGCTGCAACTTTTGCCTAAAGTTGCTGAAGAGGTAAATCATTACCTTTTTTGGTATGGTTTTTTCCTAGGAATTTCTCAATTGTTTTTCCAGGGGTTCACATGATATTGTATTTATTAGTCTCTATTTAACCTGTGCAGATTCTTTGATTGTTGGATAAATTCCATATTTAAATGCCTGCAGGAAAAAAGACAAGCAAAAGATGACTCAGTAACACAGGAGGCTATGAAACTAGCTCAGGAGGCTACACATGCCAGCATGGCTAGGGATTTAAGCAATGAAGTATGCCAAAACTTAAAAGCTCTTTATGAAAAATAAACTATAACCTAAAAGGAGCTTTGTGATATTCTGTCATCTTTTGGAACTATTTTTTTCTTTTCAAAAATACAATTCCCAATAATACAGGGTTATGCTTACTTGTTCAAAAGTTGTGAGCATTTATAATCTATTAACGTTTTGAACCTTATTTTTTAAATTTTTTTCAGCTTTCTGAGGTTGACTTGCAACTAGAAAATCTCAGAGCAATGGTAGTTCAGAAATGCAGGTTCATTCAGAAACCCATTTAACCATTTTAACCATTTTTACTTTCATACATTGTTACTATGAAATTTCATTTTTGAATTGGTTTAGATGTATATGTCACAGGATTTTACCATATATTTATGCCACTAATCTTTTCCCTCTTTTTAGTTAAATTGTATGAATGAAAAAGCATATTTCAAGAAATAAAGTGGGGGAGAAGATTAAGCATAGTTGAGTTATTGGTTTTAAATTAACTGGTATAATTCTTAATGCTAGGTTTTTACAACTTCAGATAGTCTTGATTTGTTGCATTCTAACATTTATAGGAGATAGTTCATGGGGATAGTGGATGTGGTAAACAGAGGACAAATGTTGATAATTTGCATGGGGAAGAAGTTTGAGTGCGTGGAGTCGGAACAGATGAGAGATGGAGGAAGAGGAATAGCATGTTGCATATGTTAATATATGGATATGGTTTCTTTAAATGTTTATTCATGCAAATTGCAATCATGTTTAAAATGCACTTCTCAATTTTCAATTCTTAACATATTTTACATATAATTTGGAACTTTGCATGTTTGTGACGCGCCGTTCTGTTTGGTCTATGATCTGTAGTAGGATGTAATAATTAACAATAGTGAGTTTCACAATCATCCTCTTTAACATATTGCGTCTCTTGGTTCATATGGATCAAACTGCTCTGAAATTTTTTGGTAAATACTTAGTTTGTTAAATTACAGGGTATAGGAGTGGGGAGGCTAAACATTTAAAATTTGTGCTTTGTTTCCCTTGATTTGATTGTACCTGAGTGGGGTGGCTTGCTAGCAGATAGATGTGAACAACTACTTGTCCTCACCGTTATTTGTACAGTGGAAGGCAAACGTATGCATGCCTTTTAAACCAAATCAAATGTTCATAATTCTTCTAATAAAAACCTCAGAAGAATCATATAGACTTAAAGGCCATTCCCTGAACTCTCAGGATTAGTAATTCCCCAGGTTTGGAAAATTCAGAATTGATGCTAGATAAGAAGCAAAAGTTTAAGAAAAGTCCTAGCTATCAGACGCAAGATTCACATGATTATGGTAGACAATCATTTTCAAAAAAATATTAAATTTTCATAATTGAGGATTACATCAAAATCATTCCTAAACTGACTTTCCCTGGGCTAGATGTGTAAATTTCTTAATTTTGTCTTTTCTTTATATGAACCTGAGTGCATCTTTGTTGTTTTTGTGTCAAAATATGCTTTCTGTTTTTGATGCTGTGCGTGCTTATCTCTAGCCAGTTGACATTCCAACTGCGTTTCACTGTTCCTTTTTTGCATCTTAGCCATCAATTCTCACTTTGGCAAATGTTACAGAAAAATGTCTGTTGAAGATAAAAAGAAGCTGGGGGCGGCTCTCACTCAACTGTCTCCAGAAGATCTGACTAGGGCACTGGAGATTGTTGCTGATGATAATCCAAGCTTTCAAGCGACAGCTCAAGAAGTGAACCTTGACATGGACATTCAGGTGATACTTTTTTCTCTTTTTCATGTCTGTCCGGTCTATACTGTTATTGTATGATCAAATTCAAACAATGCTTGTTTGAAAACTAAGAATAATAGTATTTACTTATATTTTATATTTCTGCCCACAGAGTGAATTGACATTATGGAGGTTAAGAGTTTTTGTGAATGATGCATTGAAAGTCATGGGGAGGAAGTCCGGTGGCATGGATGGCAACAAGGACAACGTCAATGCTAATAACAAGAAGAGCAAGAATACCATTGCCACTGCTGCTGCCACCGCCAACAACAACAACAATAAACGAAGAAGAGATATTTCTGATGCTATTACCGGCACATCCACTAAGAAGACTAGGAGGATCTCCCTCATTTCATGACCGTTCGGTCATGAAAGTACAGTATTTACTAAGTTTTTCTTTGGTTATACTTAATGTGAAGTTATACTTAATGTGAAGTTGACACTAGGTGTTGGTTTCTCAGGACCTCGAAAAGCTACGACTCCTTTCTTATAGCAAGAGCATTTAACTTATGAGTGGAGATATATAAGGCCAATCCTCTAGACCTAGTTTCTCACTATTCTAACTGTACAGCAGTATCACTTTCCGCGATTTTGATACATTTATATATTCTTTTAGTTCATCAGAGCTATTATAGTAGCATATATTCATGACTATATATTGATCATTACTGTTTGATCATCTTTTGCTGGTGTGGGAAAATGTTATAAGATCCAAAAATATTTATTTTCAGCTGTTTTTTTAAATTGAGCATCAGCATGTGGGTTTCAAACCCAAGTGGTATCAGGTCCCTTAGCTATTTTTCTTTATTTCTCGGAATCAAAGTTCAGATGGGACAAGATGTAGTCATATTACCTTTGATAATGTGTATTTTTGACATCATTTCTCTCTCTCCCTCCATTGAAACTCTGCATTAGGCTGAGGCATAGGGTTTTTATCAAGCATTAACATCGTTTTATCACTAAATCCAGAACCACCCTGAACCAAGATTTAAAGAAAGCAATAAAGGATTATCCAATTCTTGAATTTGTATATACACTTCATTTTATGTGCATTTCTATCAATTCTGTTGTTATCATCTGTAACAACACATTTCTACTATTTATGTGCTAATTACACCAACAAGAAGTTGGACTTCTCTCTGTCATTAAACTATCACAAAAAGTACAATCTGGACATTTTCTGCTGTTCTATAACTGAAGTTTGAGTACATGCTTCTCCAAAAAATGTTAATGTAAGGACCACAAGCAAGAAAATTGCAATATAATAGCAGTAAATACAATGATCTTAATGTAATTGGCATTTGAAACTGATCAATAATATCACAGCATACTGCTGTTGATCCCACTTGTTAAATACTCAAAGAAGTGATTCAGAACCAAATAACTAACAAATCTGAAACCCATAATTGAGATCAACTCCAATGTCATGGACAATTAGGAAAGTTCTACAAGTTATAGAAGAACTTGTAAGGTCTTCAAAATTTCAAGATCCATGTGCTTTGAAAAAGCTTTGGGACACCCCCGACGTTAGTTTGCCTTTGGCGATCAAGTGATGGAAATGATCCCATGAAATGTATGGTTACAACATCGGAGCAGATCAGTTTGCCAACTCAAAACAAATAAATAAGCAACAGTCTGAGAAAAAGTGGAAATATCAGCAGTGAAGACATGCAAGTAAATGATTAATAGAGTGGCTCAGATATAAAAGGGATTCTCTCAGTAGTTCACTTAACCACTTTCCATAGTCATTTTTAAAGGTGAGATAAGATCAGTAAAAACATATCAGTCCTAATACGAGAAAGAATGAGGATATAGATATAGGAGAAAGGGGTGAGACACATTTGCAGAGGGAGGAGTAAGCGGAAACTAGTTTCAAGAAAAATCTGAGCTTTTGCTGGAGTAAAATACCTTGGCAGCAAAAAAAGAAGCATTCAGCAGCAGAAGAAGAAAAAATAAAACTAGGGGAATATGAACATATAGAAACTACCAGAAAATAATATAAAAACAGAGTCAGATGCAAAAACTTTACTTTCTTATTCCTTAGCTGTTGCTACTAACGTTTCTCCAGGATGACAATTGAGGAAATTGTGAAACCAAGGAGTCCATGACCCTTTCAGTAAATGTTTTGCTTGTTGTCAAGGTTTTCTTTGTGTCCAATTGACTGTCCGAATCTCGCCAGAACTTGATGATTTGAAGACTCTCTTCTTCTGTTGATCTTTGGACCACTATTCTAGAAGCATAACCCTTCATTCTCATTTGACGACATATCTGTGAAGGATCATTTTCTGTGAGAGTGACCATGTATAACCAGCCTCTATCAGACAAAAGCTTGTCCGCAATTGGCAATATCCTATCAATAACTTTACGACCATTCTCCCCTCCAGCCCAAGCAGAGGCAATTCCTTCACAGCCCACTTCGTCTTCAGGTGTCGGCACATAAGGTGGGTTCACAACCATCACATCTACCATCCCTTCCAGACGCTTTTCTAGACCAGATGCAATGTCAGTCACTATCAACTCTGCATGAACATTGTGAGCTTCTAATGTTTCATAAGTCACTCTGACCGCATGAGGATTGAGGTCAGTGGCAATGTAGTAAACCCCAGGAATCTGATGCCCAAGCATGAGAGCTAGAGACGTAATAACATAACCACTGCCGCAACCCACTTCCATACATATTCTTGGATTATGCTCTAACAATTTTGTGCGATCAGCGAGAAGTGCGTCAACCAGTGCAAATGAATCATCACATGGCTCATAAACCTCAGGATGTGAACTTACAAGGCGAATTTGTGCTACTCTAAAGGACATTTTTATGTGCCTGATAGGAATCAACCTCAGCAAAAAGCAATAAAAGAAAGAAAAATAATAATGAGAAATGTATCCCAATTTTGAAACTTCTTTTCTCTTTTTTGTGGGTTCGCAAAAATCCACAATCATGATATATACATGGTAACATGGATATATACTTCTGCACTATAATGTTGAAATGAATCTGACCAGCTTCACCATTCATATTAGGAATTAGATCATGAAAACCATATGACATGTTCAATCTTCAATATGTGTTTTTATGCTAGTGCTTCTTGTTCTTTGAATGGCTTATAAATATTCTTAGATTCCAAATCTGTGAGGTGTTCAGCTAGTTATTGTATTGTATTACATACAAGTAGGTTCCAAGTTCATTTTTGTTTTTGCAGACTTTAACTTTACACTCAAATCAATTGTATTTGGTTATCAGTTTGTTTCTACTGAAACTGAAGCTGCCTTACTGTCTCTGGCAATTTTGTTCCTTAGAATTAATACTTTTGTGCTCTACATGGTTCTAGACTAAATAATAATATTAAGATTGCATATGTTGATGAAGTGGTCAGCAGGTGGCTTTACCAAAATGATTAAATATTTGTTAGAAGTTATTTTTAAAGTTGAATTTGGTTAATTCTAATTATAAAAATTTTAGAATTATTGAACAGCAATTCTTTTTTTCCTTTTACATGCTATTATTTTGAAAAAATAACTTCAAATTAGCTCTTAAAACATAAAAACTTTAAACCTTGAATTGTAAATGAAATCTTATACACACACAGAAGCGCGCGCACACGCACACAAGCACGCGCGCACACAGATATGGGTACCTCTCTATTTGCGTGCATATCAAAAATTGAAAGTAAATGGAGATTGCTAGTCTTTCACAAGCTCTAATTTTCCACAGCAGCTATTCAAAGCCTTAAGCATAAACATATAATAAAAACACGATGCAGAAAGAAAAATTGGGGGCATTACCAGATTGATGCAACCTCTGGCAACAATTGCTCTCCACCAAAGCCTTAGCTTTTCTAATGCCCACAAATCCTTCCTCTCTCAAGTCTCTATTATCCTCTGCATCAAAAATATTTAATTAGTTTTTGAACTAACAGGTGCATGTCATTAAAACCCAGATTTTCAAAAAATGACACACTAAAACACACTAAACACAGATTTTCGGACAATGGCTAAAGATAAAAAAGAAAAGCGACTCTCCAACAATGGCTTCAACTACAGATTTTCAAGGCAAACACACTAAACAAAAAGGAAAAGCAAAAAAAAAAAAAAAAAAAAAAAAAAAAACTAATGCCCACAAATCCTCCTCTCCCAAGGTCCTCTATATCCTCTGCATCAAAGAATATTTAATTAAGTTTTTGAAACTAACAGTTGCATGTCATTAAAATACCCAGATTTCAAAAAAATGACACACTAAACACACTAACACAGATTTCGGACAATGGCTAAATGAATAAAAAGAGAATAAGCACCTCCAACAATTGGCTTCAACTACAGATTTTCGAGCAAACACACTAACCAAAAAAAAAAAAAAAAAAAAAAAAAAAAAAAAACGAAAGAAAGCTTACCAACAATTGCCGTCTAATTCAGATGCTTAAAGTAAAAGATTACAGGAATTAAGATGCAAAGAGAATGATAGAAGGAGAACGAGAAAGACAGTGAGAGCAAGGGAACAAGAGAGAGAGCGAGAGCGAGGGAACGAGAAAGAGAGCGAGAATGTGTAGTAGTAGGGTTGGCAGCGGGGCGGGTACCCGCAAAAAACAAACTACCCAAATCCGAATCCGAATCCGTTAAGGAATAAACCAATAATACCCAAACCCGTCCCAAATCCATTTCGAAATACCAGCATACTACCCGAATTCGTTTAATTACAAATTTATTCAATCCATGAAATTCGAACCAGCATGAAACCCTAATCCGAACCCAAAGTGCAACAAAAAAAATACATATAAAATACATTAAAATTCAACTTCAAAGCAATAAAACAACTTAACCTGTAATATTCAAAATAATAAAACAAATTAACCTATAATACTCTCAATCAATAGTACATAGTAATACTAAAATAGAACAAAATAATTGAAATTCAAACCAATATCTCAATTCTCAAATAAACAATTTGACAATCAAACATCTATTAAAATTCAATAAGAATAATATCAACCACAAACTAAAAACTAATTAAAATATCTAAACGTAATTAAAATATAATAATACTAACTATAAGAATTATAATGAGAACATAAATCCATATAAAGACATAATAAAAAGTATGTAATAAAAAAATTACTGATTAAAAACGTACAGCAAAACAAACCAATACTTAATAACAAAAACACAAGGAAGAATTGTACATGAAACATAATATTCTTAATACAAACATAATTCTTTGAACTCCACTTTTTTCAAGACCAAGAAATTGCAAGGAATTAACAATAAAACATCAACAACATAAACATAATATTCTTAATACAAACATAATTCTTGAACTCCACTTTTTCAAGAACCAAGATTGCAAGGATTAACAATCAACATCATCTTCTTCCGCACAAAAGACATTCGACTCCGCTCAAATTAGAATATAAAACTACCTACAACAAATTAAACAAGCCACAATCAAGTTTAGAAATAATAAACAAGTTTGCAAATTAAACTAGCAAATTCAAAGTCTAGCAATATGACTAAAACACTAACATGTTTAAGATACCCAGGTCAGCCCTATATGATGCTCAAAAAGAAAAGTTCAGCCCTATATAAAATCACAAAATACTAAAAAAAATCAGCCCTATACAAAATAGAAAACATTAAACCCTGTGTTTAATCCCCTATGTAATTTGTGTTATTGCTTTTACAGCTTATTTCTAGATATATTTGTATAAATATATCATGGTAAAAAATTAAAAATAAGAACAAATTAAACCTGTTAACATCTGAATTTTTTCACATTTTGTACAAAAGCAGATTCCTTTTTAATCATTCTCAGTATCTCTAGACAATCTTAATCATTATTAACAAACCAAACTTTGAATTAACAAACCAAACATATCAGATTTCACTTAATATATATCCAAACATGATCAATGATTTAATCATTCTCAGTATCTCTAGACAATCTTAATCATTATTAACAAACCAAACTTTGAATTAACAAACCAAACATATCAGATTTCACTTAATATATATTTTCAACAAATAAAACATGCACAGAATTCATAAACGAAAAAATAAAACAATATGCAAATAATCTCGGCTGAACCCATAAATTAATTTAACAATTCCTCCTCTTTGTCTGTTTATATGTGTTTATTAAAAAGAAAAAAGAAAAAGGAAAAGGGACGATTCACGAAGCAAAAACGGAAAAAAAAAAAAAAAAGAAAAACAAACTGAGAATGAAATAAAAACAATTCAGTAGTAGAACGAACCTGTGACTGAAGAGCGCTTGGGACGGACTTGAAAGTAAAGTTTCGCCTTTTCCCTTCGCTTGAAGAGCACGAGTGCTGCGGCAGTGATGGCCAAGAACGAAACCAACGGGACGGTAAAAAGAAAGACTGTGGCTGTAGAAGTGCAGAAAACGAGCGGCGCAGGGAAGGGAGGGAGGAGAAATACGTTTGACTTTAGTCGAGTTTGAGAGAATTTCTGTTTGTATGATTAAAATGCAACCTACGCTAAAACGACGCAGTTTTGATTGCGGATTCATTTGAACCTCCAATACCAAAACTACGTCGTTTTTTTAATGGTAAAATTTATTATTATTATCAAAGTTATTATTATTCTTAAAGTTGTTATTACTATTATTATTATTATTATTAGTTATTAATTAAAAGGCTATAAAAAATAAAAATATCATGTAAAGTATTAATTATATTATTTTTTTATTAGAGAATATATTGAGTAGGTTATAATTAATTATGGTTGTTGTGATCCTTAATCTACGTATACTAGACTTCTAAGTATAATTATACTAATATATATGACGATACTAACAAAAAAAAAAATAAAAAGACATTTAACTAAGGTCCAATTATAATTATATTTATATGAGTCATATTGTAATCTACTAAAAATCTATTTAAATTTCATATTCCATATAAGTTATATTTTAAATTAAGATCTCAATATAGTTAGCATTAGAAGTTTAGTGGCGATGTTAATAAGTAGCTTTAAAAATTATTAATTATAATATTATT
>NW_023591495.1:0-75259 GCF_014843425.1 Jatropha curcas | reverse complement strand
CAAGAGAGAGAATGTTACTTGAGTGAGAGAAAAAAGGAATTAAAGACTTGGGTGAGGATTGAATTTGAATAAAAGATTGAGCTTGGGTAATTAAGTTGGTAAGCCTGTTTACATTGAGGTACAATTTAGGAAGTTTTACATAAAATCCTTTTGATTTTTGATTGGCCTACCCGTAATACTTATTTCACTTCCCATTTCATGTTATCTTCATCTTCTTCCTTTCCTCTTCCACCTTCCTTTCAATTTTCATGGTCAGTGTAACGACCTTAACTTTCAATTTTTCTTCTATCCAAGTAAAGTAAACCTTGCTTGAAATTCATAATTGAAAACATTTTGGTGCTATTGGTTTTAGAATTCATCAAAAATTCTTGTTATAGGTGAAGGAGTTCTAAAAAGAGTGTAGAAAAAAGAAGTCTTAAAGAGGAGGCTCAAAGCTTTTGGAGTAAAGGTTTGATATCTCTTGTTATTTTTCATTTTCTTTGTATGAAGATTTGGTGTGGTGTGTTGCTATGAGACAATCTTGCTTTATGTTGAGTGGGAGGACTGGTAATGGGTGAGAAACAGGGGAAAACAGGAATTTGAATAAATGAAGTAAATAGTGAGTTAATGTTGAAACAGGTTTTGCTGGAAATTTTAACCAGTAACTTCATCTTGTTTTGAACGCCCATTTGGTGCATTACGCGCTCGCGCTTGCAAGGCGCCGCTCGCGGACTTGTGTTTTCATGCATTTTTGGAACTTCTTTTTCAAATGCAAATTGTATTCCCTTTGCTTCACTTATATGCCTCCAATCATTTTAACATCAAATACAGACTTAGAACATGTACAAAACAAATTCAAGCATGCAAAGATGGTGAAATCAAATAACATTATGAATTATGAAGTTATGAACTATAAATATGAATGTTTTGTTATAATTATTTACAATACAACATTATGCTCAATTGCAGGTAGGTAGAAACATCGTAGATAAGGGCTATGTCGGCGAAAATGGATAGCAGATCTGACCCTCATACAGTTTGATAACTCCGGCTACAGGCCGTTGAGTGGGATATGAATTATATATGGCCATAGCAGCCAAGCAATACAGTATTCATCCAGTTTCATACAGTTTTTCTTATACAGTATTCATCCAGTTTATACAGTTTTCTTATCACCTCGGTTTCGCTATAACCTTATGGAGCCATACAGATTTCATGACTCATACAGCATAATAAACAGCAAGTATCATGCTATATGTGCTTATATGCTTAATTATCCAGATGCGTTTACATGGTTATTTCTATACATGTATGTGCTTTATTCTTTCTTTTTATGTTGAGATATCCACTAAGCTTTCTTTGCTCAGCGAGTTACCTGTTTAACTCGTAGGTTTTGAGACTGGTCTGTAGAGGGTCCGTTTACAACTGCTGCAGTTCATCTGTAGAAGACTCGGTCTTCAGGGTAGATACTCTTGTTGATCTTTTATGGCATGTACAGGGCACATTTAATGGGCATGTACAGGGCACACAGTTGGGCCATTTCATCTTGTAAACTAGTAATCATGTCTTGTAAATATACTACATTGATTTTTGTATACAACATCAGCATGCTATTTATATTCAATACAATTATGATTCAGCATGTCAGGCCATACAGTCACACACAGTTTGTAGCGGTCTCGGTCCGGTTCATCGGGTTTTACAGGGTGGACCGGGAAGGGGTGTTACAGCTCTTGTGATTGGTCCCACGGGTAGAGCCTAGAGGATCCTTCACACCTTGCTTCGCTTAGCGTCTCGGTCCGGTTCATTCGGGTTTACGGGTGGACCGGGAAGGGGTGTTACAGCTCTTGTGATTGGTCCCACGGGTAGAGCTAGAGGATCCTTCACCTTGCTTCCTTGATCCGTATCATTATGAAACGTTAGTCTCCCTAGCGTTTAGCATTTTATAAATTTTTTATGACGCTTATATCATCAGTTGTTTTTGACTTGTTCCCCACTGTAGCAATATTTGTTCATACCTAACAGCTAATGTTATGGACGTTATGGCAGATGTGGAAATTATGAAATTAAGTAATTAGATTATTAGCTTAAATAAGATTCAATAAAAAATGGATTCCTAATTAGAATAGGATCCTTAGAATTAGTTGGATTATTAGCTTAAATAGGATTCAATAAAACATAGATTCCTAATTAGTATAGGATCCCTTTTAGTTAGTTTATTCCTGAATAGACTAAACTTCCTATTTATAATTTCCTAATTTATCATTGTAACCACTATTTAAAGAGGTATTATTATCATTAATAAAATTAGTTAGAATATTTTCCAAACATGAGATTGGAGCTCTCTCTAATGAGATCCAAAAGTGTCAAGCTCCCTTTGATGAGTTTGAACATAATTCACAATAGGTTGCTCAAAGAATTGTAATAAGAAGCAGATTCTGGAACAGATTTTCCAGTGAATTGTCCTATGATAAGATCCTGGTTTCGAAAACATAAGAATTTGGTATCAGAGCCAAACACCATGGGCGATTAAGGATTGCGCGAGAAATTTGGTGGCAAAATCGGAAATAAGAACGAATGCACAGCTTCAATAATTATCTTAGCCGTTGGAAACTGCGTGGCAAAGGGCCAATTGAGGAAACAGATGTGGGGCACAACAATTTAGGTTAGACAAGCCAAGTGGAGTATAGGCAGCAACCATGAACGGAGTATAACGAAACTACCGGTGGCATCAATAGCAACGGAACTATGTCGCGTTATACTAAGCTCGATTTTCCTACATATGATGGCAATAGTGACCCCTAAATTTGGTTGCAAAGATGTGAGCAGTTTTTTGCTAATCAACAGACTACAGTAAAATGACCAAGTCATCCTAGCCGCCTTCCACATGTTTGGAGAAGCCCAACTATGGTATTATAAATTGTAGCAAGAAGAAACTAATCTCATGTGGAACAAGTTTACAAAATATTATACTCTCATATTTGGGCCACCCTTGCAAAGCAATCCGCTTGGGGACTTTAGTTAATTTAAGACAAACAAGGATAGTAGAGGGGTATCAGCGTCAGTTTCAGGGGCTATCAGCTCACGCAAATGAGGTGCATTATGATCAACAAGTGGATTTATTCACAGCTAGTCTACTTGACTCTATTTGATTAGAGGTTGAGATGCAATCTCTAGCCACCCTTATGCATGCAATGAACTTGGCCAGGGCTTTTGAAAAGAAGCAACAGCTGCCTATAGTGCCCCACCACCATGTACCACCTCTCCTTCCACCACCAAGGGCAACGCAATTCCTACACAATCCAATGCTTCTCTCCCTTTATTAAAAAATTAACAAAGACAAAAATAAAGGAAAGACGAGCCAAGGGATTATGTTACAATTGTGATGATCTGTTTGTTCCAGGACACCAATGTAAGAGGCTATTTTAGTTGGAATTTGATAGTACACCAAACTCATCCATTCAAGAACATGAGACAAAACCCACTTAAGGACAAGCTCGTCTTTTTAGAGGGAGTAATGTTATGGACGTTATGGCAGATGTGGAAATTATGAAAATTAATCAATTAGATTATTAACTTAAATAAGATTCAATAGAACATGGATTCCTAATTAGTACATGATCCTTAGAATTAGTTCGATTATTAGCTTAAATAAGATTCAAAAAAACATAGATTCATAATTAGTATAAGATCACTGCAAGTTAGTTTATTCCTACATAGATTAAAACTTCCTATTTTTATAATTTCCTAATTTATTATTGTAAGCTCAATTAAAGAGGTATTATTGCTATTAATAAAATAATTTAGAATATTTTCCAAACATGAGATCGGAGTTCTCTCTAACGAGATCCAAAGGTGTCAAGCTCCCTTTGACAAGTTTTAACATAATTCACAATAGGTCACTCAAAGAATTGTAATAAGAAGTAGATCGTAGAACTAGATTTTCCAGTGACTCATCTTTGATAAGATCCTGGTCTTGGGAACATAACAGCTAACTTGTAACACTAATGTCAATATTGCAGCTACAATTGCGGAACAGGTCCAAAGTCAATATCTTTTTTTGTCATTTTAAATTTAATAGCTAATCAAACAATTATTTACACTGAACACTTTCGCTTTAAACTACTTTATAAACAACTAATAGATAATATCTAACCGCTAATATTTATTAAAACCAGCTAACAACTATTAAAACGACCAGCATTCCTCCCATTATACAAACAAATGAATGAATACGAATAATAAAATTAGGCTCTTATAAAAATTAACTATCATTTTAGGGAAAAATATAATAAGATCCTTGTGGTTTGCGAAATATAATTAATCCATCATTGTCTTTTGTAAAATAGACTAAAATATCCTTATAGTTTACTTCCGTCATATTATAAGGTCCTTCTGTTTAATTTTTGTATTTTTTCCTGTTAAGTACATTATGAAATAATGAAAATACTATTTTTAAAAATACATGGACGGACTAGTTGTATTTTTTAAATTATAGAGACCGTACTGTAATTTATTTCAAATAATATTTTAGTATTACTCATTTGACTTCTGTATTTGTTGTTGACTTAACGGAAAAGGTATAAAAATTAGACAAAATGACTTAGTAGTGTAACAGAAGCAAAACATAGAAAAAATTGATATATTTTAAAAAAGACTGCCTTGAACTAGTTGTATTTCTAAATCGTAGAGATCACACTGTATTTTTTTCATTATTTTATAACAGTTTTACGAGAAAATCACAAAAAGACTGCCTGTTTAACTATTTTTTTCACTGAAGATGTTAACTGGATTGGAGAGGAAGAAAAAATTAATTACTATTGAAATGGGTTATTCTGTAATTTTGTACATTTATTTTATTTTTAGTTGAATGGGTTCGGTTCTGCAGACTATATCACACAAGTGAGACCAATTTAACGGAGTGGCTTGTTTAACACGTCCTTCCTCTTCCTCTGAAAGGAGAAGATAGATACGTCACAGAGCTCTCTCTCTCTCCCCCTTCTCCCTTTCTCGCCGGCCTTTTGCTGTCAGTCTTCTTTCGGTAAGAACCCTTCCCTGATTATTTCTTCTTTTAACTTTCTCGTTCGATCTAAAGTATTATTTTTGTGTATTAATTGTTATCTTTGCACATTATGATCGGTGTTATTGTTATTGGTATTTCTTTAAATAATATCTTCTGGTTTTTAATCTTCTTTTTTATTTGTTTAAAAGTGAAATTTAATTTGATATGGATGTTTATGGATTTTGATCAGTTGGCTCAATTCATTGTTACTTTAAATTGATGAGATGATGATGGGTCAAGGTTATTATGGTTATGGAGGAGCATCTTCACCTTCCTCTTCAAATTTATCGGCTTTAGCTCCTCCTTTTACTGTTGATCGGTCTGTACCAAAATCGGGGTCTAACCCTCTTGTTGATTTGACTGAACCAACTTATGCTGTTACCTTCAATTCCTCTTTGCATAATTGGGTTGGTGCTCACCCTCCTAGTTCTAGGCTTGATTACTTTTCCATTTCAAACTCTGAATTTGATTCTGTGCCTTCATCAAATGCATATGGATATTCTTCTTCCACTGCCCATGTGCCTCCTTTGAACCCTTGTGTTTCAGTTTCTGCCTCAACTAATCTTCTTGAAGTCAAACCATATTATCCTTCCTATGTTTCTCCTGCAATTGGAAGTGATGGTTCCTTGGGAGTCTCCCACCATTCTGGTTATGATTTATTGTCTACTACTCATGTTGCAACACCCAATGGTTCTTCTAATGATGATTACATCCAAAGTTTGTCTGGTATGGAGCATTTGGCCCAGTGGAGCGGCTTGTGGGAGGGACTTGTGGATTGGCAGCAGAGTGAACAGGTGCAGCTTGAAAGGAGTTTTTCCTCAAATGAGAATTTTATCGATCAAGGTATTCTTGCCTCATTATTTTTGTTATTATTGTGCTCAGAATTTTTTGTTATTATTGTGCTCTGAATTACAATTTTAGCGATTATGACTTCATGCATTTTGAATCTATCTATAATCTTCTTGTGTTTCTTGTGCAATAGGTAGGCAGTTTTATTTATATCGTATCTATGATCTTGTGTTTCATCTGTAATGTTATTATCTTTGTGATGTTCAATTTATTTTATTTAATTACTTTTCATTTATCCTTGTAGGCCTTGGAGTGATAATTATTCTTTACTTGCAATTGCAAATTATTATGAATGCTAGTCTTTTGTCATGTATATATTTTTGCACTTGGCAGAAATTCATGTTTAATTACAGCATTGCTTACCATTTGATCATGTTGCAGCCTAGTTCCCAAAAAATATCATGTGGAGCTTTCTGTAACTTTTTTTTTTCACTCGCAGGCCAATGAATTGTAACAACTTTCAACTTCCTTTTTCTTTTCTTTCTTTTTCATATAACTTCTTAATTTCATTTTGTTGTTTGTGGTTCTTAAGAATACACTGGAATAAAAGTAATCCAAGAGAAATTATGTAGGAGAGTTTGGCTGCTCATGTGGTATATAAACATATGTATTAGTCAAATCTTGTTTGGATATATTTTGGGGCTTCTGGGATGTAGTGAACTTTGTATTTTGGAGAATATCCTTAACATTGCAGCTAAAGGTAATGAGTGAATGTTCCAGAAAGCTCAATGAGACGACAAAAGCATGGTACTTGGTAATACTCTTCTAAGAAAAAATAAATTGGATTGTGTTGTTTGTTTATATTTTACTTTATTTGCTTTTGTTTGATCACTCTTCTTTTGATTTATTCTATTAAATCATGTTTCTATAGTCTATAAATCAGTCCATAATGTATAAAAAACACTTATCCATAATATAAAATACTTTTAGTTTTACATATGTAAGGAAATATATGAAAAATGTCATATATTGGAAATAAACAAGAATAACCATGTTTTCTAATATCCTCTTAGTATATGAAATTAGTTTTTATATAATTCAGGAAGCCATAAATGCACACAACTTAAGGTCTTTTCTTTGACCAACAATTCTCCACAAGGTGAATACTAATGAATTTAAGAAAGGAGGCCTAAAAATGAGGCTTTGTCTCCTGATCAATGGAGTATGTATAAGAATTTGGTTAGTCTATTCACTTTTTTCTACATTTTGAGGTGACTTGGCAACTTAAAATCATCTATTTAGCATGTAAAGGTAAGGTCTTTTTAGCATTTTGGTTTTATAAAGTCTTTGGAAAAATAGAAGTGCACATATGTTTAACAAATTAGAGTAAGTTTGTTGTGGTACATGGTGTTGTTTTTATTTTCAATGTGAGGCTTTCAAGGGGTTCCTTTTGACTGGTACCCAATTGGGTATTATTTGTTTAGTTTTTTTTATATTTATGTTCTTGTATGTAGTTGTCTATTGAGTTATGTAGGAGGATTCCTTGTCATCCATGGTGTATTCTTCTTTCTTTCTTTCTCAACAGTACTATGTTGACTATTCTAATAATATAAAAAATTATTAAAATCCCAGATTTTGCAGCATAATGGTAATGGAAATATCAATATCTGTCTCTGATATATTTTATTTTCTACCCATGGTTCTTTGTGTCTTGGCACAATTTTTCATGTTACAAATTATTAGTAATCCATAGACTGGATTGCGTTATCTAGATTGCAAATAGTGATGCTGCCATTTCTGGTAAACTGCATAAAATTGCACTTGCATCTGCTTGGAGTTGATTAAAGAGTCATTAATAATTAAAAGATGCTAGAATCCTAGTTAACCATGTTTCTGTAACCCATTACTGTACAAACCTTTTTTTTTATCTACATTGTTGGTATCTTCTGGGAAGTATATTGTGTGTATATATATGTCTAGTTCAGGAGACTTATTTGTCAGTGGGCATTTTCTTTGTATTATTTTTTCAGGGTTATATGCATCTGACAGCATGAGTAAATATGAAGAAGCTTCCCATAGCATTGATACAATTGGCGGGGACAACCATGCTGAAACTGTAGTAATAGAAAAGTTAGATTACAAGCCCTTCCTGGGTGAAAATCCCAAATTCTTACCTACTGAGTATTCTAAAACTTCAAGCTCAACATCTACTTTGCTAGTTCCAGAAAACTGTTCTCAGGCACCAGCCATAAAAGCTGTCAATTCCTGGAACCATCAAATGCCATTCGGTGCTTCATATGAAAAATGCTTCAGAAAGCATGATGCAAGTCCAAGTGATTTTGCAACAATCGTAAACTCTTCTTCCCCTGCTGTTGTCATTAGACCACCAGATACAAGTTCACCTAGAAATATGAACCCCGGAAATGATGAAGATGATAAAGATTTTGCTAGCAAAGATTCCTCTGTTGTAAAGGAGCCTCATCCATTTATGAGCTCCAAAGGGTATGTTTACTTTGATGCCAGCCAAGTCAGCTTCCATCTTCAACAAAATGATCAGGTTGCTGCTGAATTTTCCTCGGCAAAAAATGAAGAGCAATCAAGTAGTGGGGATGCTTCTGCAGATGCTTTGAATAATTTTGCAAAGGGAAAACCTGGAATTCAAGCTCCTCATAGAAGTCTAGATGGTTTCAATTTGGTAGTTGATAAAAATGAAGCCATCAATTCTGTAAAAAATCATTCTGAGAATTTAGATAATTACACCCCTGCTGTGGACTCTCCTTGCTGGAAGGGGGCTCCAGTTTCTCAATTTTCTCAGTTTGAAGTTTCTGAGGCCGTCACTCCACAGAATATGAAAAAGCTAGAAGCTTGTAGTGGCTCAAATCTTCAAAGCCATCAAATTTTCACTTTTAGTGCCAATGATGCTGTAAAGAGCTTCCCTGAAAAAACAAGCAAAAACTCAGTACACCATGATGCTTGGAGTTTAGGAAATCATTCAACTTCTTCTCTAAGAAGGCCTTTGGTTGCTAATGTGTTTCCTAGAGAAGAAATTGTTGATGCTGCGAAATCAGGACCCCAATATACAAACTCTAGTTGTTTCGAAGGGGTTCAAATTTCTGATGATGCTGTGTCTAACAAATCAACTGATAATTCTGATCACAAACCTCATAAAAACGAGCAACAAAGTTGTGAAGGTGCCAAATGGACATCTGGAAAAAATTGTGCACCAGGTTTTGGCGCTAACATCAAATCAACTGATAATTCTGATCATAGACCTCACCAAAATGAGGAACACAGTTGTGAAGATGCCAAATGGACATCTGGAAAAAATTGTGCACCAGGTTTTGGCGCTAACATCAAATCAACTGATAATTCTGATCATAGACCTCACCAAAATGAGGAACACAGTTGTGAAGATGCCAAATGGACATCTGGAAAAAATTGTGCACAGTTGTGAAGATGCCAAATGGACATCTGGAAAAAATTGTGCACCAGGGTTTGGCATTGACATTGAGATGGAAATGAATGACAACCCTGATGATTGTTCATCTCATGTTCCATTTGATGCCATAGAGCATGTGTTACATTCCCCACCTTTTGCAGATGATGTTCCTACTAAGCTCTCTAAATCACATGGAGAAGAATCAACACGGACGATGAATGTCAGAACATTGCTTGATACGATGCAGAATCTGTCAGAATTACTTCTATTTCATTTTTCACATGATGCTTGTGAATTGAATGAAGATGATTATGGGGTCCTTAAAGGTGTGATCAGTAATCTTGATTTGTGTATGCTGAAGAATGTGGAGACAATGACTTCACTACAAGAGTCAGTTATTCCTCAGAAAGCCAGTTCTCAACTTCATGGAAAGTCAGCTAAGCTTCAGAAGGTATGTCATTTCTCTATTGAAACCCATCTTATTAGTGTTAGAACTCACTGCCACAACATTCTTTGTTGGTAAATAGGGGAGAAGCTCTATTTTGTAAGAGGAGGAAATTGAAGGCTTAGTGATTGGCTCATTTATTTTATCAAATATGTAATAATAATAAGAAAAGGAGAGAGCTAGATAACAGAACAATTGCATAACATAACATTAGAAGTTTGACCTCCTTTAGAGTCATTTTAAAACTAGTTCCTTATGAAAGTGCCTATTTCAGTACATCTTGTTTTTGCTATTTTCTCCTTTTTAAGCCACCAAACGAGATACGCTTCTGCTCATTTAAATATATACTGGGAATATATTTATTAAACAAGAAAAAAGTATAAAATTGATGATTAATACACAAGCTTACTTGACAGCAGAATATTTTGAAACAAGATTGAAGCCTCTGATGTGTAAGATTCATTGAACGTGATAATAACTTTTACATAATCTATTGGCTTATTTATTTTTTCACATATGTAGTAATAATGAGAGAGTGTGCTAGATGACAAAACAGTTGCATAACATTAACATTAGAAGTATGAGCCTCCTTTATATAGCCATTTTAAAACTAGTTCCTTATCGAAGTGCCTATTTTAGTACCACTTGTTTTTGCTATTCACTCCTTTTTAAGCCACAAAGCTAGATATGCTTATGCTTCTTTTCTTTTTTTTTTTTTTTTTTTTTTTTTTTTTTTTTTTTTTTTTTCTTGTTTCTTATTTTAAAAAAAAGAAACAAAGAAAAAAAAAAAAAAAAAAAAAAAAAAAAAAAAAAAAAAAAAACACATTCTGGGATTATATCTGTTAAACAAGAAAAAAGCATAAAATTGATGATTAATACACAAGCTAACTTGACCGCAGAATGGTTTGAAACAAGATGGCAGCCTCTGAAGTGTAAGATTCATTGAATGTGATAAAAACTTTTACATTATCTTTGGTTGATGATGTGAGTTGTGTCCACAAATTGTGATAATGGCAAGATCATTAAATGATCCTGTTCCATATTTTTTTTATTCTTTTTTTCACACTGAATGATATTGTCCATTTTTTAGGCATTCTCCCTGAAATGATCATATTCTCTCATAAACCTTGCTTGAGATTATCCAAATATTTTATCTCTAAGATTAATGATGAATTGGTCAGGATATGAATGCGTCTTTGATTGATCCTCCTAATTCTGAAGCCCAGTTCAAGCGTCAGCATGTCCAGGACAATGAGCTAAATACAGTTCCTGATAAGAATGATGAGAAATTGCCCAATTTTGGTTCTTTAAGGGCTGCTGCGGACATATCAATAGATGATAACATGACCCAGGTATTCTTTTTGCTTTTATTTTAAGACAAATCAGTCTTGGAATTACTTTTTCCATATAGAAGACGCAAAAAAAAATGAGGCTCTTCACTGTGAGTTGAGATTTGCAGGCTATAAGGAAGGCCCTCAAGGAGAGTTTTCATGTTGAGGAAGAAACAGATCCACAAGTTATTTTGTACAAGAATCTGTGGCTTGAGGCAGAAGCTTTACTGTGTTCTGCTGGCTGTATGGCTCGCTATCAACGAATGAAGAGTGAGATGGAAAAATGTGACTCACAAAAAGTTACTGGTAAGGCTTTATCTGAAGGTCCTCGCTGTTTTTGTTCATTCAAAAAGTGTTGGGCCAAATTTCTTTCATTTTTTTTTTTTTTTTTTTTTAAAAAAAAAAAAATTGTTCTGGGGTTCGTTCTCAGTTTTACAAGAATATTACGCATTATGCAGAGAAATATTATTCAGGGTTTCTTTCATTTTTTTTTTTTTTTTTTTTAAAAAAATTGTTCTGGTTCTCCAGGTTTACAAGAATATACTGCATTTATGGAGAAATTATCAAGGTCTAAGGTTTCAACTGAACCAGGCATGAATAAGATGCTGGCATCTGATACTAAGGGTAGCCCTCAAACAGGTACTTCCATCCCGGAGTCATCTATCAAAAGCATGACCAAACATGAAGATGAAGTTGCTGCCCGATATCATATCTTAAAATGCCAAGCTGAGAGCTCTAATACTTTAAATACTTCAGGCGTGGACAAAACTATTGATTTTACATTGTTGCCTAGTTCCAAAATTTCTTTGAATCTGAACAACATCGACAAATTAGCTTGTGAAGAGAAAGATAGCCAAAAGCCTGACTTATCCATCCAGGATTCCCCCAAGTTAAGTACCAGCCAGGTAGATGATTTTGAAGATTCTGTTATGGCAAGATTCCAGATCCTCAAAAGCCGGGTTGAAAACGTGAATTCCGTGGATAAAGAAGAGCATCAGAGAGCAACTAATGATCTTGGATATGCAGGTTTGCGAAGGCATTGGCCAATGTGTGAACATGAATCAGAGGACAGAATTCTGAATGTAAATATGGAATCCGTGTCAGAAAATCATGCTGGTTACTCTACCGAAGACAAATTGACTGTCAAGGAATTCCGTCTATTTGTGAAGGATGATCCAATGAACAATAGGCCAGGGGATCAGTTTCATGATGGCTCTTCAGATTGGGAGCATGTATTGTTCGAGGAGCTTGCAGTGCAGAACTGTTGAACCCTGAATTACATCCTTGACACTCCTCAAATGGTTGATGATGGTATCTTTACTGTTACTAAATAACATGTATATATTGTTTGACTGGACATCCATTTTTTACTTGCTTTGAGAGTGTTGAACATGTAAAAAGCTTCCTACATATATATGGTTAAATATGTAAATATATATGTTCCAAATGTGGACAAAAGGGCTTAGGCTCGGTCTCTTTCTTCACTCTTTTCTTTCTTCAAATTTGGGGTCTGGTTGGTAAAATTAGCTATTTTGATAACAGTTAGTTATTTTAATAGCGTTTAGCTGTTTTAGGTAGCGCTAGTAATCTTTAGTGTTTTGAACTAATCAAAACACTATTTCTCTAAATTATTGTGTTCGGTAACTTGATATATAGAGTAACTGTCAGAGGTCTATGGAGTGTTTTGTCAGAGGTCTATGGAGTGCTTTCTAAAATGTTATTTGACCATTCACTCTTTTTACTAAATTTTTTTACAACTTTATCCTTAATTAATATAAAATTCTTGTCTTTTATTATCTTTATGAGTGGCTTACTTATAGTTGATAGTAAAAGAAAAAAAAAATTGTTTATATATTTGTATTTAAACTCATACAAATATTAAAAATTAAAAATGTTGATCCCCTAAAATATTAAAAATTTCTCATTTTATTTATAAAATAGTGAACTTTTCTTAACAAAAGAAATTGTATCTAATAATACCAATTGATAATTATACAACATACAGATACAAATATAGAAAAAACTTAAAAATTGTTGATCCCCTTAACAAACAAATATTTACAAATAAGTCTTCTCATTTAAATTATTTTAGTAAACATTAGTGATTTTGTGTTTCCAATAATTTGCTCCCTTTATAATTTTTGAAAATTGTTTTTTATTCGCGCAAAAATCTAATTATATATCATTGCGTGTGAGAATCAATTGTTTTATTTTTATAATGGATTTATATATTTGTATTTAAACTCATACAAATATTAAAAATTAAAAATGTTGATCCCCTAAAATATTAAAAATTTCTCATTTTATTTATAAAATAGTGAACTTTTCAATATTTGCTCCCTTAAATTTTTGAAAATTTTGAAAATTTAGATATGGTGAGATCATTTTTTTATAATGAATTTAATTGAAAATTCTATGTGAATATTTCAATATCATTTTTTGTCATTTTAAATTTATTGTCAACTAAACAGCTATTTTTTATTAACACTTTCTCTTTCAACCACTATTTAAACAGCTAATAGTAAACCATTACTAAAACAGCTAATATTGCTAAACAGACCCTTAGTAGCTATTAGCTGTTTTAATAGCGTTTAACTCTTATCTGTATAGTAACTTTTCATTTTAGTAACTTTTCCTAAAATGTTAAAAGTTAAACATTATATAGATTAACTTTTATAAGTAGTTGTTAGTTCTCTTAGTAGCTTTTATCTGTTACTGTTTTAGTAGCTTTTCATAAAATGCTAAAAATTAAATATTATATGGGTTAACTTTTTATAAAACGTTATTTCAATTTTTAAAGTTATTTCAAATGTTATGCTACCGAACACTATAAAAAATAACATTTAACGTTAAAAACTGAACACTATAAAAAATAACATTTAGCGTTAAAAACCATTTAATAAGCAAGTTGAACACAGTCTTCGAGTGCCGATTTCCGATTTCTATAGATAGAATATTGTACTTCAGCTGTAGAGATGTTTATTGCTTTTTTTTTTTTTTTTTCCTCTTTTCCAATAACAATCTCTGCGGTCACTCTTTAAAGTGATTGTTTAACCCTTTAATTATCCATAAAGGTTAATTCAAAAAAAAGCTTAATATCCTTTTCCGCTCTTAATAAATTTATTATAACAATGAACAAATTATTTAATTAAAAAAATAATATATATATAAATGAATAGATCATTCTCTATTGTGATGGTAACTAGTACTTCTTCAGGGTGATTGTGAGTAGCAGTTATTTTTGGAAAAATTACGATTTTTTCTCTATGTAATTATAAAAATAATTAATGTACCCTCATTTTCAGAAATATACCGCCTTTTTCCTTGTATGTTTCCTCCATTAAACTACTATGCTCTTCCATCCAAGTTTCTGCACTTTTTCCATTAAGTTGACATAAAGTGAAATAAATCAGTATAATTTTGGCCATGTATTAGACTTAACCAACAGTTTCCCTAGTCGAAGGCTTCTCTCAATATATGTAAGATGAACTTTTTAATTGTAGATTTAAAACGAAGGATTTTTTTTTTTGTTTTAAGTCTTATTAAAAATAAATATTTAATTACTTTAATTCAATAGTCCACAATAAAGCAAAGTAGTATGTTTAGTAATTAATTTATGATAATTTGGCCAAAATAAAATTCATGTTTTAGACAATTTATCTGCACATAAATTTCTCAATGAGACAACTTCACTTGGCAACCATTTATAATTCATTCCTTCTATTTAATATATATATATATATATATATGCAACCATTTATTAAATGTCAGTTCCTTCTCACATTATATATAAATTCAATATAATATAGGTGAGTTATTAATAAAGCAACTCTATAAAATTTAAGTGGAGACTGTTTCAGAAAGGGAATCCAAATTTACTCCAAAAATACATAATTAGGTCCCGGAGGGGAGAAGGAGACAGAAAATACACACTTGCGCGCACGAAAAGGTGCCAAAAATTTAGGAAAAACAACTACTCGACTTATTGCTTATATATATATATATATATTAGGATTTCAATGATCAAATTCAAATACATATAGTCCAGAAAGGACAAAATCCCTTCCCCAGAAGGCCAAATATAGAACAATCTACTGACGAGTATGGAGATGAGTAATTCAATACTATTATCTTTTAAGTGAAGTCAAAGTTTTGATCCTTATGGATGGATGAAATACTCTGTAAGCAAAATTTGATCATACCCAATGGATTGAGATACTTGTGATTAATACCAAAAAATATAGAACAAACTTACTTTAATTAAAATAGCACAAAGTTGGTTAATCTTATAAGAAATGCTAATAAAAAATTAAAAAATGAACTTAAAAAAATTGATAGATATTCAAAGTAGTTAGCTAGAAAAACTCTTTAAATAATTTATACGTTATCTAATTATCCGTTATAACCCGATCTAACCAGAGCGACCTACCCAACCCAATTCAACCCGGCAGATTTGAAGATATAATAGGTTGGATTGGACGGATCATCTTTATAATTTACGAGTTGAGTTAGGTTACAAATTCATTAGATAAACCCATAGACCCAACCCAATCCATAAATAAATTATGAATTATTTAGTTGATTTGATTTGATTTGCAATTTTTGAATATAAATACTAAATTATTTACATATTTAGTACATGTTACCTTTACTTTTGGAGTATATTGTAGTTTAAATTAAACACGTTATATAAATATGTTACTAAGTATTTTTAATTTTACTAGTCTTTTTTATTAGGAAATTTAATTTTTCAATATTGATTATGATTATGATGATGATAATGAACATGTTAAGAAATTTAATTTTAATATTGTCATTGAAATATATTTGTAGTTTGTGAAAATTATTGTATAATTAAGATTTTAAGTATATTATTGTATAATTAAGATGTTAAGCTATATTGTAATTTTCTTTTACTAATTTTTCCTTGAAGTAGTTGTAATTTTATGTTAAAAATAATTAGTTATTATCATCTTATTTTGATTCACGGGGTTACGTTGAACTACATATTTACATCCAATTCGTCTTATAACCGCGGGATTTACTCATTTAAAATCGGTTTTTAGTTAGGGTCAAAAAAATTCATTGAACCCGTTTAACATATGGGGTCATGTACTTTAAATCCCACTCAATTTATCTAACCCGACCCACTTACAGTCCTGGTTACCAATTAAGGATGGCGCCCAACGTAGGTCCCTAGCGAGTAGGGTGATTACCTCCACAGGTTGTTATTGTTGACTTTCCCTCACAAGGAGTTGAGGTCGATTAGCAAGGCACCAATTCCATCCTTAGCGGTACTTGGAAATTATAACAACAGTGCAGGAACCGACACCAATTAGATTGAATTAAAAACACTAACAATAGAGGGGATATAAAATTGTATCCCTACTTGGTTTCATTTATAAATGCATAAATCAATTTATAAATACTAATCTGTAACCCACTTTGCTGAATTTGTCACTAATTTAAGTCAACTAAGATTGGGCCATGATTTGTTTTCTTTATCTTGAATATTGTCATTGAAATATATTTGTAGTTTGTGAAAATTATTGTATAATTAAGATTTTAAGTATATTTAATTTTTTTACTAATTTTCTTGAAGAGTTGTATTTTATTTAAAAATAATTTTATTATTATCATTTATTTGATTCACGGGTTTACGTTGAACTCATATCTAATCCAATTCGTTTATAACCCGCGGATTCACTCATTTAATGGGTTTAGTTGGGTCAAAAAATTCATTGACCCGTACATATGGGTCATGTACTTTAAATCACTCAATTTAATCTAACCCGACCCACTTACAGTCCTACCAAAAGGATGGCTATCCCTACTATATACCTCCACAGTTTTATTTAGTCCCATAAGATGAGTCGATTAGCAAGGCACCACCATCCTTACTATTGATATAACAACAGTCAAACGAAAATTAATTAAGAAAAAAAATGGTATTAATTGTATCCACTTGGTTTTTATTATAAATTGCATATCAATTTATAAATACTAATCTTTAACCACTTTGCTTGAATTTTGTCACAATTAAGTCAACTAAGATGGATGATTTTTTGTCTGTTTTTGGAGTAAATGCTGTTGGTGGAATATTATATTATATTATAATTGAAACGGTAAACAAATCCATTTTCTTCTGAAACCGACTCCTTTTGTCTTTTCTTTCCCTTTCTGAATACACCTATATGTGCATAATGTTCAACTACATCCACTCACAACCAAATTATATGCTAAAATATTATATAAGAAAATGACGTGTCCAACGACATTCCAGCCCACTGCCTGCCTGCCTTCTCACAAGCCACTAAAATAAGTTGTTCTAATAATTATTAATTGTTTCGGTAATATTTACCCGTTTGAATATCTAATAGATATTTTAATAGTATTTCATAAGATCTTAAAAAACATCTAAAAGTTAATTCAAACGCTAGATTACCAAATCTTATAACAAATAGAAATACTAAAATCTACCTAAAAATCTATTGTGGAACACAACTTAAATCCGATTCAAACCCAATTGATAAAAATTGATTATTTTATTACTAAGTGAAATTTAGTTATGAACTATAAAAATATACATATTTAATTATTGGTTGGATATTTGAACAACTTTGAAAATGTTAAGTGAAATTAATAATTAATTGGTTAGTTCAATGATAAACGAATAATCAAATTAAATTAATTCAACTTATTATTAATTTGAAAGAGTTAAAAATTACTATTAACGAAATGCTTATCTTACCTTTCAAAAAAAAAAAAAAAGCTTATCCTAACTAAGGCTATATACTTAGTGAACCGTAATAGAATATAATATAATTAAAGAAATCTCTAAATATATAGCCTAAATTGCTTAAGATATTCGAATGGTAGCATGTAGATATCAATAATTTATTACACATCCTCCCTTATAAATAGATACAGTCATGCACAAAAAGTTTGATATATCAAAGTGGATAGAAGTGTGAGTGAAAATGGATAGGCTAACGAAAGCTCAACTATGTACAATCACACTTCTTATTTTGTTTTGTCAATTTGGTGTTAGAAATTGTCAACTTCAAGTTGGGTATTATAGCAGTTCATGTAGTGTTGCTGAGTTCATTGTCAAAGATGCTGTTAGGGATGGTTTTTCTAAGGATAAAGGAGTGCCTGCTGCTCTTCTAAGAATGCACTTTCATGATTGCTTTGTTAGAGTAAGTGGCAAAGAAGATGTCTCTTTTCTTTTTAACTTTTCTGTTACTGTATTTCTTTTCTTTTTCTTGAATGGTATAAGAAAATTTGAAAAAAGAAAGAAGTAAACGCTTATTAATATTCTTTACTATGATTCTGCTAGCTATAAACGAGTAGAGCTATCAATAAGATATTCGAGGCTCAGCTTAGAAAAAGTTCATTCTAATCATTTATAAGTTGAACAAGCCGAGCTTAAATTCAAGTTCAATCCCATAATTTATTTTTTTGTTGCCTTTTTAACTATGAATTATATATAAGCCTAGCTCGAGCTCAACAACCTCACTATTATCTCATGATGATTTGTTGATTTTTTTTTATTTATATTTTTTGATTTGCATATAATTAGTAATTGATAACCTAATCGAAACAAGATCAGAAAAATGCAAACTGAAGTTTTTAGACAGCAAACCAAATTGATATGGGCATTTCAATTGAATGGATTTGAATCAAATCAGTCAATTCGATTGGCTTTAGTCAATGTTTGCCATGTCAGTTCGGTTTCAAACCCAAATAATGAATTTCTATGAAATTGACTCAAGCCAAACATCAACTTTGGTTCAAAATCGATTAACCTGACAAACCGAACCTCCCTTGAATACTCATTTCAGTTCGGTTTTCAGTTCGATTTGGTCTGTGGTTTTGCACAACCTATTAGTATCACATTCCCATTTGAAAATAAAAATATTCAAATTACTTGGATATGTAGTGATTTCACATTTTTAAAACTTCAAATGAAAATCAAAAATTAAAATTATTCTTATTCATAATGAAACAAATATTCCATTGCCATTGTTAAAGTTGGACTTACATTTACTAAATTACTATGCATGTAGGGTTGTGATGGATCAGTTCTTATAGACTCCAGTTCATCAAACACAGCAGAGAAAGACAATCCAGCAAATAATCCAAGTCTGAGAGGATTTGAAGTTATTGATAATGCAAAGTCTAGACTTGAAGCCGTCTGTAAAGGAATTGTTTCCTGTGCTGATATACTTGCATTTGCAGCTAGAGATAGCATTGAACTCGTAAGTCTTTGTGCGACCTTCCAATATGCCTCCAGTATTGTTCTATTCTCGCACTTCATTAAAACGTTTCCTTTTTTCTTTTTAAATATCTTTCACCAAAAATATATATTTTTTTTTATTCTTTTTAAAGCAGTGATTGGCTGTCAGCTTTTCCCATAAATATTTATTCACGTTCTATATATTTGTTCATCAACTTTTTCATTTTTATATTCATATTTTGTAACTACATTTAGTACTATCTTAAAGGCTTATTAAGGAAAATTTAGTGTAACCGACAATTTGTTTGCTGAGGCAGTACGCCGCCTCAAAACCAATGAGGGTAAGGTGTTAGTGTTGATTCCTGGAAAGCACACTTGTAAAAAATATTTACACTCTACTTCGGGATTACACTTCTTGGGAATGAGAGCAATGTTTGGTTTTGATTGAAAAATAAAAATGGATATCATTAATTCGGAAATTTAATTTGGTTGAGTTTGAAAATTGTGAATTTTGATTATTTTGATTTTGTCTTTTTATTGAAAAATAAAAAACCAAACTAGGTCGAAATCGAAATATTTTGTTGTGATTATCCCAATGGTTTGAGCTCAATTAAAATCCAACAATTTTTAGCTAAATTACAAAAGCAGAAATTTTAAATTGAACTAAACCGTACGTTCACTGGTTTTCTTCACAAAAAAATTTGATTAATTCAGTTTTTACTATTTCCAATCCAAACCAAATCCAACCAACTAATGCTATCATACCGAAGTATTTTTCATTATTTTTCGCTTTTTTAATTATTTAATACCACTTGTGACCTTTTAATAATTAGTATATTATTGTTTATCAGAGTGGAGGTCTTGGCTATGACGTTCCTGCAGGAAGAAGAGATGGCAGAATTTCTTTATCCTCAGACGTATCAACAAACTTACCTGCTCCAACATTTAATGTCAATCAGTTGACTCAATTATTTGCTAATAAGGGTTTCTCACAAGCAGAAATGGTTACACTTTCTGGTGCATATACTCTTTTCATTTTCAATCAACTTGCTAAGGTTCCATATAGTGAACGAATAATGCTTAATTTGCCTCCGAACTTAATTGCGATATATAATTTGCTTAAAATTAAGCTTTTAGATCAGTTTTAATAGGAACTATCAACTACAAAATCAATTTGGTTCATTTTTTTTATTGGAATAACTGTAGTAATCATGTGAATAAGTGAAAATGTTTATATGTTTGAACCAGGATTTGACTTGTCTATACTTAAGTCAATAGATTCACTTACGAACCAATAAATAATAATTTCCTTTTTGTTGAAACTAGAGTATTCTGACCATTTACTGGGAAAAGAAATGACGAAAGAACTAATTTTTAAAATTCTCTATTTTGATTACTTTAGTTCGTAGGTGAATCCATTGACTAAGAGAAAATCAAGTCACTATTTTTGTAATTCTCTTGGTTAAATAAGGGGCAAATTGGTCTTTTGATTGAAACATCTTTTAAAAATTGACCCAAATGCTCATTTTAGCTAAATTATAAATGGGGAATAAGTAATTGAGCTAATAATAATGTACTATTGTCTACAGGAGGACATACGATTGGTCGATCACACTGCACTTCCTTCAGTAACAGATTATACAATTTCAACCAAACGAGTAGTAGTGATCCAAGTTTAGATGGCATGTACGCAGCCAAGTTGAAGCAGCAATGCCCGCAGAGCAGCACCGACAATGGCTTGGTAGTACCGATGAATCCTTCAAGTCCAGGCACAATAGATGCAGGATATTACATCGATATCTTAGCAAATAGAGGTTTGTTCATTTCGGACCAGACTCTTTTGACAAACCCAGCAACAGCAACCCAAGTGAGTCAAAATGCTCGGAATCCTTTGCTTTGGCAGACCAAATTTGCTGCAGCCATGGTCAAGATGGGCGGGCTTGATGTTTTGACTGGTAATGCTGGAGAGATAAGAGCAAATTGTAGGGTGATTAATTAACTAGCTAAGTTAATTGAACATCAGGTGAATTGATTAAGTATCTCTCCTCTCTCTATACCAATCCTAATTGCTTTTATGTAGAAACGTAAAATAATTGAAAAGACTGGACGCATGTAAGTTTAACTGTGATCTTAATGCAGTGAAATATATATGGAATCGATCGTCGGGGTGGAAGTGATTGATTGATGAAGATATTTTGGAGTTGAGAGCTAACCTTCAAGTGACTTTCTTTTTTTTTTTTTTTTGGGGTTTTCCCTGAAAGCTAACCTTCAAGTTTGACTTTCGTTTTTTTTTTTTTTTTGGGGTTTTCCCTCGGATAATCTCCATACGATGGTGTTTGGGTATGTGACTACTTTTTTTTTTTTTTTTTGGGGTTTTCCCTCGAGTATCTCCATACGATGTTTGGGTATGTGACTACTAATATGGTTTTGGAGTTGGTAGATACTCCTTCCTATAAGTGTTTTTCCACGTATCTAATCTCCGATATTGTGTATCTGGTAGATTCAAACGTGTTTTACTATTTAAACCACTATTATGAATATTAATTCTACGATTAAAACTTATAAGTAGAGGTATGTGAACTTGCGGGTATGCGAATTTACGAAACATAACTTAAAATTAAATTGACTAATTTCAGTTTGGTTCGGTCAGTTAAATCAAAAGAAGTTCAATTATCGATTATTTGGTTTGAACCAAATTTATAATTTGGTTCAAGTCAAATTTCATAGAAATCCATCATTTGGACGTAAAATTAAACTATAATGGCAAAACTGATCAAAATTGACTGAACTGTATGATTCGATTCGTTTCAAAAGGCAATTTTGATTCGATTTGATCTATTAAAAAAAAACTTCAAGTTTTATCTTTTGATATCAGTTCGGTTTAAACCAAACCTACTATTTACTCACCCCTACTTACAAGTGCAAGTCTAAAAGATTAATGCTAAAGAAATTTGATTGTAAGGAAAGGGCCACATCCGGCCTTTGTCATTGAACATGAATTTATGCAAGAATTACAGCATAATTAAAAAATAACTACAGTTGATAAATATGTATGAAAAGGCTCAAATGGATGAAAAGGATCGATTATTCCAATAGTTAAAATGGATCAATTCTTTCTCTATATAAATTTTACTTTTCTTTTGTCTTTGTTATTTGGGTTTTAAAGTGTAATCTTGATTTGCTGTTATTGTTTTAAGGTTGAAAAGTTCTTATGGGCAGAAACCAGTAGAGAGAAACAGGAGACATGAAATCTCAAGAGATAATCAATTAGTCTACATCTAAGTATTTCTAAGAATTTCTGTAATTTGACACTCCCCTTGCTGAGTACATCATCATCACCTCTCTAAACTGCCATCAACTGTATTAGGCTCTGTAGATTGGTTCTCAAGCTGTTCCTCTCTCCTTTTAGTGATAATAGTGAGTTTGGAATTAGTACTAAGAAGTGCAAATACCGGTTTTGTGAAATGAAGTAAGAAAAAACAGAAGTGATATTTTCTGAAAAACTGCATTGCAATAGAATTATCAAGTTTGACAGAAACAACCAATAATTTAGCCACCTGATGATATGTGACCCAATCTGACTACATTAATTAAATGTTCCAAGAACTCATTAACATAAAACAAGATTAAAAGATAAAAACCATGGAGCCACCAGAACCAAGTTAATTAGTAAGCTCCATTATAGCACTAACAATGTCTCCATTGTGTGTCCTGAGAGCCTTAACTGCCTTGCTCCTTGACACTCCTGCTTGTGTCATAACTAGTTCAATGTCTCGAGGCTCAACTCCAGTCTCATCAACTTCTTCCTCTTCTTCGTCTGCCTGTGAAGCAGCAGCTGCACCAGAAATATCAGACTTTGGAAGCACAGATGCCATGTCTGGCATCCTAAACTGTTGGGCAGCCTGTGTCTGCAGCTGGGAGCTCAAGTCCTCAATCTTAGCTTCTCCAAAAATTACATATGTCTCAGAGTTTGGGCTCTTAAAAACATCTGGTTTTGAGATGAAAAATAGTATCTGATAGGCCAAGAAAATTTGGTAAATTGAGACGTATTATAGAGACAGATGAACAACATGAAAACAACATCAGACAAAAGCTTACATTTTTGGTTCTCTTGATAGTAACCCTGCTAACACCAGTAACAGGTTTCATCCCCAGCTTCAACATTGCCTTGCGACTCTTCTTTTCACTTCTGCTTTGCTTTGAACTTCCATTTGCCCCTGTATCTTACTTTTCAGTAAATAATTTGAACAGAAAAGGACTCTCCAAACAAAAATGACATGCATGAAATGTAAACTGAAGTACAGAAACACATGATGTGACCAAACTCAGAAACACATTTAAAACTAGCCACAAATCAACAGCATGTGTTGCAACAGATAGACATAACACTAAGAAAGCCGCGCGGAAAGTATATGATGAGACATGCATCAAAATATTATTTGCTCATATATATATAGACATAACACTAAGAAAGCCGCGCTGGAATTAAAGTATATCGATGAACCTGGCATCAGAGGAATATTATTTTTGCTATCAACTCCTTCACCTAGTTCAATTACTTGGATTATATATCTTAATGCAATATATATATATTAATAATATATAGATAATTTACAAAGAAGATACTTATTTCAAACGAAATATAGAGAGTAGAAATTACAGAAAAATATACAAATTTCGATGCCCCAATTTAGGCGAAATATTTAGCGATTAGGGCCCCAAATAATATAAAGTCCCTCATTTGTGTAGTAATCAATATAACAAAGAGTAAAATTTGAGTCGACCAGAACCAGGAAGTATTAAAATAGCATTAGAGACCAAGTTAAAAGGTCGTTGAGAATCAGAAATATATAAAGAAACTATTCAAACGAAATATAGAAGAAACAGAAAACAAATTTCGCCAATTAGCAAAACCATTGCCAAAAAAGTTCCATGTAGTAACAAAACAAGTGAAATTATGACAAGACCAGATATAAAATAGCATAAACCAAGTTAAAGGTCGTGAAATCAGATGCAAGAACAAGAATGAGCTCCTGCCATAACTGATAAAAAGGACAAAATATGTGTTTAAAGGCAGCATTAGCTAATAAAATGGTGATACAGTCCTGTCTTTGAAAATGAATATTGAGATGATAACATCCTGACAAAAATTCTTTTGGTACGCATACCTCCAATCATATGGAAATCCAATTCGTACTAAGAGCTTGTTTACATCAATGAATTCCATACAATTTTATGATATTTATTTACAAATCCACATTTTCATGTTTGGTACGAATAAACATTAATATAAAATTCTAGAACTCTAATTCAATGTATTGTAGTTGGTACTTGCTTTTACAAAATTCTATTAAAATTGATAGAATTAGTACACAAACTCTAGTTTTAAAAGGTAAAATCTACTAAAGATAACAAATTTTAAGTGCAAGCTAGTAAAATTAACTATTTTGAACATGGACGAATTCCATAATAAATACAAATATAGAACTTTACAAGTGCATTTTTGTTTTTAAATTATTGCCTATGGATTTATTCCAAATCCAATGCAACACTTTTCAAATATTTCGTAAAATCATCCAATTATAATAAAAACCGTTATAGAAAAAACATCTCCAAGCGTGTTGAACTTGTAGTGGAAAATCATAACTCTAACAAGAATGGATACAAAACCCATTAAACTGAAGTGCAAGAGAAAACCAATATTCACAATAAACGATTTTCCAAAACAAGAGACACAGAGGGGAAAAAATAAGCAAGCTTTATCATAACAATCAATAGAAAAAAAAAAAAGGAAAATCAAATCACCCAAAAAAGGGAAAAGAAAAAACCTGGAGTCCCATCTTCCTTCTCCTCATCATCGTCGTCGTCCTCATCGTCATCGTCCTCGTCGTCTTCCTTTTCATCCTCCTTCAAATCCTCCACTACAGGCTCATCTTCGTGCTAAAGACAGACAATAAAATAAATCATTCACTGCTTATGGAAACATAGAAATTGAAGAATGTAAAGAAGAGAACAATAAAGACCTGAGGCTTCTCCTCATTAGTGGAAGAGATCTTCTCGACTTCTTCAGGCTTGGCGGCCGGAATCTCAGCCTCAACAACGGGACCTGGCGACATGACTGCCTTTGTTAGGGATAATGATAAATCGCAAGTAAGAGGGTTGTTTTTTAGGGATAAAGTCTTGTTTTTGAAGCTTTCTTACGTTGGCTTGGCTTTGTTGTAGGGGTTTCAAAAGGTAAGGGTTTCTCCTAACTGGGCCTTATTTTCCCATTGTAAGCCCACTTCTAGTGTCTGCTATTTTTATGTTTGAAATTTTGGATTATGAACATCGATTGCTTACATTATTTTATCTTTATATTTCACAATAATAACTAGTCTTTTTTTATGCCATGTATTTACATGTTGTTATTGCTCGTCATTTACTCGTTTATACTAGTTTATTTTTGTTATAATATTAAATATTCATTATAATATTTTTCTTATATTGTCTAAATTTTATACTATTGTTAGAATATGATTTATATCGAGAATAAGGTTAATATACTGACAACATATTAATTGTTATAAAATATTAATTTAAGTCTCAATTATATTTATATGTCTACTTAAAAAATTATTTTAAAAAAATACATCCAATCAAATTGTCAAAAAAACACATAGAAATAAAAAACTTAAAAACCTCATTATTTATAATTATTAAATTTTATTAAATTCTTCTAAGAATATTTTTTAGATATCTTTAATAATTTTAACAAACCTATTATTATCTACTCCTACAACCGTATATCTCTATAAAACTCCAAATTGGAGAGCTTCTCTTGTTTAGATAACAAGCTCTTTTTCTCTCTAGTTTAGATCACAAGCTCTCTTTCAGATCATCTTCTTTATTCTTCTCTTTTCTTTCTTTATTCCTTTTCATCGTTTTCTCTTCCTTTTTAAAATGGCGGAAGGAGGTCTGGCTGAGGATGTGTTGGAACAAGTGTATGCTCGCTTGAATTTGGAAGAGGCCCAAGGTAGAGTGGTGGTGCATGGTGGATCGCAGCGGAATACTCCGAATGAACCTACTATAGAGTGGAAGTGTTGTGTCGTTGGTAGATTGTTGGTAGACAAACCACTCCATTTTCCATCTTTTCAGTAAACCATGGCTAGCATTTGGAGGCCAGTGAAGGGTTTGATAATTAAGGAACTTGGGAATGGTGCTTTCTTATTTCAATTCTTTCATGATATAAATAAGGAAAGAGTGTTAAAAGGAGGGCCTTGGACATTCTCAAATAACCTTCTCTTATTAAAGCAATTACACTACAAAAAAAACACCACATTGCGACCGATTTTTGCGACGGAATTAAATCGGTCGCAATTTTGCCACCGATTTGCGACGTATAGGCAAACAATCGCAGATTTTAGCACTGAAAATTTTCGCGAGTTTGGTTTTCAGTTTGCGACCCATGTACTATGGATTTGCGATCGATTTTGCGACTAAGTGTTTTTCTGTCGCAAAATTGCGCGCGTCAAAAATAGGAATAAGTTCTGAGACCGATTGGCGACAAAATTGCGACCGATTTTTTGCGACTTTCTGTCGCAAATTGCGCGTCGCAAAATTGCGCGCGTCAAAAATAGGAATAAGTTCTGAGACCGATTGGCGACAAAATTGCGACCGATTTTTTGCGACCGACATATTGAGTCACAAATCGGTCGTAATTTTATCGCGTAGTAAAACGACGTCGGATAATTAAAAATTGCGACCGATTGGTCGGTCGCAAACTTTAGAGCTTTAAACGCGACGCCCTCTCCTTTTTCTTTCTTCTTCTTTCTTGCTTCTCCTTCTCCTCTCCTCTCCTCCGTCCGCAGTGCCGCTCCAGCCCCTCCTGATAGTGCTCCAGCCCGCCTGACGCCGCCACTGCCGCTCCATTGCAGATCCGGTCACTCCTCAACGCCGTTTGCCAACGTTTGGACATTATTTGAGGTAAGACCAATTTGCATTTTATTTTTTTTGAATTTTTTTTTCTTTTGCGATTTATGTGTTTTTTGCAATTTATTATTATTGTTACTGTTATTATTATTATTATTATTATGTTGTTTTGTTAATTATTATTATTTATTATTGTATTCAAATGTTAACTGTTAGTATTATTATTATTAATTATTATTATTATATTATTATTATTATTATTATCTCTTGTTATTATTTGAAAATAATATTGTTATTGTTGTTGTTGTTATTATTATTATTATTATTTGTTTATTAAATTGGTACTATATTATATTATTATTATTATTATTATTTATTATTGTTGTTGTTGTTAATTTATAATTATTATTATTATTTAATATGTATTGTTATTATAATATTGTTATTGTTATTATTTGAAAAAATAAACTCTCCAATCTCAATTACTAATTTTTAAAGTGTAATACTCCCAAATCCACATCAAATCTGTTTATGTGCCCAATCCTTCATACCTTTTTCTTTTGCTCGAGCTAACGAAACAGAATAACAAGTAATTGTACACAAAACCAAATAATTAAAAAGAAAAGGAAAAAAAAATGTAGTATTTATCTGAAATTATCTAATTAAATATATAATAATCTATCTAGCTACATGCAATACAAGTTCAATGCTCATATATACTAATATAAAAAATTAGTATTACACTTTTTTATTTATGTTTTCCGCGACCAAGGTTCTAAAACTGTCGGTCTCAATAGATTCTGAAACTGTCAGTCTCAATATAAAGATCGCAAATTTCAGTTTCAAATAAGTTAAAATTGAATTTATAAGTTGATGGAACTTTAAATTAACCTAAACGTAATCAAAGTTCTGAAATTGTCGGTCTCAATATAAAGATGGCAAGTTTCAGTTTCAAATAAGTTTAAATTGAAATTATGAGTTGATGGAATTTTAAATTAATCTAAACCTATTTGAAAATTAACAACTTATAAATAATTCGAAATATATATAGATATAATAATCACAAACTTGAGCTTCATGAAAACTATGAAGGATAATAACGAAGCAAAAAAATTCAATTTCTAAAACCGAATTTCTTAAAAATTCAATTTGTAGAACCGAATTTCTTCAATAATTGTTCAGTTTCTGCGTGATAACATCTTATTTAGACCCAATTTACGAGTCTATCTATGAACCAAATTAATGAAAAATGTATATTTTTTTCAGAAATGAGATCTTTCTGACTATTTATTAGGAAAAAGAAGAGTAAAGTTGGAACAATTTATTCATTTATTTTGTACCAAAAGACAATGGACAGGGTAGGTATTGGTGGTTGAGCAATTTAAACATAATCAAAGACTTAATGCAATATTAGGTTGTTATATGTTCTTAATTATTGGCAACTCTTTCTTGAGAAGTTTTGGCTGTGTTTTTCTTCATTTTATATTATTGTCGTTATTATTCTTAAATATGTTTTTTATCATATTGTCGTTATTACTTCTTATACCGTTTTTATTAAACTGAATGAATGAGTTTGGATTGGAGTGCCTCCAGTAGTGGTCAGTTTTTGCCCTTTTGGAGAATTGGTATGAAATATAAAAGGCTTTATTCCGAAGTGTCCCTTTGTATTGAGATTTGATCGTGTTGTGCCCGAAACTGCATGCCCCCCGAATTTTTTTTCCAAAAAAAATTCAATTACTGTGGAAATAGTACAGCTAACCTTTATTATATGTAGATATATTATAATATAGCTATATATATTATACTATAATATATAATATATATAACTTGTGTATTGAAAAATGAATCTTAGTGATTTTACATTTATATATAGTCTACCATTAATTATAGAAATAACCTTTACGTTAGTTATAAGTGTAAATTGAACATTACATTCAGTGGAATGTTTTAAGGGATGGTTTACGAACTAATGCAATTATCCATATAATTTACCCTTTTATAAACACACTGTTTAATTAGGGTAAATAAAAAATGCGAAATAATCGAAGATATGGACTGTACTGAGGATTCGATGGTAATGGGAATTATTAAGACAAGAGTTCCTGTAAGGATTGGGAGGTGTTTATACAGTTGCAATGGTAATGCCTAGTCTTTTGGAATGGTAAATCAAGTTGAGGTGTCCATCGTACAATCAAGCACAGAATTGTCAGAAATCCGAGCCTTCCTTAGACATCGATACCAAGTTGAAACTCATTTGTGCAAAATGGGTTCGGTGGAAAATTATTAACGAATGGATACCATCATGGTGAACTCTCGAGTGTGCCAAGCTGGGTCAGGCCACTCCATTCCGTTAAGTTAGAAGTTTAGCCTTATCAAAATTTCTGTATGGTAATCAATGCAAATGATATGGTAATCGATGCGAGTAGAGTATCAGATGTGATTGGGATAATATAGGGGAATCGCCAAACCGTAGCAGGTCAAACAATACACAATTGTTTGACAATGGCTAAGTGCGCTAACAGTGAACTGTGCCTGGATGTAACGAATCATTCAAGTTCTGGTCTATTGTGGCACGATTATCTACACATGAAAGCGAAGCCCAATTTTTCAAGAAAGTGTTACGATGATTTTGTGCAGTTAGCAAAGGAAATGGTTGCTATGAAGGCCATTCAATGGTTGATCAATTCTTTATCGGACAAAAAATTAATTTGGGGATTGGGAACTAATCGTAGAAAAGATTGATTGTTGTCGGTATATAATTGTATTGATCATTCTGGGGTGTTGACTCGGAATTCAGGGAATCGCAAGTTTTGTTTTAATCTTCCAAGATAATCAATGGCGGGGTCAAGGGCACTGGTAGAGTACAAAGAGAGAAGTTTTTTCAAGAGAATGTATTCATTTTCCCTCCTGGTTCCTCGCTCAAAAGGTTATAGCATCTAAGGCGACAGCTGAACACATGACATGGCACCTGCTTTGCATGAATACTGAGGATGGTAATAATGACCTCATCCGTTAGAACTTCCTGAACATGGAAAACATTTTTGATAACATTCATCCTGTTGTTTGCTGCTGATATGAGAAACATGAGATTTGGCGGCTTTGTACTGATGGGGTCTTCAACCGTTTGCCCAATCAAGACAAAAATATCATCAATGGCCTGTCATTGTCACACTCACCATAATAAATCTACCACCATCAATGTGTTGAATATATGTTTTGTGTGTTATTGTTCCTTGCCCTACCAATCCAAAAGATAAAATTGATGTGTTTCTGGAGCCTTTGATTGCTGAACTTAATTATTTATGGGAATATGGGGTTGAAACATTCGATATTTTGACGAATCAGAATTTCATAATGCGAGCTGTTTTGCTTTGGACCATCAGTGATTTTCCAGCATTTGGAATGTTATCTGGGTGGAGTATGGCAGGCAAATTAGCTTGTCCTCATTGCATGACTAATGCATTTACACTAAAGAATGGAGGTAAACAGTGTTGGTTTGATTGTCATCGCAAATTCTTACCAGAATCTCACCCTTGGAGGAGAAATCGACGAATCTCACCCTTGGTAGGAGAAATCGAACAATTGCTTATAGAGAAGAACAACGACCTAGTGTTTGAACCCCCTCCGCCTGTGAAGTCTGGAGCTGAAATATTAAAGAAAAGTTGAATGATCTGGGCTTATGAAAGTTCAGAGTTAGGTACAAGAATGAGGCAACATACAAGAATTGCAGGAATAGAGGTGGAAAAAGCGAAGCAGTCTTCTGGGCATTTTGCCATACTGGAGTTTCACTTCTTATTCCCCGTCGTAACCTTGATGTCGATTGCACATAGAAAAAATGTGTTTGAAAAATCTGTTACACACTGTTCCATCGACATTGAAGGGAAAACCAAAGGATAATGCAAAAGCGAGAGTAGACATGAAGGAAGATTATGTTCCCCGTCGACCAGAACTCGAGCATCCTGTAGCTTACTGGTAAGTTTCCGAAGGCATGTTATTATTTAAATTACAACCCCAAAGGCAAACTTATTGTTGCGAATGGCTTACGATCATTAAGTTTCCAGATAGGCTACTGTTCAAATATGGGTAAGATGTTGTGGACATGAGGAAGTATAGATTGTTGGCATGACAAAGCCATGAACTGCCATGTTTTCATGCAAAGATTGATCCTGTGGCATTCCGGGAAATGTAATTACCAGGAAAAATTTTAGGAAAGCATGATAGAATTGAAGTCTCTTTTTTCAAAGGAAAATTGACGATGACCTGTTGTTATCCGATGTGATATATGGGCCAAATTAGTGCGAGAATCCCCAGTAGCTGAATGTGCAAATTGGAGTGAAAATTTTTTTCCACTTGGCTTCTTTTGATTCTATGGAACATCTGCGGTTTCAATTTGGCCTAATGAATGTCGTTTAGCAGGATCCGGTACAATATCGATGGATGTAATCCAATTTGAGACGGTGATTCACTAACATCTCATTCCAATGATTAACATCATTTATTGAACTTATACTACATATCGCATTGTACGCAATGACAGACACCTGCAGAAAATTAGAAAGAATATGCGCAAATAAGGCAAAGGTCAAGGGATCCATTTGCAATGCATTTTGGTGGAAGAAGCTTCCACATTCTGTTCCACAACTACTTTGACCACATGTTTTCACCAAAGCAATCGGCGAGTGCCACGTAACGATGACGGAGGAGATCGCGATTAACAATCTGAGTTTGAAGAAAATCTTAAAATTTTCCCTACCTTTGGCGTGCGATTGGTAAATAAAAACCAAAGACGATTGAACTGATGCAGAGATACAAAGCGGCTCAAACGATGATATTTTATTGAATTGCGAAAGGAGATTAAGCACCATTGTTATAGGTAACAGTTAAACAAAATGTAGATAAGTTCTAGACTTGACCGTGGGCCATTTGTTTAATCATCTTATGCTATTTGGTTCGTTGATAAATAGGAAAAATATCAATCTTTTGCGGCTTCAAAAATCCCAATTTGAACTATAACTGGCACGTTGAATGCAAAAGCTGGAACACCGAATTTAACAGAATGGTTCAATTTTATTATGTAAGTACTTTCAAATGTACACACAATGGAATGTACATTAATATAAATCTCACTCATCTGTCATTACTATTTCCCATAGGGCTCGAAGCTTCGGGAATCGATATTAGTAACAGATTTAATTACGTAATCTAGCAAAGGGGCCATTAGCGGTTGGCTAAGCCTACTCTGGCACTTTCTAAAATGGTTACAAGTTTCACATTGAGGGGTTATGGGAGAAGCAGAAAGAAGCAATTGAAACAACGGTGTGTGCATAAAGGGGATCAAACTACAGTGACGTGTCATGTTTTTATGGGAAATTTGGTTGAGGTTTTGGAGTTAGAATATCCAGGCCTACCAATGAAGTGCAACAATCTTATTTATTCAAAATGTGAATGGTTTGATCTACGGCAAAACATCTGGCACGAAGTTCATCCTAAGTAATAATCTGGTTAGATATTAACTCAAAAGAGAATAGATATACCAAAGTATGAACCGTTTTGTGTTGGCAATTGCAAAGCTGCACAGGAGTACTATTGTATGTCTCATATCCATCGTTTAAACGAGATCGTTGCGATTGGATGGCAGTGTATAAAATCCAGGCTAGATCAGTTGTTCATGCACTTGAAACCAAACAATCTGCTTCACTCACAGTATTGGAGCCATTTTAAGAAGTTAGGGTTGATACGCAACCGATGCAAGTTGTTGAAGATTTAACAGATAGATTGGATGATGAAAGCCGATCTTGTGTTGAAATGGGAGCATCAGATGATGAAGAGGAAGAAGATCAAATCATCATGGGTACCTCAGAAGACGAATATGAAGAAGAGGAAGCTGATGAAGAGGAGGAGGAAGCAATATGATATTGGAAAGACACTAAAACTTAGAGGCAGTTTTTACTGTTAACAAATGATAAATGTATATCTAATTAATTTATTTAAGAAGATTTTCAATGGTATTAACTTTCTTTACTCAATTTGCCACATGTTTCTACAATTAATATAATTGTAAATTCATTTTTTATCTAGGTTCTGCATATTTTGCAATATAGATTGGCTAGAGGCAAGAGCGTTTTTGATTCAGACGCGTCCGGCAGTGGTTTCTCGGTGGAGGTCGTCTGGCCCAGACGGCAGTGCCCGTGGATCGAGGAGGGTCGATCCCTCATCCTTTTAGGTACGTTCTTGGGGCCTTGTCATTCCTCCTACTTCCAACGACCAAAGTACTGCGCCATCAACAATCCTTCTTCAGGTACACTGGTGCTTCATCCTCTACTCAGCGACCAGTACTTCCGTCATCACATCTTCTTCAGGTACGTATGGTGCTTCATCTTTGCTTCAACGCCAGCTACTGGCCACCATCACATCCTTCTGCTCCTTCCTCTTTTCCCCGTTCTGACCAGTAACAGACTCCACCAGCTGCACAGTACCTACTGTGCAAGGTAATCATAAATGTCATACTGCATTTTAATTATATATTAAAAATTTATCTCATTTATAAAACATTTGGTCAACTTCTTTTTGCACTTCATCAATCCACGTATCGGCCCTCAGTTGGTAGCGGGCCAGTAAGTATACTTTATTACAATTTTTCCAAAGGCATATTTTGTTCAGATTGTGATCTTTACGTCTAATTATATTTCAATTTCATTTTTTTTTCAGCATATATCCATCTTTCTCTAGAGCCAGCGAGGCAAATTTTGAGATAATCAAAGCTACATGCTGCTAAAGAAAGGATACACATGGGATGTTGTACACAAAGAGGTGAGAAGACTTGTTATTGGAAGGAGTTTTCAGGTACTCTTTGGTTTAAGTTATATCAATCAATTCAATGTTTTAACAAATTCATCAAGATACTCCCTTAGTATTGAAATCGCTATATTTCCATTTTTTTTTTTGCAGAACACATTTCATATGGGATGAAGGCCATTACTGCTAATGCGCTGAAAGGTGGCCTGGGAGAAGAAGCAGTAAGAAAGCAGCAGTGGCGTGTCTCAGGAGAATGAAAGGGCTGGCAAAGGACTTGGGAGGATCCTGCATTCAACAGCAGAAAGGCGGAGATATTGCACAAAACGGCGCAGTGAGACTTGGCGATCGAATCGGAGCATGGACCTTCTCGACACACAGGTGGATCCCATATCTGCTATGAGGACAGCCGATTATTAGTAAAGTGAACTAGTCCCTATTTTAATGAACTGAATGTTAATGAAAGGACAACTATATAATTATTATTATATCATTCATAAAAATTCATTACAGGCTAAACATATAGGTCGTGAGCCCAAATCCCGAATGAGGTGTTACAATACACTCATAACGAAGGACCACGATCTGAAATACGTTTGTCGACAGACGTGCGGTGAGCGTCATGTAAGTAAGAATGAATAATATTTCATTTACCCTCTACTCGTTGCGAAATCGTACGAAGTTCAATTAATAAAAGCTTGTATTGCATTAATTAATTAATTTTTTATTTTTCAGGAGAACTATATACTAACAGCTGGGAGCGTCTTGTTTTCCTTCTCAGACCGATGAACAGACCGATGAATCTGAAGCTGAGTCAAGAATTGACGAGGTAGTGCTTTATCTCGAGGCTGTAGGGGGCAAGAAGAAGAGGAAGGTATACGGGATCGGGTCTCAGGCATCACAGTTTTACTGTGGCTCAGCAGCTCACGCTTCTACAGCCAGCACAGGCTCACAACCCGAGCACACTGACGAGCACTATACTGAATTACGGGCTCAACTTGCTGATTAGCAGAGATAGATTGAAGAGCTTAGAGCGCATGTGATGCGGCTATCCGGTGAGCCTGGTGCTGGTACTTCTTCCTCTGATCCTGCACCGGCTACAGACCGAAATGTTTCGACGTCTCAGCGCGCAGCAGCCCACTAACCGCTCCTGATCCCAATGTTGCAAGACGATACCTTGGTCGCCCCTCCTGGCGCTAACATCACATCCAGTAGTTATCTCCTCCCGGCGATTCGACCTGGATCCTGCAGATGAGTAGCAGCATTGTAATACCCAAATTTTTAATTTTCGAAATTTTCAAATTTAATTTAAATCAAAAAATACGAATTTTGAACCGTGTGGGCCTGTAAAGTAACACAGTCTCAAATCGAGCCAAAATTTTTGAATTGGGCCAAGCCCAAAAATAGATTATTCGAAATTTCGATTAGAAGAACACTTAAAAGTTTCGAATGCAATAAAATGGGGCTCTAAGTTACTCAATTGATTACCTCTAGTTACTAATTGATTACAAATGTATGTATATGTATGTAACTGCAATATAAATTAATTGTCTTAGAATCAAATATCATTACTATTAATATTGCATTATAATTGAGTAAATAGAGAAAATATTGCGAAACCGAACTAAATAAACAAAATAAGTCGAACCAGACCCAAAAATCAAATTGATTTTTTGAAAACCAAATGAATAACCTAAAAATCATGTCAAAAACCTGCAAATCGAGTTAAAATCTAGCTAAGTCGTTGAATCAGACCAATCCGGTTCAGATCGAACCGGAATCATCTAGAAATTGGACATACTTTATTTCTTTTCTTTTCTTCTTCTTCCTTTCCTCTCCTGCGTCTACCTCATCTCCCCCTCCTCTCTCCTTCTTCCTTTTCTTCTTCTTCTTGCTTTCTTTTCTCTCTTTTGCGTCTGGGTTCTCGGCAAGACAGAGATAGAGGCGGAGCAGCAGAATCGCACGCCACCGCCACTCCGCCGCCCTCCGCCGCCGCTTTTGCTGTAGCTCTTGCCGATCTGCCTCTCCCTCCTTTCGAACCAGCAGATCGCGCCACCGCCTAGCCCAACCGCCGGTCCAACGTGTCTCCAGCCACCAATAACGAATGCAGCACCACCACCCCATCGCTCCACCGCCCTGCCGCCGCTCCAGCGGGTCTTCAACCACCAGATCGACCGTCTCCACCTCCTTCTGCCACTGTCAGTCGGATCCGGCCACTTCCAGTGCACGTAGCTTCGATCCAGCATGTGTAAAAATCCCCGATCTAGCGAAAATTCGACAAATTATATTTGGGGTATAAATTAATCTAATTAATGCTAAATACATTTAAGTCCAATTAATTTAAGTTAATTAAAATTAGTAATTTTAGTTAGTTTATTTTAAATAATTTTAGTGATTATTGATTTTAGTAATTTTAGTTAATTAGATGGATTTTAGTAATCTTGATGAATTAATTTAATTTAGCAATTTTGATTAGTTAAATTAATTTAATTTGGCTAGATCTACTGAATAGTTTGATTAATTAAATTAATTTAAGTTAGTGTTGATTTATTAATTAATTAAAATCACTTAATTGATTAAAATGAAATTGTAATAAATAAATGATGATGTAAATGTACAAGTAGAGTTCCGCAATTGTATTCTAGTGGGTTGTAGATGAACTGTACTAGTGATACATAATTGAAATAAATTATTGGGTCTGTATCCACAGTTATGAATAGTAATTGAGACAGTTATGAATAGTAATTGAAATTTGCATAATATAGGCTACTACGAGACCTTTCGGAGGCCTTTAAAGCACCAACCCAGGTCCTAGTTGCCGGTTCCGGTCCAATGAAAATTGTGGTGACAAAAGTTGACAAAGTTGGTATCAGAGCATAAGTTGGGCCTTAGGAATCAATTGCGGAACATAGGAAATGAAATATAGGACTCCTATGTTGGGATCAGCCGTAACCGACGAAGGAGATGTAGTCTGGATTGAATTCCATTTTAGTGCCGGTGGACGCATCGTGCACGAGGATGGAAGGAAATCTATATAAAATTTAGGATGAGAACTAAAGGTACATAATAGTATATTATAAAAAGGTTTGGGTAACTGACGTTTATAAAATAAACATTTTGAGTTTTGCTAAATCCCCTCCATCTATTTTGAAGCAGAAGATCAGTTGGAAATTTTTTGAAGCAGAAGATCAGTTGGAAATTGGTGTAATGGCCTGATCACCCAGTACACCTTGATCCGACAAGAGGCACTGCTTCGAAAATTAATTTGAAATCATTTAGAAAAGAATTCGAAGTTTTAAAGACAATAAGAAAGTGAGTTTATCTAAACTATGATTTGAAAAAAAAAAAAAAGAAGAGTTTGGTTATTTGAGTATTGGAACTTGTTTTTATTGTGAAGTTGCAATTAATTGTTTGGTTTTATTGTGTTGTCGGCATGTCAAAAATTTATCTGCTTTTAGAAATTAAATGATTTACAAAGATTGCATGTTTGATTTATTTTTATCATACTGTCTATCCCGAGGACTAAATTAGGCCTATAGAAATTAATAATGATAAACTAATAGAGATTAAAATTTTAGAAATGTTACGGTTAGAGATTAAAAAGTGGGAATGGTAATTGAAATTACATTAAGGGTTAGAAAAGAAGGATTTAGGACAAATAATCATACTAGACGAGAAATCCTCAATTAACCAAGGCAAAACTCAAGCATGTAAAAAGAGAATATTTGGAAATTACTTAAATATAACGTTAAGGAGAGACTTATTGGCATAATTAAAAAAAAAGGGGTCAGATGTAGAAACAATAAATTGTGTTTAAGTACAGTAAAAGGTATTGATAGAGGTGAAACTCGACTTATAGGATTTAAATAGAGTAAGTAAAGTTAAAGAAAAGACCAAGATAAATTAATTATGTGATTAAATATGAAGAGAATAATTTTTAACTGGATAGGTCATATTGAGGTGAGATAAAATAACTGAATATGATAAAGAAGCAGGTAAAACTTCCTTTGAACAATTAGCATGAAGGGTAAGATTTTGGGTGTTTTAATATAGAATTAAAAGTGGTTAGTAAATAATTGGGTAAAGTTTGGATTTAAAAATTTGATTAATATGGAAAAGGATTGGCTAATAGTTAATAGAAGTAATTATAAGCTATGAAATAATTATGAATCTATATGAGAAATCCACAAAAAAGAAAAGAAATATAAATTTAAATGGAAATGTAGGAAAACTTAGTAAATTAGGGAATTGAGTGTATATAGGTAGAAAGTTATGTAAAAAGGATTAATACTATTTATGAATCTCTAAGTTAATTATAAGATACTTATACAAAATCTGCTTTAAAGAATTAAGTATAAAATTAGATCGAGGTGCTACATAAAATAAAATAAAAAAAAATTTTATAAAATTTGGAAGAGGATAAAGGTCAAAGATAACTCATAATGATGAAGTAGAGATTGAAAAAAAAAAAAATTAGAATGAGGAAATCTAAGAAGCAATGACCTTAGGAACGTCATAGATTCATGTACCATCATTAAACTCTTTTACGATAAGACCTAAATGAGATTGGGTACACTAAGAAGATATGGAGGATAAAAGAAAGATTAAAATGAATAATAAAAAAAAATCTAAAGAACTTGGATAAAACTAGATAATAAAACAAAAATCTAAAGAACTCTGGATAAAAACTATGGGGGTGCCTAAATGGGTAGTAAAATGATGATGATAATATGGGTCAATTAATTTATCTACTGTGAAATACTAGAATAAAATAATTAGAAAACAGATTGGGAAAGAAGTAAAATTCCAGTATGTAAGGAAGTAGCATAAAAAAAATGATGCTAAAATAAATAACTAAAAATAATAAAGATAAAATAATAATACATAATAATAATAAATGAATAATAATAATATAAATATAGAATATAAATCACTAATCGAAAATAACTTTTGGAAAAAAAAATATTAAGGTTGTGGACTAGTCCATTTGACAGACTAATAATAGAGAAAGGAATACGTAATAATGGAGATTAGAAAATATTTTTTTTTGTTTAAAGGATTATTTAGGGAGAAATATGTAACAGTAGACTGGAAACTAGATGGAAGTTGAGGAACTGTTCTCAGTGGAGATAAACAATTCCATTTTTGTGTTAAATAACAAAAAAGATTTTTAGAATCAAACTTGATAAAAATATTTTTATACCGCGATTGATATTGGTATTTAAATGACATTAAGGTAAATGCAAATATTTATTATAAGAATTTTAAAGTTATGTGTGTGTGACATGCTGATATTGTTACACGTGGAAAAAAAAAAAAAACAAAAAAAAAATTTATTTTGAAATTTTTTTTAGATATAGTTAGTTACCAAGGATGGTCAACCTAGGCTGTAGTTGATAACTCATTAGTTGAATTTTTGAATATATGATTAATCTAATGATTTATATCAGCGAAATATGTATATTATAACTATTAGTAAATCAAGACTTTTAATTTGCTCAAAAATCTTTAGTAGACAGTTGATGAAATGTCTGATATGAGATAATTAGTGTTGCCAGTTGATGAAATGTCTGATATGAGATAACTAGTGTTGCAAACTATTATTATAAACGAAACCATTGAAATAGAAACTTTCTTAAGAAAAAGAGATTTGACATCAGTAACAGAAATGAACTGTAGAATTAACTTGGGAATAAGAGATATAAGGCAGTGAAACTTAGAAATAGATAAAAAAAAAAAAAAAAGAAAAGAGAAATTTTGAGTACTATGCCTTTTTAACTGTAGTAAATTGTGACAATAGAATTAAAGAGACTTGATCTGTAAATTTGCACTTTCAGGTAATTCATGAAATCATAAGAAACTTATTCAACTCTATGTGATGTTTCGAAGGTAAAAGATATGTTAATACAATACAATTTCAATATGTGATAAATAGTAAAATTAATAAATTTAAACCATGATAGGATGGCTGGCGGCAAAGAAAAAGAATATTCGAAATTGATCATTCTGTGAGATAATGCTTTGACATAGATTAGGGGGCTATCTGAAAATGATAACAGTAGTGGATGTAAACAATCCATAAATTTATTAAACAAGTAAAGAGGAAAGTCCGAGAATTGTTATTAAATTAGGAAATGAAAATAAGTTGGAAGGGTGAAATATGATGGGGCATCTGGATGATAAGATAGAATTAAGATCAATGCTTAAGCATTTTACTAATGATCTCTGAATGGATGAATGGTAGGTAAGGTAAATAATTATGGTGTAATAAATATTAGATTGAAATATGGGTAGTTAACTAGATCAGGACTAATAGAGTGATGCAGTACAGAGGGAATAAATAAATGAAATAATTAATGAGAGTATTCTGATATCTTTAAAATGGATTAAATAATGGCTAAAAATAAATAAATAATAATAATAATAAAATAATGAAATAATGAATAAAAATATTGATGAATAAAATAAATAAAGGGGGATGAATCAATTATGACAAATAAAATGATTTTAGTTTGGTAATCAATATGATGTGAATGTAAACTAAGTCAGTGTAGTGGCACCAATACCATCTTAAGAACTGTGAAATTCTTGATGCTAATAGTATTTAAGCAGTGTTTAAGCATGCAAGGTATAATTCGTTATAAGTATAGATAAAATGTACTTATGGAATAAATTAGTAGAGTATGGGCATGGTTGGATATCGAGAACTTAGCAAGTTAATGGGCAGCTGACGCAGAGTTGGGTGAAAGAAATTGGGTTAGTCATGTCTACTTAAATGGTGTAATGTCGGAATTGTAAGACAGCGTTATGTCGGGACTTGAGAACTGTTATTGATAATAAATATTAGGGTGAAACGATAGTGATCGGATAAATCGTGAAAAATCATGATTCGTAGTATAAAGAAACTAAGTGGAAGGAATACTGAATAAGTATGCTTTACTATCATTAAGATGAATTAATAAACAACCTAAGTGAAATGAGCGGTTATTATGAAAGTCAACTTTTTATGATACATGTTAAGGTAATTTAAGGAATAAGTGTTAGATGTAAGGACGACGATTAAATAGAAAGTGTGGAAATCGTATCGAGATCTGAGAAAATCAATGATTCTAGGTATAAGAAGACTAAAGGTGAGAAGGAAAAATTGAATAAGTAAATGCTTTTACTAATCATTAAGAATGAATTAATAAACAACCCTAAGTGGAAATGGAGCGTTATTATGAAAAGTCAACTTTTTGTATGATAGCATGTTTAAGCGTAATTAAGGAATAAGTGTTAGATGTAAGGAATTTAGAATGACGATTAAGATAGAAAGTGTTGGAGATCCTCATAGAAGTAAGATAACTAATAGTGCCAAAGGAGAGTGTCTTAGTAAACAGAGTGCTAATTGTAGATAATATAGCGTACGCGCCAGTAATGAACGCACAAAGACTAATTCACACAGAAAGATCAAAGGACTTGTGTAAATACCGACGACTCGCCTCACGACGACTGGTATTAACGTTATGAAGATAGCATGCAGGGGGTATTGACGCCAAGATAGATTTTCTTAAAATTTATGGAGGTCCTCTTAGGACGAAATTCGTATGTCAGACCCTTTTGAGCGCAATGTAGGACCATGGAACATGGGAAACGAAAATGTTTGCTCAGTTAGAATAAGATAATGGTAATAAGAGAACAGACACAGGAATATGGACCCCACGTCTATCTTTCCTCGATCAAATATAGGTGTGTCCTGGAAGAGCTGGTCATTTGATAATTGATGTGTAATTCCTAAATGACTTTGAAATTCTCGTCACTTCTATGTCCATTACTCATAATACTTTTTCCATAGCTAGGGCTCAATTGCCGATGGTCAGAATTTGTCTTAAGTGGGGGGGAGGGAGAATTGTGAGTAAATACCACGACATGAAATTTTTATAATTTATGCAGAAATTGTTCAAAATTTAATTTTGAAATCATAAGAAATATAGAAAATTTTGAACCGTGTGGAGGCGTGTATGCTAAATGTAAACACAGTCTCAAATCAGCATAAGACAATTGGGGGTCCAAGCCAAAACAGATTATTCCGGGAATTTCGATTAAGAGACCACGGTATAAGTTTCGAGATGAAGATAAATGAGAAACCGCTATTACTAATTGAATTACAAATGTAAGTATATAGTGCTAATGTAACTCTAGTTACTAATTGATTACAAATGTATGTATATGTATGTAACTGCAATATAAATTAATTGTCTTAGAATCAAATATCATTACTATTAATATTGCATTATAATTGAGTAAATAGAGAAAATATTGCGAAACCGAACTAAATAAACAAAATAAGTCGAACCAGACCCAAAAATCAAATTGATTTTTTGAAAACCAAATGAATAACCTAAAAATCATGTCAAAAACCTGCAAATCGAGTTAAAATCTAGCTAAGTCGTTGAATCAGACCAATCCGGTTCAGATCGAACCGGAATCATCTAGAAATTGGACATACTTTATTTCTTTTCTTTTCTTCTTCTTCCTTTCCTCTCCTGCGTCTACCTCATCTCCCCCTCCTCTCTCCTTCTTCCTTTTCTTCTTCTTCTTGCTTTCTTTTCTCTCTTTTGCGTCTGGGTTCTCGGCAAGACAGAGATAGAGGCGGAGCAGCAGAATCGCACGCCACCGCCACTCCGCCGCCGCAAGACAGAGATAGAGGCGGAGCAGTAGAATCGCACGCCACCGCCACTCCGCCGCCACTCTTACTGCAGCTCTTGCCGATCTGCCTCTCCCTCCTTTCGAACCAGCAGATCGCGCCACCGCCTAGCCCAGCCGTCGGTCCAATGTGTCTCCAGCCACCAATAACGAACGCAGCACCACCACCCCATCGCGCCACCGCCATGCCGCCTCTCCAGCGGGTCTTCAACCACCAGATCGACTGTCTCCACCTCCCTCTGCCACTGTCAGTCGGATCCGGCCACTTCCGGTGCACGTAGCTTCGATCCAGCATGTGTAAAAATCCCCGATCTAGCGAAAATTCGACAAATTATATTTGGGGTATAAATTAATCTAAATACATTTTAGTCAATTAATTTAATTAATTTTAATTTTATTAATATTGTGTAGTTAGGTTAAAATAAATCAGGTAATGTTGGTAGTTTAGTTTTAGATTTAATAATTTAGTGATGTAATTTTGATTTTAAGAGTAATTTTAAGTTTAATTTAGATGGATTTTAGTAAATCTTGATGAATTAAATTGTAATTTAGCCATTATTGTAATTAGTTAATCTAATTTTAATTTTGGCTAATAGAATCTAACTGAATAGTTTGAATTAATTAAGATTTAATTTAAGTTATTGTTGATGTTGATTATTAATTGAAAATCACTTATTGGATTAAACATGAAATTGTTAAATCAAAATAAAGTGAGTGATGTAATGTAACAGGTGAAGAGGTATTTCGGCAATTTGTTATTCTTAGTGGTGTGTAGAAGTGAAACACTGTACTGAGTGATACATAATATGGGAAATAGGGAATTTATTTGGGGGAGCAGTCCTGTTATCGCACAGTTATGAATAAGATAAATTTGAGACTTTTGGCCGAATAATATAGAGCGCTTGTACATAACGTTACTTCGGGGGGCCTGTAAAGCCCACCCAGGTCCTTAGTGGTCGGTTCGGTCCGCGAGTGCGAAATCGGGAGCAGATTACGTGACAAGACGTAGATTGAAATTGTTTGTGAGCCTTTTTAGTTCGCTTTTCATTTTTGTATCTTGATAATTGTTGTTCCATACAATCAAAATTAACAATTTTTTTATATTGTTCTTTAGTGAGCTGCGTAGTCGTGATACTAGATCTTATCATACTGTAATTTTCAACAGTGGCGAAAAATTATGGTTTCAATAATAATATGTTAATTTTTAATTTTTTTTTCACCTTTTGGGCGACCGCTTTGCTAACAAAAATTTAAAATTATTACAAGTTTACAATTTGCGAGCACAGCGTAAGAAGGGCGGAGATTTGATGACTGATGTTTTAAAAATCGCGATATGAATTTTTCTGCGACGAATTCTGCGACAGGCGTTTATAAATGAAACACCGAGATCCCAATAAGTTTATACTAATATTTAATTTTTTTATTTTTTTTTCACTTTTGCGACCGATTTGCTACCAAAAATTAAAATTTTAAATTTACAATTTGCGACCGATTTGTGACTGATTTTTAAAATCGCGATAGATTTTTTCTGCGACCAATTTGCGACAGCGTTTATAAATGAAACACGACCAAAATTTACGACCGATTATATCGGTCGCTAATTTGCGACTGAAGAAATCATCGGTCGCAAACATCTTTGCAACGAGCGATTTTGCGACCGATATCTATCGGTCTCAGATCGGTCGCTAAGTGAAATTAGTGACCGATTTTTGCCATTTTGCGACCGATTGGTCGGTCGTAAAATGGCATTTTTTTTTTTGTAGTGTTATATGCTAATGAAAATCCAAGAACTGTGGAACTTACAAAGGTTGATTTCTGGTGCAATTGCATAATTTACCCAATGGCTTCAATTCGGGAAGGGTCTATTCTAATGTTGGAGATTTTATTGATACTTATCTTGAATTTGATCCACGTAACTTCTCCATTATATGGAGGGACTATATGAGAATTCATGTAAGTGTTGATGTTCGACATCCGTTAAAACGTCGAACACAACTTAGTAGGGATGGCCATGATTGGTTTTGGACTGATTTTAAATATGAAAAGCTCTAAAGTTTCTATTATTTTTGTGGCCATTTAGGGCATTTAGATTGCTATTGTAGTAAGCCGTTTGATTTGCCACTAACTCCTCGTGATAAATTTCCCTATGGTGCATGGATGAAAACTGATTCAAAAAGACCTTTCCAAATCAGTGCAAAATGGCTATTGTCATGCCCCGACTCTAATCACCAGAGGAATTGTACGCTTTGGTGTAGTCCACGGATGCCCTACACTGTAGTGTAGTCCCTGCACACCCTACACCTCACGGTTTTGTCCCGCTGGTGAAATGGGAAACTTCCCAGGAGGACACCCATCCTGAGATTTCTATTAAGCGAGCACGCTTAACCCTGGAGTTCTTCCAACTCTCTGAGCGCAACGCTAACGCACTGGGAGTGTTCTTACCAACTCTTTCCACATTCCACAAAAGGACAGCCTCTAATGATTAGTTTCCCGCCTTTTTCCGATAATACATGATGTCGATTCATCTCCATCAGTGTCCGCGCATTCAGAGCAGAGCTAGGCTAGCTTGCCATCCTATGAGCTAAGCCAGGAGCTATCGGTCTAAGCCACCAAACGCCCGGATCGTGAGGATATGCGGAACTTTGGAGCTGGGGGAGTCAAGACCTGGTCGACAAGCTACGATGTGCAGATATTGATGGAGGCGCTCCGGTTGGGTGGGTCCCAGGGTGGTAGGTTGTGGGGATGGAAGCTAAGTTGAGTAAGGGTGTTGGCGACTCGAAGCGATGATTCATTCCTGTGTCCCGCATTCCACTACCCTAGCTAGCTTGCCATCCTAGAAGCTAGCCAGGAGCTTCGCTCTACCCGCCCTCTTAGGATCACTTTGCTGGGTCAAGATGTCACAACTACGATTGGAAGCAGATATGTTGGGAGGTCCGGTTGGTGGTCAGGGTGGTGGTTTGGTGGGTGCAGCTAGGGTAGGGTTGGCACTGCATAGCGAAACAAATTCAACTTTGGATGACGGTAGTGCCATAAGAGGTAGTAGCAGAATATATTGAGATAATGTTGGACAAAAAGTCCACAATTTGAAAGATACTGGATCTTACCATGCAAGACATGTCAATATGGGAGAAATAAGTGGTGCTACAAATCAGCATGGTCCAATGACAGTTATTTCAAATAGGCTGTGAATAACCAAAAGGATGTGATGGACACAAATTTGGTGACTCTTGAAGATAATGATATGTTACTTGTGGTTGATCCTAAAAGACATCGACAAGAGCATGTTCCCAAGGAGGTTGTCTCTACTCCAACAATTGAGGCAAATATAGATGGCGGTATGGTAGGCTTTGGTGATTAGGCCCACCTAGCTCAATGAGTTTTTGAGTTAGAACTATCGCGGGCTTGGGAATCAGGAGACAGTTTTGGAGTTACAGGACTTAGTGTCTTTAAAGAAGCCCAAATTGGTTTTTTAATGGAAACAATGGTAGGGTGGGATAAGGTGGATCGGGTTCGAAAGGTTTTGGGGTTTGAAGGTCTTTTTGTGGTTGATCCAACTGGACATGAGGGTGGTTTCCCCGAACCATAGACCAATCTTCTCATTCCTAATTTACTTATTCGATTTTAGGACACTGATTCAACACGCTTAATGATGGTTTCCGCGAAGCCCGAATGTGGAAAGATAAGAATATGTGTTCTTTACTTGGCTATAATAAAAACATTATCGATGTTAAGGTTGATGCTCAGGGGGCAAAGTTTTTCCATTTATGGGTGTTTATGGTTTTCCGGAAAGACAAAGACGTCGTCAATCCTAGGATTTACTAATTTCTCTTAAAGGAAGATCGAATTTGCCTTGGATAGTGGCTAGTGATTTTAATGATCTCCTAACTTATGGAGATAAATTAGGATGAATTTAGGAACATAGATGGATGATTGATGGTTTTAGATAAGTAGTACAAGAGTATGAGTTGTTTGATCTTGGATATGTAGGTAACAAATACACGTGGGAAAATAATAGAGATTCCGCGGATAGAGTGTGCAAAAGGTTGGATTGAGCGCTCACTAATATGGGTTGGAGAGCTAATTTTCCACATGCATAGCTACATAATTTAGAGGCTGTTTATAGTGATCATGCGCCAATTTTTTTAATGATTAGAGTCAAGATAATTCAGTATGCCATTAGGCCTTTTCGATTCGAAAACACATGGCTTCTAGAGGTTGATGTTAAAGATGCAGTCCAGGAAGCATGGGTGCAAGGTACGAGTTGTTCCATCATGGAACGTATTCGACAATGTGGTGTCATTTTAGATTAGTGGGGAAAGGATAGAAGAAGTCAATTTCGTGACAAGCTCTGTCTTAGTAAGCAAAAAATGGCTCTATATCATCATAAGTGCGCCACCACTATACAATTATTTCGAACAACAAGGTAAGCTTATATGGAGGTGTTAAAGCAACAAGATACATATCGGAGACAACAAGCAAAACAATTTTGGTTGAAGGAAGGGGATACAACCTCACGTTTTTTTCACACTATGGCATCAATGCAAAAAAGTGAAATCGCATTACAAGGCTTTAAGATGATGAAGGAGTTTGGTTGGATTGGGATTCAAGTTTGGGGGAGCATATTGTAAATTACTTTTTGCATTTATTTACTTCTGCCTAGGTGATGCTACTGCGATATTAGATTGTATTCATGGTCGGATAACAGGTGAGCAAAATAAATTATTGGAAGCACCATTTTCAACTCAGGACGTAAAGGAGGCAGCTTTCTCCATGGACATTGATAAAGCATTGAGACCGAATAGCTTAAATCCGAACTTCTTTAAATATTTTTGGTCTATTGTAGGTGATGACGTTTGTAAAGCTTGTTTGTTGTGCTTGAATCATGGTCTATTTTCAGCACCAGGATTAAACCAAACTAATATCATTCTAATCCCAAAGAAAAGGAGCCTATTACAGTTACAGATTTGCATCCTATTTCATTGTGCAATGTAGTTGATCAAATTCTTTGTAAAGCCATGGCGAATAGAATGAAGGATATGTTACAGTATATTATTTCAGAAAATCAAAGTGCCTTTATTCCTGGCCGTGTTATTACTAATAATGTCATGATTGGGTTTGAGGCTATGCACTACTTGAAGAGGAAAATATAGGGGAAAGATGGATATGTGGTGCTAAAAATAGATATGAGTAAGGCTTATGACCGTGTAGAGTGGGAATTTTTGCATTTAATTATGTTGAAGCTTGGTTTCAGTGCGGTGTAGGTTCAAAAAATTCTCTGAATGATAATATCATGAAGGAAAACTGTTTGGGCCACCTTTCTCCATACTTTTTATTATTGTAGCTGAAGGACTGTCAATTTTATTGCAGAATTTTGAAGCTCATGGACAACTACATGGTGTTAATATTGTAAGCCCCGCCCCAACAATCTCGCATTTATTTTTTGCGGATGATGCATTGTATTTTTTCCGTGCAGATATTGCGGAATCCTTCATAATTTAGCATGGTTTCTCTTTGTATGAAATTGCATCCGGACAGTAGGTGAATTATCAGAAGTCTAAGCTTTTTTAAGTAAGAATACAATGGTGGAAATGGCTGATAGTATTTGTAATCTATTAGGTATTCGAAGGATAGATATGCCAAGAACCTATTTGGGTCTCTGTGACATCTCGACCCGGCAAAGCGATCGGGGGAATGGCAGGCTAGCTAGGGTAGTGGAATGCGAGACACAGGAATGAATCGAATCATATATCTTGAGGGGATAGATATGCCAGACTGAGTTTGGTCGTCTGTGACATGCGTCGACTACCGGCAAACGATCGGGGAAATGGCAAGGGCTAGCTAGGGGTAGTGGGATGCGAAGACACAGGAATGAATCGAATCAATATCGAAAGGGGGAAACTAATCATTTAGAGCGCCTTTTTGGGGTGGAATGGCTGGGGGATTGGAAGAACTCCAGGGTTTAAGCGTGACTTCCGCTAAATAGAAAGAATACAGAGGATGGGGATAGAACCCTTGGGGAAGTTTTCCATTTCACGCTGCGGGACAAAACTCATGAGGTTGTAGGCGTGGGGGGACTAACAGCTGAAGGGTGTAGGGCGTCCGTGGACAACACCAAATGGGAACAGTTCCTCTGGTGATCTTAGAGTCGGGGAGTGACAGTTGGTATCGAAAAGCGGACCCTCTAGTAGATTATGGTTCGAGGACCGAACCATGCGGAAGCTGGTCGGGCCTGTGACATCCCGACCTCACAAAGCGATCGGGGGGAATGGGCATGCTAGCTAGGGTAGGTGGTCAATGCGGGACAGACAGGAGATGAATCGAATCATATATCGAAAGGGGAAAACTAATCATTAGAGGGTGCGCTTTTGGTGGAAGTGGCTGGGGAGATGGTGGGGAAGAAGTATAGCTCACAGGGTTTAGAGTCGTGCTCGCTAATAAAATCTCAGGATGGGTGACTCCTGATGGGTGACCTCCTGGGAAGTTTCCCACTTCACCTGCGGGACAAAACCGTGAGGTGTAGGGCGTACGGGGACTACACTGAGGTGTAGGGCGTCTGTGGACTACACCAAAGCGGACAATTCCTCTGGTGATTAGAGTCGGGGTGTGACAGTCTCCCTGTGATTGTAGGCAAAAGTAAAAAGGAGGTTTTTTCATATGTTTTGGATCGAGTTTGGACAAAATTAAATGGCTGGAAACGTAAAATGCTATCATATGTCGGCAAGGAGATTTTATTGAAAAAGGTTTGTCAAGCTCTTCCAAATTACCTAATGTCTGTATTTTTATTGCTTATGGATATTATTTCTGCTATTGAAAAAGCCATGTGTGGTTTTTGGTGCAAAAGTGGGGGTCATACTGGATTGAATTGGAGGTCATGGGCTAATCTCTCTCTTAAGAAAGAAGATGGAGGAGTGGGGTTTAAACTATTGAGGGATTTTAATTTAGCTATGCTATCAAAAATATGATGGAAAATTCTAATATGTTCCCAATCGTTGATGGCAAGGTTATATAAAGTGAGGTATTTTTGAGATACAAGTATTTTTTAGGCAGAAATCCTAGCTATATTTGGTGAAGTATATTGGCGAGTAGGGTGATATCATAGGAATGCTGCTTTTGAAGGATCAGTAATGGCAGTACAATTGTTGTGTTTGGTACTCCTTGGCTGCCACGAGCTGATAACTGAATGGTTATTTCTATTAATAAGATAGGACTACAGCATGTTAATGTGGCAAATTTAATGTACCCTGGGCTGTTGCGGTGGGAAATGGATTTAATTCAAGCTTTATTCTCCATTGATGATGCAGCTGCTATTTTATCCATACCGTTGCCACAAAGGCCAGTTGATGATGTATGTATTAAAATATCACCGATTAATTTAGTTACCACCAACATGGGCTGCTATAATAAGCCAAGATTTTGGAAACCTTAAGCCCAAAGTTGGAGGTCCAAGCCCTGGAAACCTTAAGGCCCAAAGTTGGAGGTCCAAGCCTCACATTCTATAATATCCACATTATTCACCCAAAAGATATTTTGTATAATGTCAACATAGTTCTAGAATTTCCATTAAATCTTAACCGTCATAATTTTGTAGGACAAATCTTAGCCAGTACAAATGAGGAGGTGGATAATGCCTTATAAATACCGACCCTCCTCTGAATTGTAAAAACAAGGCAACAACCAAGCCAAAAAAACAAGTAAAAGTAAGTCGTCATCCCTTCAGCTTTGTCGAATGTTTCCTTCTTATTAATACAAATAATATTATGGTGTTTTATGTTGTTAGTATTATTTTCTGGGCTGCCTTGTCCCGTTATTATCTTGTGTGTACTTAAATTATTATTATTCTTGGAGTTTATCAACTAGCACTTATTCCACAAAGTGGGTAAAGATCAAGCCAGTTAATGTCCCCAACAGGTTTAGATACACACAAAGTGTGGTGGTAGTTGTTGTAGCCGTGGTATTTGTGGTGTTCATTTATAAGTGTAGAGTATCGTTACTCTGCTGAAATTAACAGTCGGGGACTGTTGTTGAAGCAAGATTGACAAGCAAGGATTGTGATCTTGGTTGGTCAAGGACTGTTGTGCATTGGTTAGTGTCAGAAACATCAATACCTTATGGCAGATTTTTTTGGAGTTGCTAATAGCATCGAGAAGCTAAATAGCAACAATTACGAGAACTGGAGTACCCGTATGAGATATTATCCCATAAGTCAAGACTTATGGGATATCGTCGGAGGAGATAATACTACACCACCAGTTGGGGATGCGAAAGCTCTGAAAAAGTGGGAGACAAAATGCGGAAAGGCAATGTATGTGCTGACAGTTGTAGTAGAAGATGAGCAGATGCAACGGATCAAGTTGGCTAAAACACCAAAAGAAGCATGGGACATTCTCAAGTCTGCTTTCGCCAAGAAGAATGAAGCAAAATTGCAACGGCTCAAAAACGAGTTATTCTCAATCTCGCAATAGAACCTCACTGTAGCCAATGAACCTCACTTGTAAGTCAATACTTTTCTAAAGTAAAATCTTTATGTGAGGAGATTTTTTTGAAATTTAGTCCAGACAACGAGATCAACGAGACAAAGGATGAGGAGGATCATCACATGGTCTAAGACCTGAAATTTAAGGGTCTTGTGGACTACTCGTGTTGGGCTACACAACCAACCTTAGACGAGTTAGAGAATATCTTATCCAATTGAAAGAGACTTTAGACGAAAAAATGTCTAAAGTAACTTTTAAAAGGATGATGAGAAAGCCTTTCTTTGCTAAAAATGAGGGGGAGATTTCGAAAACGTTTACGATAATAGATGGTGGAAAAAAGAAAGGAGCCAATCAACAAGGATGGAGGAAAGCAAAAGTGGAGACCATCACAGCAAGGAGAAGCATAAGGCCAGGAACAAAGGAAGACGGACTTGGCGAGAAAGTGATCGTTGCCTATAAGTTCAACAAAGAGGACATTTTCGCCCCGAGAATTGTCGAAGCAGCTTATCGACGAATAGAAGGAAAACACAGCATCCAACCCAGAACAAAGCAACAAAGGAAGAGGAATGGGATATTTACTATTTCTTTGTTCAGGAGGAAGAATATTCGCCACAGAAAGCCAGTAGAGATGATGATGAAGGACCCAAGCAGGGAAGTCGTCATTAATATCTGTTAAGGTGATAGAAATCAAACTATGATGATTGGATTGGGATAGTTGATTCTGTTGATTCTGGAAGTTCTAATCACATGACAGGAAACAAGGAGAAATTATCGGATGTATCCGATTATGATGGAGGTCGTGTTGTAGTCACAGCAAATAATACGAGATTGCCAATAGCTCACATTGGAAAGACAACCATTGTTTCTCCCTCCAGTAAGGAGAAAATGGAGTTACAGATGGTTTACTGTGAATACTCAAATTTTGAGGCTTAAAGAGCCAATTTTCTTGGACTGCAAACAGCCCGACTGGACCGGAGGCCATTTTGAAAGTTCACCGGAAGTGTGCCAATATGGTACTTGAAATGTCCGAACAATGTCCGAAAAAATTACGGAAAGATCACGGGAACTGGGTCTCGGAATTATTTTTTTTGGAGGTTCCGGAACTCCCGGAAAAAAAGCCTCCGGAACGAAAAAAGAAAAAGGTGGAAAAAGGCACACTGGTTTCCCGCCCATTTCACGCTCCGCCCAAAGCCAGGAAGCGGCATGGCCCGCCCAAGCCAGGCAGGCATGACCCGCCCAGCGTTGGGGCGGAAAACGCCCCGCCCAGCATGGGCGGACACGCCCGCCTCGGAAGGCGGGCAGGGGCTCCCGGGATCACGTTTTTTTTCCCTATAGAAAGCCAGCCCCGGTGCCTTCCGTTTACTCACTCAGTCTGTTTGACGCGCGCTCCTATCTCCCTACGCTTCTTTGCGATTCCTTTACTGCTTTCTGCGATTTTAATTTTTAGTTTTATTTTTATTGTTGTTGATACCTTGGGAGTTCACTTAAAATAAATTAAAATTTAATATCCCTTAACGAGGAAACTTAACCTGAGTTAAGAAGTGGGTCGACGCATTAAATCAGGTTACGTAAACAAAAACTCTGCCTATTTTAATTTTAGCACCTTCATTGGCATGCTTCCTCTTTTTCTACTCCTTTTAATTTCTACAACTGTCATTAAAATGCATTCATGTGATTCATTATAGGCAAGCCACAATTGCCTCAATTAAAGCATGATTTAAGCTAAATGCCCGGTTAATTAATAATCGGTGTTGTATTAAAGCTTAAATCCGGACAATATTTGGCTTAAATATACTAGTCTATTCAATGGCTATGGTATGATTGCCTTTATTTCGACACAATTTTTCGACTTTAAGTCCAGTTCATCAATAATTGTGACTAAGTAGCCAAATTATTTTTTTCACGGTTCTTTGGCATTAAATTGCCTACAATTTGCAGTTTTGATTTAATTTACTTTGGTTAACAAACAATTGCCAATTAAGTAAGATCAGTCATTTTTTAGTAATAAAACGCTTTAAATAAAAGTTTTTTGGCAAAATGCCTTAAAACTAAAATTCAATTCTTTTTGCTTTAAAAGCCTTAAAATCAATCATTTTGGCGAACAATCGCCTAAAAATCAATCATTTTGGCAGCCTTAAAATCAATCATTTTGGCGACAATCGTCTAAAATCAATCATTTTGGCAATCAAATTGCCTAAATCACTCTTTTTGGCTAAAAGCCTTAAAAGCAATCATTTTGGCGACAATCGCCTAAAATCAATCATTTTGGCAATCAAATTGCCTAAATCAAACCTTTTGGCTAAAAGCCTTAAATCAACTCTTTTTGGCAACAAACGCCGAATCAAATCAATCAATTCTTTGGCACAATGCCTAAACAAAAATGCACAAAGCATACACGCACTCATGCATAAAGCATCCCCATTCAAAGCCCTCTAAAAGAGGGCCTATCGAACTTACCGTTGACTTTTGATCTTCCATTCAACGGAAGGTACGTAGGCACGTTTGGGATTTAACCCCGGGCGGCAAGTTTCAAAAATCACATAAAATATATTCTATTTGGTCCCAAATTACATCATCTTTTCACCTTGCAAAGCATTCATTCATGGTTATTCATCAGTCATGACATAGATTCTCGGGATCCACCTCGGGTTCGTTAGACCTTGCTTAAACATTTGGGATAATTAAATCTTAGAATTAGGTTAATTAAAATCGGAGTCACTTAGGATTTTTTCCTAATTTACCCTAAAATAATTAAACAAGGTGGCGACTCACACATCACGTGCATTTCTGCTTTTAGTCACATGCATCTCATTGCATCTGATGTCCGGGGGAGGGGTCCACAGTTTGGCGACTCTGCTGGGGATATAACATGTAATCTTTTTTGCATAAGAGGACTACGATTGCTGCATAAACTAACCTGCCCTTCTTTATGGTATTATTTTACAATGTTTTGTTTTGCAGGGTACCTTGACATGAATCGAGTATTCTTTCTTTAAGAATACGAGATAATACGAGATGAGGAAATTTGAACTTAATTGACAAATTTGATTAAAACATTTTAAATTTGTTGATTTATTTGCACGATCGAGAATCTTTTTCTCCATTGCATAAAATTTTGCATAAAAAAATGAATTTTCAAATGAATTTTTCTCTCTCTCTGTTCAAACTTCTGAAGTCTGGATAGCAAGTAGCGCTGATCAGGTCTCTTTGATTATGTCGACGGACAGCCAAAGACGTCCTCCCTGTCTGGCCGCAAAACCCTCCTAATCCTTTTGGGGGCTGGCCTATGGGTACTGCGTACCGTTGGCACCACGCGGAAACTCTTTGTTTCACTTGTGGTTAGGTATATCCATACTTCCAAGGTTTCAAGGCGTCCCTTATAAGGCCCGATTCTCTATTTTGAGTCATAGCCTATAGAAGCTTATCCTTTTAGGACTTATGCACCCAATGATGTTGAATCAATCATTAAACAGCATTATGTTGTGATGTGTGCGCATTCACGCATTTCATCCGATTAACCTCACAAAAAAAAAATTTTCTATTGAGAACTCAGGACCTTTCGAAAAGTCGAGGTGTCCAGGCCCTAAGCACTCACCTTACATTATTCACATTCCCCATTTGCGGTCCTATCCTAGGCTGTCCTAGCATACCAACACTACCCTACATTGTTTGTCATACCACCCCACATTCACAAGGGGGTCAAGTTCCAAATTTACCTTACCCGTACACTACACTTATCTTCACATACCCTTATGAAAACACCTTATATAGATAGTCTAATCATTCTGACTATGTCCTTTTTCAACAGGTACCCTCCATAAGACCACCCTCATACCCGAAAACACCAACTGAAGCCTCTCACCTATAAGTCAAACAACCCCGACTGCATTACCAATGGCCCACAATCACTGACAATTCCCAAATCTCATTGAACAACTGCGGAGGCCAGGCTGGAGGCCAGAATGAATTGAGGCATAGAATGAATGAGGCATTGGCTGCCCACAGGACTGCCCTGATAGCTGAACTAGGTGGTGGTAATGGAAATGGGGCTTCCGCTGGGAGAAGTGGACCTGCTGCCTCCAATCAAGGACCTACTGCAGAACCGACAAACCCTACCCCTAACTTGGAGGACACCCCCTCTGGAACTGCTTCTGACCTGGAAGCTCAGAAAATGAGAGAAAAATTAGAACTGCTAGAAAGGTTAATCACTGCCCTTAAGACACACAAGGAAGTGGTGGATATGGACTCCTTGTCCCTGTTCCCCGAAGCAAGACTGCCCACAAAGTTCAAAATGCCCAACATGGACAAGTTTGATTGGAACCACCTGTCCCAAAACGCACCTGTATGAAAATGTATGTGGGTGCCCTCAAACCCGTTTGGCGCTCCGGGACAGCCAACGCCGTACACCTGAACAGTGAGCTTTCTCTTGCTTCGTTTTTCAGCAATCTCTTGACTGGTGCCGCATTAAGATGGTTTGTAAGCTTGGAGTCGTTTCCAAAATGAAGTTAATTGGAGGAACTGACATATGCAATGCTTTCAACACACAGTACCATTATAATATCGAAGTGGATGTTACCCGAAGGGAGCTGGAAACCACTAAACAAAAGAACAATGAGCCCAAAAGAACAAACCTCCAAAAGAATGAAGTTTGTATTTGAGAAGGTTGAGATCAAACCTCCAAAAGAACAAAGGAATTGTTCAAGACCAACAACAACCTGTCTGATTGATTTAAGCATCGAGAGGAATAAAGTCACTACAGTCAATCCAATCCTAGTCCATCGCAGTCCTCCTAGAGTCTATCCTTTAGGGTCTAGTTTTTTTCTTTTTATTTTCATTTCCATTCAAGTTTTCATTTGTAAATTCTAAGTGTCTTTTGTACACAAATTTTGTCTTATCAACCATATATCCCCACGAATCCTTTACCGTGTTGGGAATTTGGAAAGCAATCAGCCAAGGGAGGCAATATACTTGATCTCGACATGCCAATGCCTTTTGGATGTTCCGAGAAGCAGGAAAGCAAATTTACTGAAGCCCTGTAGAAGCAAGGTCCATACCAAACCCCCTGCCCCCGGAATTTCCCAAAGCCCAATGAATACTGTGAGTAACCATCAAGGACATGGCATAAGACCGAATCATTGCTGGAACTTTTGGAAAAAACCGTCTACAAGACCTGCGTTGACAATGGATCCATCGATCCCCAAGAGCAAGCTGAACATCAACCAAATCCTTGCCTAACCATGGGATTTAATGTCCAAAAAATTGCTGAAACAAAGAATCGTTCGATCCTTTTCGAAAAATCGTTCGATCCTTTTGAACTTTTCTTGGAAATGAATGAAGTTTGTGTCTGAGAAGGTTGAGATCAAGCCTCCAAAAGAACAAAGGAATTGCTCAAGACCAACACAACCTGTCTGATCGATTTAAGCATCGAGACGAACAAAGTCACTATAGTCAATCCAATCCTAGTCCGTCACAGTCCACCTAGAGTCTATCTGTTAGGGTCTAGTTTTTTTTTTCTTTTCATTTTCATTTCCATTCAAGTTTTCATTTGTAAATCTAAGTGTCTTCTGTACTCAAATTTTGTCTTATCAATAAAAAGGGATCAGTTTATGTTCCAATCATGTTTATACTCTTTCCCTATCCTTTCCTGTGAAAAAAAAAATTTGAAAAAAAAATGATGATAAAAAAAGATAATAAAAATTGGCAAAGAAAAATGCATTCATTTGCTCTGCATCAATCAAAGCTGGGAGCATCCTAAGAAGCACGCATCCTTAAAGAAGCACCATCAAAGGGGAAGTTTTGAAGGGTAATCATGGGAAAGGATCCAGGAAAGGGTGCCCAGCAAAGGGTACGCAAGACTTCAAACAGTACCGAGGTAAAGCCGATTGAAGGGGTTAGGGCCAGAATGGTTTCTCTGAAAACCCAGGAATGGAATATGCTCCGACAGAGAGATGTCTGAATTTTGAGCTTAAAAGCGATAGAATAAAGAAGTTATGTTTGGAATTGGGTTTGGGTCTGCACGAAGTCGCAATGCTATCCATACATCTTAGAATCAAGTTGCCTCAAAATTCTTTACGGAGAGGCTGCTTCTAAGCAAGCAAAAGGAAAAACGGGACAAAAGGAACCCCTGGTCAAAAGGAAGTAAACAAAGCAAAAGAAAAAAATGGGTCAAAAGGAACTTCTGCACAAAAGAAAGAAATCAAGGACAAAGCTACAGGAAATCAAGTTGTCAAAAACGGGAAATCAAGGACAAAAGCTACAGGAAATCAAGTTGTCAAAAACGGGTCATCTGCAAAGCTCGGCGTTAAATTCAAGCCCATCAAGGCGTAGATGGACAAATCATTGCCAGCCATAAGGACAAAGACCAAGGCGGCTGCGCATATTTAAAAAAAAAAGCAAGTTAAAAGAAGCCAATCATTTCCACAAATTGGATGACCAACAAACCCCACCTTGAAAATCAAGCGCCAAGCATGGCACAAGTACAAGTGCCTTATAAAACAAGGGACCATTTCTCAAACAAGGAAAAAGGAAGAGTCTCCTCAAAATTGGCTTATGGAGAGGAGACCAGTTGAGAAAATATATGTTTCCAACTCGGAGGAAGATAAAGTTCAAGAAAAGGAGAATCTAAAATTAGAACACTCAGAGAATCAAAACAATGGTCAGCGAAGCCACGAAAACGTCAAAGCATAAAAGCTTCTTCAACACTCAAGCCACTCAATTACCACCCACTTATGTGGAGTATGTTCAATGAACTCGTTGTGAGGTGAGATAAGTCCGAATATTTCATTCTATAACCAGGGTAAACACTACAACAACACAATTGTCAGAGTTCGCCTGAGACGCTTCAGAGGTCAGAGAAGAATATGATTCATACATCAATAAAAAAGTCGGAAGCGAATCCCGATAGAAGCGACATCCAGCCGGAGGGAAGGAATCCCGTAGGAAGGACATCAAGCCGGGAAAGAAATCTCCGCGAAGAAATCCCAAGAATCAGAAATTGATTGATTGGTTTTATTTTGTATTTTCTGATTTTTGACTAATGTCTATGCATCAACAATTCAAGTCGGAGAGGAATCCCGCAAAGACATCCGCAGCCAGGGACACGAATGCCCATAAAAGACATCAAGTCGGGAAGAAATCCTGCCGAGAGAAATCAGCTCTATGAAATACTGAGATATCTGCATCATACATCAGATGCGGGGAGAGAACATCCCGCAGAAGACATCACAGAGCCGGGGAGATACGTAGATCACTGTAAGAGAACACTCAAGGCGGGGAAGAAAAATCCTACCGAATGAACCAAGGCAGCGAAGTGATCGTCATTCAACAATCAAGTCGGAAGATCCGCCGAGAAGACATCAAGCGGGAAGGAATCCGCAAAGAACATTGCAAATCGGGAAATAGGAATTGGATAGTCCCACAATTCGACGCAAGCGGGAGAGTTGTGAATCGCATACAGCAGCCGATGCCGGTAGCACGAAAGTTCGACATCCCCGGAGGGATGGCGAACTACGAAAGAACCTGGAATGTCTCCCTCATCCCCCGAAGATTCTTGGAGATACTGTAGACAGCCACAAAAGGCGCAAGGTTCACCATTAACAGTTATTTCGTGCATCGATAAATAGGCTATTTACTGGCTTTGCGAATCAAAAAACAATATAATAATAAAAAGAAATGAGATTTAAGAAATTTAAAGAGATAAAGAAAAATGAAAAAGCTGAGTTGTATATAAACCCGGACCAAGGCGGCTATCAGGCAAAAAGAATTTGTGAGCTCTGCGATAGTAGCTAAAAAGTACGCTCTGTATTATAAGAAGGCGAGCCTCTAAGAGCATAAGAGTATTTAGGAACAAAGAGCCTGCATAGGAGTCGAAACAACCGTATAAGAGGCGTTGCATACATAAAGGCAAAAGTTAAGGGCCAAAAAATGAAAAAAAAATTTGCTTTCTAAGAAGGTCTTACTCGAAGAGCTATATAGAATATCATTTCTTTACACCGAAAACCACTGAATTGCTTCGAGCCAAAAAATTCAGCTACAAGGAAAATTTGTGATCTCTAAAGTTGGAGTCTCCCAATGAAGTTTCTTCTAAAGCATCGAAGTCTCATCAACGCAGTGGTCAAATATCCACAATCGGAGTCTACAGAATAATCCGATTTCATTCTCAAATATGTTTCATTTTGAAAGACGTCACCTCGGTATAGATGTTCGAGTTCCTCGAAAAAAAAATGAAAGGAGTATGAAAAGTTGATCGATTATCAATCCCTGGAAATTTCCAAAACAGACCTAAAGAAGATGTCAAAACATAAGTCGTTGAAGAGTGTAATTCTTTGTAACTCAGCCTGACTTCTGGTACATTTTTCTTCGAATCGCCTTTCAATAGATAACGAGCGATGTCTTAATCCTACAGATCTGATTCGCTCGAGTCCATATAAGTGTGCTATTGTTCTTAATTAGTTATTCCCTCATTAATCGATTTGGAGCAGAGTCCACGTTTCGAAGCCCTTAAAATTCACAATTCTCATATGGTGTCTGATGAGAACATGAGTAATTTTCGCGATATTGAGTACGGGCTTATTAGGCCACACCAAATTATTCTGAGGGTTGAGTCGAGGAAGCCATATTAAAGCCAGTATTTTTTGGTTCGAAATATAAGAAAACCGGCTCATATCATCCATCAACCTCCCCCATCAGCTATGAGATTGAAATCATGTAGAAATTTATCACTGAGGTCTTTCTCTGTTAAGTAACCCAGAAAATTCATATTTTCAGCTAATAAGAGTGTCAACCGGATTTCAGGACTTATAATTATCTACCCCGATTACATTGGAAATTAGCACAGCGGGGCATTGTAAGCAACTTAAGATATTCCAAATTTAATTAAGCGCAAGTTTCTTTATCCAAGGAATAATTTACAGTGAGTCGCAAAGTTTTTGTATTGTATTTTAGTAGGTATTAAATTAAGAGTTAAAGAAGAAATATAGCAAATAGCGTTATAAAAAAAAACATACACAACCCAGGGTGGAACCCAACCATCGTCAATCTCTTTTACACAAACCCAGGGTAGAGCCCGGTTAATGGTTGACCTTTTTTTTACATAAAACCTAGGGTGAAACTATAACCAATAACCGACCACTTTTCACCCAAAACCAAGCCATTTGATCATTTCGACTTTAGGTGGACCCTTGGTTCTCAAAGAAGAAAACAAAAATAAAACAAAATCATCTTTTCAAGCCCTCATTAAGAGGCAAAATCTCTTTTCCAGCCCTCATTAAGAGGCAAAACATCTTTTTCAAGTCCTCTAAGAGGAAAAAAAAGTTGCTTTAGGAGAATATTCAAAATATTATACTTTTCAAAGTTTAATCACATTCTTACATTGCGTACTTAAAGAAGAGACAATAAACTTATACTAATATGTCATAAATCCATGAATTAACAAGACAATAGGAAGAAAGAAAGGAAGTGTGCATGAAAAGAGGGAGAAGAATCGATGTGTCGATAGATCAAGTGTCGCTACATAAAGGAGGATGGGCGTGGCAACAATAGCATTCAAGTTATTCGAGTCAGTGCGAAACATAGAGAAGTGGCGATGGGTGCTAATGGGGAGGTGTGTGATACGATGGGGTGCAGGTCATTGTCAAGGACAAGGAAGGGAGAAGAGCCGAGCGTTCGAGTCGTTTCGCACGTGTCCTCGCTGCCCATGCCCGTTCAGAAGAGTTTGCGTGCCGTGGAGTTGAGGAAGCAGGAGCAGGGTGGGCTCTCAGAGGTGGACTGTGGCAGGAGGTCCGTCATTGGGTGTCGAAGTCTGGATGGACGGGCCAGGTGGGAGGGCGGAACGTTTGGAAGTTGTCGAAGGGAGGACTCAGAAATGTGTGTGAGGTGACTCAGAAAGCGCGCCGGTGGGTGGGTTTCCGGGACCGAGCGCGTGGCGGGGCGCGACCGTATGAGAGGAGAGCGGCGGCGGCTAGCGCCCTGATCGCAGGGCGGCGGTCGACAGCGGCTGCAGGCTGCGCACGTTGAACTAGCCATGATTTGTGGGGTGCTCAAAAGAGCCACTTGGTCCGTGTTTCGAGACTGGCAGACAGGTACCGGTGTCTGACCGGTGAGCGGCGTGAGGTTCACCTGTGTTGCGCAAGGGAGTGAAAGGTGTGGCGGAGCGCTGGAAGTGGTGTGGCAAAGGGTATGGTTAGTTGAAAGAGTGTTGCTGAAAGGGTAGATAATAGTGTACGAGGGATCGATGATCCGGGACGGAACTGAGAAGTCTCGAGTCAATGACTGGTTGTGATTGGGAAGCTCCTGGGCGAGGTTTAATTACGTTCCCTGAGATGATAATGAAGAGCGCATCACTCTCGGCCAGACGGAGACAATCACAGTAGCACGCGGGTAGCGTTCCGTCCTTGCAAGAGGTGGGGCAATAGACCGCTCTTAGACCTCACAAATTGAGAGGTGAACAGGGGACCTGGTCCCTATCACCGTCACAACCATGGACTTCACTGGCGAGAGCAGACGTGGCGAGTCGGCCGTCTGAAGGAAGCAAATTTTAGCGAACGCGACCAGCCGTCGCTGACTTGGGGCCAAAGGCAAGTTGGCGGAAAGTGGTCGGGGCCCTTTGTGGCCGCACTTTGGTGAGGAGTTGTGCCCGGATCTGTAAATTGGTGCCTCCACTAAAGTAATCGATATAGGGTGCTCTCCCGGTGGGCTTTCCGGGCCTGTAATGTAGAAATTCATCTTCGGTGTGATGGAAGGCTGCGGCGGAGTCGTGTAGTTACACTGTGACGCTCCGTTCTCGCCGTGCATCGCCTGCTCATTATTGCTGGAACTTTACTCGGCGTGCCTTCTGTGGCACTCTTCTGTTAATGATTCGTTAGTTTTAGCTATATTCTTTTTGTACTACGTTGGTGCACTTAAAATTAACCTATAAAAGTTAATTCGTCACTTTATATCGAGGGTCACTACTTTACAGGCTTGCGAGATATAGATGAAGCGGTCCGGAGGCGATTCCTCCAAATCAGTAGCGATGTAGATTTTGTGAAGAGCCTTTCCTGAACTCTACTTTAATTTTTAGCACTTCACCCCCCCCTGGCTATGCTATTCTGTCTTATCCTGGATATGTAATTTGCGTTATCATATCGGATGCATTGATGAGAGGATGCATGCGAGTGACCCAGTATAGGCAGTGTTGAAATAATGTTGCCGCGAATGTTATAAACAGTACTGATTCCAAGTGCTTTGAGAGAATAACGCGGTATTTAGATGCCTATCCTGGGGATGGTATATTAGGAATCTCGCGTCTGGTAGCTTACAGAAGTGTACAATGCGCACAAATATAGTTGGCTGGAAAGTATCTAGTTCTCTTCAAATGGCGGCTCCTAGTGGATATGATCTCCGCAAGTGAAATATTGTCTAACAAAGTCCGGGGCTTAAGTCCAGAAGTTAACTCAATACATTGGTGGCAGGAATTTACTGATTATTATATCATTCTATTTGGCCTTGTGGCGATGAGATATATATGTGGTGCATCGTCCTGATCATTGGCAGAGATCACGATTAATCACTTTTGGCGAACTAATATAGCCTCAGTACCAGGGTATGAGTTAACAGTTTTCTGAGCGTATCAAATCCTTAAATAATATTTTGGCTTCAAAGTCTCTGTCAACCAATGCGCGTTTGTGCAGACATACAATGTGTCCGTTAAGTCATACTCAATGTTGGCGACATTCGCCCAATCATCAACTTTCTGGCCAATCAATTGTCGGCCCTAATAATATTCTAATCCTATTATGGTCTAAAAAGCCTTAACCAAATAAAATCCTAATTTTTTGTGGCCGACTTAGATCGCTCTGTGATTGCTTCCTCCTACATGTCCCCTCTCCTTTCTCCTCTTTATTTCCCTTTAGTATCTTGCACCTCTATATTTTTTGAACAAACAAGTTTAATGGCCTTCCTCCCTAAATAAGACTCACAGATTCAGAGACTAAGAGCAATGTTCTTCATAATTTGGGCAGCAAAAAATGAATTGAGAGAATTTCTAGGTCATCTTCCTCATACCCAGTGGTTGAAGCAGTTACGCACTAACGCCACAAAGACCAATCTTATAGTATTTAAGTCTTCAGGTCGCAATCAGAAATTGCTTTGGGCATAACATTGCGAGGCACTCTCTATTGTGGCTATAATATATGTCTGGTTGAGAAAGTCACAATACATGTATGGACGGACAGATGCGTGTCTCCTATAAGTCAATCGATTTGTGAAGTCATATTTCCGTGACATTGGCCATCAGCGTGAAGAGTGCGTACAATCTTTTCGCGCGGACATGACAAGCCACATTCAATCTGAGCATCAGTCTATTTCGGCAGTCAAGTGCACTTATATTGCAAATCAGTCAATTCTGTTTGTCTATATAATGCCTAAACAAGTACATGTTTCTAGCGAAAGACAATACCTGAGCTACATCTCATTGCGATTCAAGTCAGTACACCCTTCCAAAGGCCCTTGGCAAGAGGAAGGCGTCACATATCGATTTCGAGACTCTACTTGACCCTATTGAGTTCTTTGACATATTCAAAGAAGAGAGGCCAAGAATTAGCTTACCAGTCTAGTGGCCCATCTCTTCGGGATTTAAACCTTGACCGAATGAATTTTCCAGAGTGTCCCGCACAGATTTGACCCGCCAGACCCGCGATGAGCCCGATGGAATAGCCGGGGGCAACGTCTCTAATAAGTCGATCCATAATTATTATCACTAAGTGACTTTTTCATTGGTCCCTAAGATTACCTATGCGAATTCTCTTGTCATGTCACTCTTGACGCAGACAGCACTCCTCAGTCTTTGGTCTTCGAGGTTGCATTAACATGCTTATGACGGACACTGTAGCGCTCAGGTCGAAGTCGTTCGGCCACCTCGGGATGTTCGGTAAGAGGACCTCACTGAGGTGGTCTGCACTTTCTTTGGAATGGCCACTTCGTACATTTGTGACAAGAATAACCTTAATCTTAGTCTCATCAGGTCAGCGCATGTGATACAATATGCCAACAATTGCTGCGTGCAGTGGCACTCTAGTGGCTTTTTGTACGCGGATCAGTTGTTGACCAGCTTAAAAATTACTCTACACAGATCCATATTACCTCCAGGTATTGGTGTGGCGTAACATCATACACTTCATTTCCTTTGCTTATGTCTCTACCCTTCTATCTCTATTGCATTTTCTATCTATGCCTCTACTGATACTGTTGGGCGGCAAGGCTGGTCTTACACTGCTAGAACCGTCAGACAAGCAGATCCATGAGTCACTCCAGTGAGTTTGTCTCCTCAACGTGAGTCTGCTGCCTCTGCACTCATGAGCCGCCGTTCTTCTCCTTTAGCACATTTATACCCATCTGCTCAGAGCTTAACTGCGTCATGAACGCCATAGTGCGCTGCGACATTGATTGCATGTACTGAAGTCATGACATATCCAGCCTAGGATCCCTAGTAAGCTGCTGCCACTAGGACTGACATGTGTAGTCATGGTCTTTTCAATTAAGCTCACAATGCGCCTAAAGTCTATCCGGCAGCATCAGAGATGTAACTCCGCGGATAGTGATCGTGTTCTGCAATCAGTGCGTGAATTAGATATCATTATCCAAACTTCGGAGGACAATCATTGTATCGATATCCATCACAATCTGCCTCAAATATACGCTTCTGCCACAGCGCAAGTTTAGCTTTCGTCCATAACTCAGCTTCTTACCCTTTACGGCCTTCACCCGCACATTGTAACCTTGGTAACCTGCGCACCTTCCGCCGCGTTTTGACACTCTGGCAGTCATCGGGATAGCATCAAAACTGTTTCAGCGGACCCTACTCATGTACAATCGTGTTCAAGTGCTCTCTACAAGGAAGTGGCGCTAAGAGACCCAATTCGCGGTAGAGGTATGAGCGTAGAACGCTACGACATTGGACTAAGAAGCTATGATGCGTCATAAACCAGCGCCACGCCGGGTACCAAACCCACAGCACTCTCATTTGGAGCCCCAATTTCATTAGCCCATGAAGTTCCATGCTATCCTAGCAGACGGCTAAATGTGATCAGTACATCCTCCGCATTACGATACTGAGGAACAGGGGTTGTAAGGCCAAACTGGGTAGGAGCCCAGCAACCCACTTGACAAAAACGCTGACAGTACATGGTCATCCTTTCTATTTACCAAAGGGATCATGAACAAAACAAAAAAAACACTAAAAACGAGACAAGACTAAAAAAAACAAACAGATGAGAGTCGAATAATTAGTACCTCGGACAGTATCCTAACATCGGAGAAACTGACTCCAGTCTCGACAAGCGCCTAGGAGCAGCTCTCGTCCAAGGCGCTCCCTGATTATGCTTATCATGGCCACGCACAATGCCACCAAAAATCTGCAACCCATGTCCTCCACTCTTGCGCCGAACCATAGGACCAGGGCCCAGTCGCAAAGTCCCCCGGACAGCCTGGCGCTTCTCTTAGTTAGAACAACGAAACCACGCTAATAAGCAAAAAACCAAGCGCCCGGCATTCCTCGGGCCTCATCCGGTCTGGGTTCAATCTGATAGCGTCGACCTCTGAAAATTCCATCACATCAACATCGGCAAGCAGATATGCCTTCTTCTGATCTCGACCACACCAAGTCATTCAGCCCTAGCTTCGCAGGTCGAACTGAAACTGAAAACAGGTTTTCAACCACGCGATCCCGAAACACCGAACATACCCAATCTTGACTTCGTGCCTGACCAATGGGGCATTGGGATGGGGCATTGGGATCGCACCCTATGATAGCACAAAATTCCTCAAAAAGAGGACACATCTCCTCCATCATGGCTCCGAACCGGAACACATAGGACTCAGGATCCCAAAGTCTGATGCAGGCCCATAAAAAATTCCAGTCGATTACTACCGCCCTGAGAGTAACGATAGGAGAGAGACCATACCTCCCCAAATTGATCTTTTTCAAATTTGGAGAGACCCCTAGTCCAGCTGTGCATGCTGTGATTGAAAGAAGGATTCATTCTTTAAAAGCAACAAGAACAAAAGGAGAAGAGAGAAAAGAAGGAAAAGAGAGAATGTAGTGAAGAAGCAAAACAAAAAAGCAAGTTTTTTATAGAAATGCGTCCGAATGAAGGCGCAGCGAGCCGCGAACGAAGGCGAGCACGCGGCGTGCCTGGAAATTCAACAAATAACGGCGGCGCACCGCCGAGTGAATGGGCGGCAACGCCCACGAGAAAATCACAATCAGGCCCCAGAGGCCTGAAAAATTTCACAAATTAGGCCCCAGAGGCCCGAAAAATCACAATGCAGGGCCTCCAGAGGCCTGCGAAGAATCACATTCAGGGCCATTTAGTGGCCCCGAAGAATCACATTCAGGCCCCAGAGGCCCGAAAAAATCACATTCAGGCCGACAGAGGCCGAAAATTCCACAAATCAGGGCCCCAGAGTTGCCATTCGAAAAATCACAATTCAACGGCCCCAGAGGCCGAAAATCACATTCAGGCCCCGAGGCCGCGGAAAATTCCAACAATTCAGGCCCCAGAGGGCCCGAAAAAATCACATTCGGTCCACTACTTTAAGAGGCCGAAGAATCACATTCAGGCCTCCAAAGTGACCCGAAAAATCACGAATCAAGGGCCCCAGAGGCGGCCGAAAAAAATCACAATCAGGTCCCAGAGGCCCGAAAAAATAATTCAGGCCACGAGCCCGAAAAATCGGACATTCAGCCGCAGAGGCCCTGAAAATTCACCTTGAATCCGGCGACTTTACCAGGCCCGTAAAAATTTCTGCGTCGAAGATCCTGCGCCCTAGGGTCCGAAAATTCACAAATCGGGCCCAAGGCCGCCACAATCCCATTTGGCCCAAGGTGCCGAGTTTCGCGCTTCAAATTTGCTCCTTTCAGACGGCACTGGCTCTCATAAATCATTTTTTATGTAGCCAGTGGGGGGGCAACTGTGAAGTACCTCCAAATTTTTTGAGGCTTGAGAAAGCCTGTTTTCCCGGACTGCAAAAAGTCCGGCCGACCGGAGGCCTATTTCGGAAGTTCACACCCGTTGAAAATATGTCATATTGGTACTAAAACGTCGCGGAATGTCGCGAGGATCGCGGAACAGGTCCCGGAATATTTTTTCGGAGGTCCGGAACTCCCAAAAAGGGCTCCCGGAGCGAGTGCACGGTGTCCACAACGGCCACGGGCGGCGCCCTGCCGCCGGGCAGGCGGCTGCTTGCCGTCGGTGCACAGGCGTAAAAAAAAGAGCCGACCGCCGGGCCACGGCGACTCCGGCCAGCCGGCCACGGCGGCAGCAGCCGCCTCAGCCTGGGCGGCATACTCTGCCGCCACCACGCTAGGCGGCAGGCGGGGCTGCCGCCACCACTTCCTGGGCGGGCCTTGCCGCTTGCGCGGGCGAGGGTGCCGCCCCATGCGGGCGGTGAGGCCATTGCCGCCACTTCCTGGGCGAGGCCTGCCGCCCAGCGCGCGCGGGCTGTCGCCCCGCGCGGAGGGCGTGCCGCCCAGCGCACGGCGGGCGTGCCGCTTCAGCGCAAGCCGGCGGGGCCTGTTCGCCCGCCGCGGGCGGGCCTGGCCCCCCACCCCCCTGGCGCCAACTTTGCCGCCCAGCTTGGGCGAGCACTGCGCCCAGACCAGGCGGGGCTGCCGGCCCCAGAACGACTGGGCCGGCAGCTGCCGCGGCTCCAAGCGGCACCCCCGCCCAGCGTGGGCGGGGACCTGCCCTGCCCACGACAGGCGGCAACCTGCGCTCAGCTTCTTGGCGGCAGCTGCCCGCCAAGCCCAGGCCGGCACCTGCCGCCCGGGACCCGAAAATGGCCCTATAAATAGGCCATTGTCAGCCATTTTTTTGGCACCTCTGTTCTGTGTTGACGGACGAATCCTTCTCCCGTCTCCGCTCCTTGCGTTTTCTTCTTTACCGCTTTTTTGCATTTAATTTAATTTTTATTTTGGCATTTTTTTATTGTGATTTTTGGACATTTAAAATTAAAACAAATTAAAAATTAATTAATATTTCCTTAACAAAGGAGCTTAATCTGGAGGTTAAGACGCGGGTCGTTGAATTAATCAGGTAATGGTAAACAAAACTTCTCTGCCTCTTTAATTTTAGCACTTCATGCATAATTTCCTCTTCTACTCTTAATAATTCTACATTGCATAAATGCATCCATGTCATTATTATTTTTTGATATAAACTGCTTAATTAAATTTGACTTAGCTTAAATGCCCGGCTTAATCAATAATCGTGGTATTTAAAGCCTTAAAATCCGTTAATATTGTTTAAAAAGAGCCTAGTTAATTAATAAACTACCGGTTTCATTGGCCTTATTTCAACCAAATCGCGGCTTTAAGTCCAATTAAATCAATAATTGTGGCTAAAAGCCTTTAATCAATCACGTTTCGACAAATAATTGTGATTAAGCTCGAACGCACCGATTAATTGATAATCGCACATTTGGCAAATTAAAATTGCCCTAAAACAAACACATTTTGGCCAAAGGCCTTAAAATCAACCATTTTAGGCAAACAAAATCGCTTAAATTAATCAAATCTTTTTGGCCAAAGTGCCTTAAACAACCATTTGGCGAAAATCGCTAAAAAATCAAACATTTTTGGCAACAATTGCCTAAATAATCATTTTGGCCTAAAAGCCAATTAAAAATCAACATTTTTGGCAACATGCTAAAAATCAATCCATCTTTGGCAAAATGGCCTAAAAAAAAACGCGCACAAAGCAATACCTACACTCATGCACAAGCATACACACTTATGCACAAAGCATACACAACTCATGCATTGCATACACCTTCAAGCCCTTTTAAAAAAGGCCCTATCGAAACTACGTTGACTTTGATCTTCGCATTCCAAACGGAGTACGTAGGCACGTTCGGGGATTTCAACCCGGGGTGGCAAGTCGAACTTTTCACATAACAATTTTCATCGGTCCAATTACTCTGCAAACATTCATTCACGGGTTAAGTTTTCATCAGCATGAACAATAGTCTCGGGATCCATCTCGAGTTCGTAGACTGGTGCCTTAAACTGGGATAATTATCTAGTAACTAGGTTAATTAAAAAAAAATGGAGGGTCACTTAGGGTTTTTTTCCTAGTTTAACCCTTAAAAATAATTAAACAAGCGTGGGCGACTCACACACCTCACGTGCATTTCTTCTCATTCATACAATATGCATCACATGCCTATAATGTATTCGGGGGAGGGGTTGCACAACCATCAGCCATGTATGGGGGAAGATCGGTGCGCTTGTGTGCATTTGATGATATGAATGATATGGAAAAAATCACAGGGTGGCCTCCTATTGGTATGGAAAAGAAAATAGAGTATAAGAAAAATGAATGGGTTGGCCAATGGAGGATTAGATTCAGTCGACCATCGTATGGCGAATCAAGCTCCTTGGTGCACACGTTTGAGAGGATGACAGCCATGTTGGTTGAGGAAAGCTCATCGGGGGATTAGGTTGCGCTACTAACCAATTTCCACTTGTTTGATTTATTTGAAGGTGTAATTACTTCTGAGTGCTTGATGTTGTGCCATGTGCTTGACTAAGTTTTTGTGTTCATTTTAGTATTTTAGGAAAGCATTTCGTGTGAATGCCTATATTATGCCATAACTATTTATTCCATTATAAAACTCAACACTTCTTTTGTTTTAATTCTTTCTAGGAAGTAGATTCTTTCTTTGTCCTGGCTAAAGCTCTTGTTTTCTTTCACCAGAGCTAGAAAAGTAATTTTCTAATTCCAGTAATTATTTAAATTTGTGAGCGTTAATGTTTACAAGAACTGCTACTCTTTCATTTTCTATTTTGGGGATATTGGAACATCCACAGTTTCTTGGATTATAAAATAATTCAATTATGTATGCAAGTGTGAGTCGATGTTAACCGATATCTTTTAGGTTGATGAACTTACAGGTCTATATATGCAGTGACGAACCGGTAGCCGCATGTTATAGATATTATGTTAATGTTAATTGGGCTCGCGAGTTATGAAATGATTTGGAATGCGTGGATTTGGCTAAGGATATAGTATGATTATAAGATTTGTTATATCTGAAATTAAATAATATGGGCTTACTGTTCCTATAAATCCAATTTGAAGTATTTGAATTTTAGTGATTCAGGCTTACCTACGGGCTTTGGTTTTTGGGTCATGACATTATCGTTGGGCAACGATTCCACACAATTTTTGTTGGTTAACCAGGGGGTGATAGCAACTCAACAAGAAAGGAGGAAGGGGCTAGGGAGTTTTGTTCTATTCTACCCCAATAAAAAAGTAAAATGTGAGAACCGCCTAATTTATTTGTCGAGGCATGGCGAGATGTACATATAGTGACATGTGGCCTGGTAATAGAAGGAGGTTTGGGAAAATTTCTTAGTAAAAAGGATCTAGTAGATGATGGCAATGTCGGCTTAACTTGTTTGACTATGGAAGCCCTTTTAAAGCCTTGATAGTTTAGAAATAGGTGAAGCTAAAAGCCTGTCTGAACCCCTCTAGTCGGTTAGTTAGGTAAGGCTAATCTCGATTAGCCGATTTTCAATAGATGTTGACCTTAGAGATCAAGATCGAAAAGTGTTTCAAAAGGTTTAAATTAGAGTTCATGGTAGCAAACACCACGTTTTCATATAATGCCATATTGGGCAGACCTACCCTATCGGCCTGGAGGCAGTCTCGTGCATGTAGGTATCTCACTTTAAAAATTTTACTCTGATAATGATGAGATTGTTACTTACTGTTAAGGGGGATCAGAAGATGGCTCGGGAAGCATACATGGTAGCATTAAAAGGGATAACCTCTCACCCTACCCTTATGTGGGATGCCAGATGCGGGAAAAAAAATACACAATACAGAATGAGGCATTAGCCTTTTGACATACCCAGAAGCACCTCGGAGTTAAGCCCCAACCTGTTTGGCGAACTTGTCAAGGGTGGGAAGGTACAACTATGGAGACATCTGACCTTGGGGTCGAGCTACCTGTAGAGGTATAATTATGTTTGAAAAGGGGTATTGCAAGACAATCTAAAAGCTTCGCCTAGATCGTTGAGACATAGTCAGAATTAAGCCCGACATCATATCATATAGGCTCAGTATTGGTCTAGATTTGCAAGCCTGGTTAAGTAAAAGAATTGAGGGCCATGGCCTAAAAGACAACAAGCCATAAGGCCCTAATTTAGACATTGGTGGGCAGTAGGATATTTATAACAGAGTCACTGTCCCAGAATGTTCGGTGGATGTGGTTCTAGTACCTAGTCAATGGAAAGTGGAGATTATTGTGGTCAGATTTCACCAAAACCTGAAAAAGTTGTGCCCGCAAGGACTCTAACCCCTCTGTTTAATATAGACAATTGGTAAGATTCATTGGTCGGTTAATGAAGTAATACAACTTTGTGGATGCGGCTACTTAATATCACAAATTAAGGGATGAAGGAACATAATGAAGAAAAGACGAGGTTGCATTTGAGACAAAGAATTTATATTGACTATTAGGCTAATGTCTTTTGATTTGAAAAATACAAGAGCCACATACCAGATACTGGGTCAGATAGCATATTTTCCCAACACCAGATAGGGAGAATGGTAGAGGTGTATGCAAGATGACATGAATCATTAAAATTACTTAGGTACGAACCATCCAAGGACCTTAAAAGAAACATTTGAAAATTCTAAAACAAATTTAACATGCAGTTGAACCTAGAAAAATGCACATTTGGGGTGAAAGTAGGCAAATTTTTTTTTAGGTTCATGTTAATCACAGCGGGGAATAGGGCAACCCTGAAGAAGATTAAGGGCAATCTGGACAATGCAGCTTCACCAGTATTCATGAAGTGCAACCAACTGAACGACTAATCACAGCACTGGGACGTGTTCATCTCATGCTCAGCCAAAAGATGCCATGCCTTTCACGAGCCCATGAAATAGTTGAAAAATATTTCAATGGGACACCATACTGTCCACTCGCCTTTGAAAGATAAAAGAATTCTGTCCTTAATTCCTCTCTTAAGTAGGTCTAAGAAGGATGAACTTTTATACTTATACCTAGTTGCTACTGGAAGCAGAGTAGCATTCATCCTAGTTAGAGAAGAAGGTGGAGAGCAGTACCCGGGGCCATTTATTACACAGGCAAAGTTCCTCCGAGGTGCCGAGCTATTATATGCCCACCCAGTGGGTTGAAAAGCTGGCGTTCGCCAAACTCCTCGCATAACGAACATGTCATTACTTCCATATCTCACATATATTTTTTCTGAACTAACCATCCTTTGAAAAAGATTTTGTATCGAGCAAGAATCCTCTAAAAGAGCTAGTTGGAGTGGTCCAATTAAACTTTGGAGAGTGGTGACATCAAAATATACTCAAAATTTTTTTTATTAATATTAATATGTCGCAGATCAATAGCTTAATTGGGTTCTAAATCCTAACACAAATTCTCTCCAACCACCTGCGGCCGATGAAAGCATAGGTGCTTGCAGACCTTTGTATCCGAGTTTCCAAGGAAGCATAAAATAGTGTGAACCTAAGGCCAAGTATCAAATCCCAATAGCAATACTTGGCAGTTATACACCGATGGTGCCCTTGGGAAGCTCGGGGCTGCCGTAGGGGTCCATATTGCAAGGGCCAGAGAAGTTAAGAAATACAATTGCTTTTCGGCTACACTATTCCACAAACCCAATAATGGTGCTGGGGTGTGACAGGTCCTCATCGAGGACTCAAACTAGCTCTGGACCATATGAACCCTAGTACTTTCTAATCTTCCTAGATGTCACAGCTAGTAGTCACCAAGTAATCAGACTCATTCAATACATTAAATAGGGTGAGACTTAACCAACTACCACTCTGCTAGCTCTGTCGTTCTTATGCAAACAGAGAGGAAGGTAGCACCTAGCAAATAACCGTAGATGATTGGATAGACAATGGGGGAAGCAGATGCTATAGCCAAGATTCGGCACGAAAAGAGGCTGGCTAGAGAAATAATGTTTGAAGCAGCAGAGCTAGCCAAGCTATGAACAATAACGAGAATTCTTATATCTCAACGCTAGCCATTAATTGGATATTTTAGTCTGATTATTGAATTTCCATAAAGAATGATGTTCGAACCTGTACAATAGGCAAGAGGCGATCAAGGCTTTGAAGAAAAAGCTATAAATTTATGCCCTCGAAGACGGAGAGCTGCTAACAGAAGATTCAAGACCCCATCCCCTAGGCGAAGTGCATGATTGAAGAAGAAGGCAGCTACACTCATAAGGGAGACCGATGAATGCCCTCTGTAGACCCATGAAGGCTCAAATGCTATAGACGCTCAAATTTCACCCTGAAAGGTTCAGTGATTATACAACACGACCGTTTTTTTATATAAATTAGATATCAGGATTCTAGATTGAACTGGTTTTTTTGGACCATGGTCAGTGGCTGAGATTATCTATACGTTAAATTTTTCCAGTTTCGGATTTCACCGGACGTTTATGATGAAACTGGGCTGGGGAAGTTTGCTCAGGCCTACCCCGGCATAGTTCTGGTGAATCGCCTATTTTGGGCATGCTACCAGTCCATTTTAATAAAGTGGCTTCGGTCCTATTACGGACCCGACAGTGGCAATTTTGCCACTCAGCTTTGATGGGTTCACCCCATCCTTAAATGTCTATAAATAGATATCGAGGGGGTGAGCCATGTGAAAGACTAATTGTAAATAGAGTTCTGTTTATGAGTTAATTTCCTAATAGGTTTATAGTTTTCTTGTACATGTATTACTATGTGTTGACGCGTGTTTTTTAATGCCCCGCCTAATCCAATGATGATACGAGGATTGAATGGAATGGGTTAATGCCATCTAGAAAGTCTTTTAATTCCCCAAGGATAAATCAAACCAATTTTAAGTTTCTGGTTGGGGTTCCAGTCGTGTCACCCCACTACCAGTTGCCGTCACCCAACTGGTTCAAATCGTGTACCCCTCCACTTGCCAGTCGGGTCACCCCACTGCAGTCGCGAGTCACCCAAGCTGCCAGTCGCGTCACCTCAGACTGCCAGTGCGTGTCAACCCAACTAGCAGTCGTGTCAACCCAACTGCCAGTCGGTGTCACCCCACTGCCGTTCGGGTCACCCAACTGCCAGTCGTGTCACCGCCACTGCCACAGTCGGGTCACCCCAATTGCAGTCGTGTCACACCCAGTGCCAATCGCGTCACCACTGTCAGTCCGTGTCATTTCCACTGCCAGTCGTGTCAACCAATGCCAGTCGTGTCACCCAACTGCCAGTCGCGTCACCCAAACTGCTAGTCGTGGTCACCCCACTGCTAGTTGCCGTCACCCCACTCGCAGTCGCGTCACCCACTGTGAAAACGAGCTGCATGACGCAGCTGTGTCCTGACTACCCTATAAATACATCTCTTTCTTCTCACAGAACAGGGGGACAGAACAAGAAAAGAGAGAAGAACAAAAAGAAGAGGAACACGATTTTTTGAAAACCCCTAAAAACAAACACTATGACAAGACCACATGTAAACTCCTTGAAAAAAAAGGCTTCTGGAAATCTTAACTAATTCATTTGTTAAAGAGATTTGGATCATTTGGGCAAGCATGAATCTTGAGGATTTAGGTATTCCTTAAACATTCTTTGTATTTTTTTTTATATATATTTTTGTGATTTTGTAATATTTTTGGGTGGTTTAGTTAATCTAAGTTTCTTTAATTATCATGTTCTGTTGCATAATTTGGCCATTTTATATGTCTTTTAAATCGTATTTAAGTAAGGAAATAATGTAAATATCACCTTTAAAAATGAATTCTGGGCTAGGACAGTGCATCAGCACTGTTTGATGAACAGCTGCTTCACAGCAACTGTTCATTGCCAGAATAGTTGCGTAACGGACTGTTCCTGGGAAGAACAGTTTGTGTCACGCAACTGTTTCATCCAAGAACAGTTGCGTGCACGCGACTGTGGCAGTTTGCGTCACAACGACTTGTGCCCCTAATTCAGCTGTGCACTATTCACTGTTTCATATTCACGGCTCATGAGAACAGTCGGTGTCACGCCGACTGTTCATCCAGGAACAGTTTGGCGGTCACACCGAGCTTGCACTATTCACTGGGTTCAGTATTCAACGGCTAT
>NW_023591494.1:28412-64631 GCF_014843425.1 Jatropha curcas | reverse complement strand
AACTGAAGAAACATTCGCCATAGATCTCATGACTTCAACTACATTACCAAACCCCTAAATGACATAGATTCATTATAGAAGTTAGCATGGAATAACTACATTAAGTGATCATCATGCTGTTTCCAACTGCTTCACCAACAAAGTGAATCCAAGCCAAACAATAATAATTAATTACAGAAACAATAATAATAATACAGAGTGTAACCATCAACCAAAATGAGTACTCAACAAAATTTCATGATAAAACATATCCAAAACAAAATAGAGCATTCAAAACCATAATGTATACATAAAGAGCAGACTCCCACTAAAACTAGACAGTCTCAAACAAAACGATACCCATATGAGCGGTGTGCTCATGGAAAACTTTCGGTATCACTGCCTTTGCAAGCGGATCCGCAATCATAGAGTTTGTTCCAATATGCTCTAAGGATATCTGTCCACTCTGTACCCTCTCCTTCACAGCCAAGAACTTAATCTCAATGTCAATGTGTTTTGATCGAGAAGAGCTCCTGTTGTTGTTGGAGAATAAAACGACTGACCTGCTGTCACAATACAACTTCAGTGGTCTTTCTATTCCACCTACTACACGCAGCCCAGTGACAAGGTTTCTCAACCAAATAGCTTGATTGGATGCCTCATAAGATGCTACAAATTCAGCTTCCATGGTGGAGGTTGCTACGAGTTTGTTTCACACTCTTCCAAGAAATAGCACCGCCAGCCAATAGAAAACGTAGCCAGATGTGGATTTTCTACTGTCTTGGCATCCAACGAAATCAGAATCAGTATACCCAATGATCTCAAGCTGATCTGATCTCCTATATGTGAGCATATGTCCCTTAGTCCTCTGAAGATATCTCATGGCTCTTTTGGCTGCTTTCCAATGATCCATTCCTAGATTGCTGAGATATCTACCTAACATGCCAACTATAAAAGAAATGTCTGGACGAGTACAAACTTTAACATACATAAGACTTCCTATAGCTGACGTATAAGGAACCTTTTGCATTTCCTAAATTTCAAGTTCACTCTTTGGACATTGTTGATTACTAAATTTATCACCTTTTGCAATAGGGGTATCCAATGGTCTCATACTAAATCTCTTGAGCACTTTATTCGAAGATAGCTCCGTTTTTGAAATCGCAAGATACCTCGAAGAACGGTCTCGATGATCAAATCCCTAAAACAAAGAGAAGCTTCACCTTAAATCTTGCATCTCCAAAATTTGCTTTGAAAGAAAAACTTTGGTTTCATGTAGCAAGACTACAATAGGTAGCGAAGAAGTATTCATCCACATATAAACCAAAAGAAAACCTACTCCCACTGAACTTATGGTACACACAATTCAACAGTAATTTGCCTCAAAGCCAAACGAGACAATTACTTAGTTGAACTTAAAGTACCATTGACGAGAAGCTCGCTTGAGTCCATAAATGGATTTCTTTAATTTGCATACCAGATGTTTTGGATCTCCAATTACAAAATTTTCTGGTTGCACCATATATATTGTTTCATCAATGTTGCCATTGAGAAACGTAGTCTTAACATCTATTTGATGAAGCTCAAGATCAAGATTTGCAACTAAGTCCATGATTGTCCTAAAAGAATCCTTCGAAGAAACTGGAGAGAAGGTTTCTTTATAGTCAGTCCCTTCCTTTTGAGTAAAGCCTTTTGCTACAAGACGTGCGTTATATCTTTCCACATTACCTTGAGAATCCCTTTTGGTTTTAAATATCCATTTGCAACCAATGGGTTTCTTTCCTTCAGGTAATTGAACAAGATCCCAATCCCAAAAACTTGATGTCTTGCTAGACTTATACTCTTCGTTCATTGCCTCAATCCACTTATGAGAGTTAGAACTCTGCATGGCATGATAGAAACTAACTGGATCATCATCTATCATGTTCTACAGTATCCTCATGTTCCTGAAGAAACACTATATAATCATCTGGAATAGCACTTCTTCTTTCCCTAGTAGATCTCCTCAGAGGCATTTGAACAGGCTCTAATTCTTGAGGTTGTTGAATTTGTTCTTGAGGAAGAATAGCATTGTCTTGAATTGGATCTTGAACAGAAGCAACTGGAGTCTGTACGCTATCAGAAACAACAAAAGGAATGAGAATCGAATCATCCTTACTTGATTCCTCTTCAAAGACAATGTTTCTTTCTTTCTTTCTTTATTTCTCCCTCCAAAATCAACATCCTCAAAAAATGTTGCAATTCTCGTTTCAAAAAAAAGTTCTGGAAGTAGGATTATAAAGCAGTGAAGATGATGAAGGGGGACATAAAACCTCCTAGCATTGTTCGCTCTTTGATTTAGCAGATTAAGACGATTTCATCGGAATGTTCAAATCTGCCGCATGCTTCGTAAAGCTAACTTTTGTGCTGATTCTTGGTAGGCAAATTTGTTCCTTCATGATCATATTGTTCGGTGGTTAATTCATTATTCTTATGGGACAATTAATCAAGATGGTGCAATAGTTAGTATTTTTCTCTTCCTATTGTATCAAAAAACCAAAAAAAAAAAAAAAAAAAAAAATACCGCATATCCATAAGAGTCCTATCATAAGAGTCCTATTACGTCTCTCAGATACACCATTCATGCTGGGAGTACCAGGCATTGTATATTGAGGGACAATTCCACATTCCTGTAGGAAAAGCGAAAAGGTCCTGGACGTTGTTCGCCTGAACCGTCATATTTACCATAATATTCACCACCACGGTCAGATCGAACAGATTTAATCTTCTCTCCCAGTTGATTTTCAACTTCAGCTTTATAAGATTTAAACACGTCCAAAGACTCAGATTTTTCATGAATGAGATATAAGTAACCATAAAGAGAATAGTCATCAATGAATGATATAAAATATCTTTGGCCATTTCTAGCTGCTAGCTGCAATATGGAATGGACCGCAAATATCTGTATGAATCAGTTCTAAAACATTGGATGACCGAATGGCACCTAGTCTCTTCTGTTTAGTCTGTTTTCCTTTAATACACTCAATACAAGAATCCAAACCTGTGTAATCAAGTGTATCTAAGATACCATCAGAAACAAGACGCTCAATCCTTGATTTGGATACATGACCCAAACGTCTATGCCAAAGTACAACTGAGTTATCAATATTCAATTTTCTTTTGGTACCTCTTGTAGTAACATGCAGGGATTCATGATAACTAGTATCAATGTCTAACATATATAGATTATCACATTCATTCAAGCAACCAGAATTCAAGCAAAACCAGTACCCAGAAACTTTTGAATTCATAGATAAATGTGAATTTTCTCTCACTCAAGTAAGTCCACTTATAATCCCATTCTACCCCAACCGGGTTTGGTTCAACTCGACTCGACTCGACTCGACTCTAAGACTCGACTCGGTAGGATGTCACAGTATCGTTTATAATTTATTTAAACATAATCTAAAATGTCCAATTGCCTCTACTTCAACCGGATCGCCATTTCCTACATAGACGTATCTTTCACCGTCAGTTGGCTTTCTGTAGTTGAGGCAGCCCTACAACGAAACACCTATATGAGCGGTAGCACCAGAATCCATCCAATAAGTGTTTTTAGGAGCTAACTTCACAAAACTTCACAAACAGAACTAAAACAACGGGTACTTACCCCTTCTTTGCCAACAAGGTACTTACCCCTCTTTGCAAGCCAATTAGCAAATTTAGGACAGTCCTTTCTCAAGTGATCCGTCTTTCCACAAAAGAAGCATTTTGGCACATAAGGCTTCTTTTGTACTGGATCTACAGCAGTAGCAACAGCAGGTTTCTCAATAGCCTTTTCAACAGTCTTTGCAGAAGGCCTCTTTCTTTTCTTGTTCTTGCCCTTCTCAGCTGAAGAAACAAAATGAGCACTCTCTCTTTTGTTAGAATTCATCTTTTCCTCCTCATCAACACAATGAGAAATGAGCTCGTTAAGAGTCCATTTTATTCGGCTGACAATTATAGGAAGTCCTAATTTGTCCATACTGAGAAGGAAGAGAATTCATAACCAAATGGACTAAAAGGTCATCTGGTAAAGCCATACCCAGCACCTTCAGTCTCTTTGCAATCTGAGACATGCTAAGAATATGCTCCCGAGCACCACCATTGCCAGCAAACTTCATGGAGGTTAATTTTCCTAAAAGTGTTCTCACTTCGGCTTTGTCATTCTTGACATAAGCCCTCTCCAGCTCGGCAAGATAGTTTTGAGCATTGTTCTTTTCAGCTGAGACAGAGTCTCGAACAAGACAGAGTCTCGAACATGTTCTGGGACTCCTTTCTGCATGATCATCAGACCTAAGCGATTAGAACGCTCCCACTTCTCATACTGAACCCTTTACTTTCTCATACTGAACCCTTGGATAACATTCAGTGCTCGTGATCAGTAAGAGGAGCGAGGTTCGGTCCCATCCTAATGCAAGATCCAAATCCCATACAGGCCCAGAAAGATCATAATGTCTTGATTTTTCATAGACTCTCAAATAAATATTGCTGATCCCTCAAGCTGAGGGACACAAATCAGGAGTTAAGATGGACATGTTATGACTGACATCGGAGAAAAATAAAACAAAATAGGGATATAGCTATAGCTCAACAATCCACAAATGAAACAATTCACATAAGATAGAGATTCAAAAAATGGAAATAAGATACAGGACACAAACATTAATATTTTAGATTTATGGGTGTAAAACAATTAACTTGTAGATTAAGTTATCTACAAACGCTAGCAATCAAAATATTCAGATAAACATAGTCCTGAGAGAGAGAGTAAGTAAATCGTTCCTTTGGCCGTATTATATCATTGTCATTGATAATTAATTCCAAACAATTATCACATACTTAATTGCCAAACATGGTGTATTCAAAACTCAGCCATGAAATAAGCAACCTTCCTTTGTGGGCCGATTTAATACTATCCGGCCAAACGAATTCTAATTACACCTGCTCTAATATTCTAAAAAAATCAATTCAAAGCAATAGAGTCACTTGGGTGACTCATTATCACATTTGAGTTCAAATTCACAATTTATTTTAATTAATATTCTCAAACAGCAATAGGGAACTTAATCACTCTCAAAATCTTTTAAGTTCTCAAGTCGCAAATTAATCTCCATGTTATTAAATTGCTAATTAAACAAAACAAATCTGCAATTACTATGAATTGTATTGTCCTAAAAATATTATATCTAATTCTAAAAATTACTTTATTTAGTCCAAAAAAAAATTATAATCTAGCTAGTCTTTAAGTCACTAAATTAGAGACTAAGTTATAAAATTGGACTAAATAAATTTGAATAAATAAAGTTCGGGGGTCTAATTTAATTAAATATATATCCATGGGTCTATACGAAAAAAAAAAACAGAAGATTAGGGGCCTAATCTGAAGTTACAGAAAATTAGGGGCTAATCTGAAGTTACAGAAAATTAGGGGCCTAATCTAAAGTTACAGAAACTTAGCCTAATCTGAAGTTACAGAAACTTAGGGGCCTAATCTGAAGTTACAGAAAATTAGGGGCCTAATCTGAAGTTACAGAAACTTAGGGGCCTAATCTGAACTAACCCTAAAAAACAAAAAACGATTAGAGAGGAAAATAACAGGTCCGCCGCCGCCGACCTTTTTTTTTTTTTAATAAAATCCGGCTAGAAAAAAAAAAAAAAGAAAAAAACAAAATACCAAACGAACAAGTAATCGTCAATGGCGTTAGTTCAAAACCTCTTACCTGTTCTTGGGGAATCCGAAGAACAGTGAGAAAAAAAAAATTTTTTTTATTATTAAACAAAACCCTCAATCAGTAAACAGTAGGGTAAACAAATAATAATAAAACAACATTACGAAAAATCAATTAAATTCTATGCAATATGCACAAGGCTCTCGCTACATTGTTATGAATTAATCTTCAAATAATTCCCACAATAAACCATTGATCATGCACACACTAAGATTCAACAAATAGATTTGAAATAATGAAAATGGTTGCGTACCCTGACTTCTGTTTGTCTCAGTCGATCCTTGATTGTGTGGAACCTTAGGTTTGCAGGCCTTCCAGAGAAATTGAAGAATCCATTTTTGCAAGAAAGCATACGAAAAGGAACGTAAAAACTGAACGATATTCAACTCCTCCTGGGACCACGACCATTAATAATATAATTACCTGTAGGGTTAAAGTTACAATTCCTATTATAACCGCGTCCTCTTAACGAAATCAGGATATATATAAATGGTTCTCTACACTTAATATCTATTAAGTTACAGTTGATACGCTTCAATAGTCAATTAATTCACAACTCCAAGACCACGATTTGAAAGTGACTTAACATATTGCAATCAAGACCACATTTGAAATTGACTTTACAATTGGACTGCTGTACATATTTAATTTTACATATTAAGCCCACAATAGAAAATTAAATCCAACAAAATTTTCCCAAATCTTTTTCCTACAAATAGAGTTCTGTTATCATGCATGCTCTGTACTTCAAAATGAGAGGGTTCAAAATCACTCTTCTATTTTTATTATAAATCTGACTTACATTTAACAAGTTATAATATAATCCTTCAACTAATCATACATCTTCTATTGAAGGATTAGAACCTACAATACCAATACCAACAATTTTACCTTTGGCTTTGTCAACAAAGCTCATTGTACCTCCCTTTTTCTTTTCTAATCTGGTGAATTTCTTTCTATCACTAGTCATATGTCTAGAGCAAGTGTTGTCCATGTACCACATTTCTGTTTTCAGCTCACTCTTTAGGCACACCTGAAATACCACACAGATTTAGGTACCCAACATGTATTGGGTCCTGGAGGGTTAGTGGTCACAGGTGTATATCCTTTTTCATTCTTTTTGTCAAGACTGTTAGATTTTTCAAAGTGTTTCTTATGTTCTAAAGTCGCAACATTAGAAATGGCATTTTTCTTAACAGAAAACTAATTCTGACTTGAAGTGCTATCATAGCTATAACTTGTCTTTTCTTCTGTAAATGATTCTGAAATTGACTTTAGAATTCTAATCTCAGATTTTAAGGCTCATTTTCAGAATTTGGATTCTTGCATTTTTCTTCAAAGTGTTTCAGATTTTCAGAAAATGAATTTGGATTCTTGCATTTTTCTTCAAAGTGTTTCAGATTTTCAGAAAATTTCTCATAACAATCTTTAAGATCTTTAATCTCTATAATAAGATCTTTGCATGTAACTTCTTGATAAAAAGCATCTTTTAAATTATTACATTCAGTTTTCAACTTTCTATAATCCTTTTTTAGAACTTTATACTTTTTAGCAAACTTTTTAAATTCAGTGCAAAGGTTATTATAAGTATTTAGAAGATCACTTTTAGATTCAAGTGTAGAGATACTTACATCACTTTCATCTTGTTTTTGGCCTACTGCATCTGCTTTGCTACTTTCAGCTTTCTGTGTTGAAGTCAGAGTGCTAATTTCTTTAGAGTCAGAATTGGTAATGGCCATTAGATAGATATTTGCAACTTCCTCTTGGTCACTTTGACTTTCAAAAATTAGAACCGTCTGAGTCACCCCAAGAAGCTACAAATTCCTACTTTAGCTTTTCTTTTTTTGACTTCTTTTTTAGGTTAGGACAGTTTGGCTTGATATGATCGGGTTTGTTGCACTCATAACAAATCACTTCAGAAGGTTCTTTCTTAGGCAAGTTATTATTTTTAGGTGAAAAGTTCTTTTTGATAAACTTTTTCTGTGGCCTTCCACCTTTCTTATAAAACTTGTTGAACTTTCTAGCAACAAGAGCTAAGTCATCGCTGTCAAGATCAAAAGAACTTTCTTCGCTAGAAACTATTTTCAAAGCCAGTCTTTTCTTTTTCTTATCTTCTATAGTCAAAGAAGATTTCATCTCTTCTGAGACAAGAGCTCCCATAAAATAATCATAGGTTACTGGAGACTCCTGTTGAATAAACTTTAATATAGCCCAGATCTATTGTTCATAGAATTTGTTTGACAAGAATATATAATAATCGGAAGCGTACCTTGATCCATAACTATCATAACGGGCAGATCTATGTTAATGGGTTTACCTAGTTAGGACAAATTCGATCTCAACCATAAAAGCAAATCTACGTTTCTTCGACTCTGCCCTTTTGTCCGTAGTGCTCTCTTAATGGGTCCCAGGGAGAAATAATCAACAGCGTGCGGGAGTTTTCTTTTATGAGCTCGTCTCAAAGCAAGACTATTTTTCGTATGTGGTTTGAGGGAGCCGTACACCTCTTGTTTCTGTGTTAGACCCTAATCTGTTGATTCCTTTTATCTTTTATAAGGCAGAGGAAGTGTAATAAAACCCTAACTGCTTCTTACCTTAAGCCCAATAAACCATCATGCTTGGCCACCTTAATTAGAACCAGCCTTTAATCACAATGGGCCACATAATTAGATTATTAAATATCTAACAATCTCCCACTTGGCCCATGTTGCATTTTCTTGAATCTTATCAATGTTTTACCTTAATTAGAATATAAGATGATCCCGGATTTATGGTTGGGTTTTTCCCCCACAAAAAAAAGTCTCCCAAAATTAATCGACATGAATTTCTTCCAATATATCACACGACCACTTCAAAATTCTAATAAAAACTTTAATTGGAGAAACTATTCAACAAACAATACATTGTTAGCAATCAAACTGTTTATTTTGTATCTCACTCAAAACCATTATTGTTATACAATTTATTTAAATATGATTAACACATAAATAAGTAAACACATCTTAATTGAATTCTCGCAGTGCAACAATAATATTCAAACAACCATATGTATAATATATCATCAAGTTTAAACATCATGCTAAACCAAGGACTTATTATACATGGCCCATCCTATTCAACATGGCCAGTGGAGATTTTAGGCGGTAAGCCTTAGTTAGCGGATCCGCTATCAATCATGATCAAGTAACCGGAATATGCTTCATTGACACTTTGGCTGTTTTTTGCACTTCTTTCTTTCACAGATAGGTACTTTAAAATCCAATGTGTTTTGCACCCTTAGAGTCCCTATCATTATCTTAGAGAACGAAGACAGCTGCTGGAATTATCACAGTAAACTCAACTGTCCTAGCTATAATCTGTCGACAATGCCTAGAACCTGAGACAAAAGTTCCGCGAACCGCATGAACAACGTGGCCATCAAAGCATGCCACAAATTTCCAGCTCCATAGTGGAATAGCAAGGACAAGGACTGCTTTTCCACTTTTTTCCATGATACTGCTCCTCCGGCTAAAAGAAACAAGTAGCCAATGTAGACTTTTTCGAATCCTACACAACCGGCATAGTCCTAAATTCCGGTATCCCACCAGTTTCTAGACTGGCTTGGACTTCTATAAGGTGAGTATATGATCCTTAGTGCCTTGGTAAATACCTAAGTACTTTCTTTGCAGCTTCTTCCAATGGTCCCATCGCCGGGGATTACTTTGATATCGCCCTAATCATTACAACTGACGGCGAAACAATATCCGTCGAGACATGTCTGAAGCATACATTGACTCCCAACCACTGAAGGCATATGTGAACTGATGCATATGGAATAGACTCCATCTCTTTACGCTCCAAATCATTTTTAGGACATTGCATTTCGCTGAACCTATCTCCTTTCTGAATTGGAACTATTCCTGCGGAGCATTTTTCCATTCTAAATCTAATTGCAACATACATGCTCTACTCTGTTATAGAATGTATAGATTATATATTATATTTTTCATTGTTTTCAATTTTTTTAAATAATGAATGAAAATATTATTTCAAATACTAATAATTGTTTTTCTTCCTATTAGAGAAGAAGGAAATCAAATAAAATAAATAAAACAGTGGGAATAAATAAATATTGGTTTTTCTCATATATATTTTGTTTGGAGAATTGTTTGCTATTAGAGCTGGTATTTCTTTTGCTTGGGAGTGAGGCTTGAGTTAGATAATTTGGAGGCTGTTCGACTTGTAAATTCAGTTATGTTTGTTTCCATCCTTTGGCAGCTGTGATTTCGGATATTTAGGTTTTGTTATCTCGAGATTGACAGTGTTCCCTACATCATGTTTTATGTCAGGAGAATTTTGCAACGGATCATTTGGCAAGATTGAATCATTCTTTACCCTCTTCTTTTCATTTTTGGGAGATTATGTTTTCTTCCCTTTCGATGATTCTTTGGACCGATGCATGTGATGTTAGCTTTTGAGATTAGGTTGCTTTGTTTATTTTTCCCTCTTTGTTACTTAAAAAAAAAAAAAAAGATTTAAAAGGCATTTTATGCTTAAATGATACTGATAAATGGATTAACAATCCGTATTCCGTTTCTAATTACTTTTGATTATACTTTCGCGGAAAATGTGTAAACAGATTTTCTTACTTTTAATATAAGATTTTAAGATCTATCCCCCTTTTTAATCCATTGCTAGTTAGAAATGGATTGGTCCATGCTAAATATTTGTGTTTAAACTGCATTTTTGTACAGTGAGCGTGTATAGTGAGATAAATTAGGAAATGAGATCTTAGATTAGATAGGTTTACTATAGGCTTTTGAAGCTTTAAACCTGTCCAAATTCTAGTGTAGGTCCGGCTCAAAAAAACAAGTTATGACAATTTTATTCAATAAATAATATCAAACATAAATATTCAATTTATTTGTTGTTTTTTGTTTTGTAGAACTTCTTAGTGTCATGTTTCTTGTCTCTTGTCTAAAATAAAAAAGTCTTAAAAATTCCTTCTATTTTTTTTTATTCTAAAATGAAATAAAATTAAAAAATAGTTATAATCTCAAGAAATAAATAAAGAAAAATAATAGGTAAATAGGTCATTTTGATTTTCAGTGAGAAATTATAGTAAAGTGCACTTAATTGTAAAAAAATTATTAGTTCATAAATTTCATCAATCTTTTCCATTCAAATATCAAAATAGAAAAAAAATTAAAAATTCAATTAGGACAAATATAATAAGCCCTTTTGTTATAATTGACATAAGTGAGCAAATTATATTATATAGGCCAAAAATCCAAAGTGTATTATTTTTATATTCACCTATTATATATATAGAATGAAAAATCATATGTCATCATTTTATTTTATGGAAACTAAACTAAATAGGACTAATTTCGGTCCGATTCAAAAGTTTGAAACATCGGTTTTGATTCTTATTATAATCCTGCTTAAAAATGCTTATGTATTAGGATTCATTACATTAGGCATTTACCTAATATTCATTATATTATTCATTCAACACCTGAATTTTTAAAATTGCACTACTTATTAAACTCAAATTTACCTATTAGCATGATGAAATTATTAGAGGAAAAGGGTGACTTGGTGATTAGTTTGGTAGAGATTGATGTTCAATTTTCATAATTGACGTTCAATTATTAAAGGAAAAGGGTGACTTGGTGATTAGTTTGGTAGAGATTGATGTTCAATTATTAAAGGAAAAGGGTGACTCGAATTGAAGAAATATATATATCGAAGAGAGAACTTCCTCAATCCACGTGAGCTCCTTGTGACTAGAAAATTTTAGTTTTAGCAATACTTAAAGAGAACTTTTTTTTGCTGGACCAGATTTATCTATGGCTCGCATAAATTCATACCAAACAACCTGAATTCAATTAACATATAATAAGTATTTAAAGTTAATCCGTTTGAATTGTTTTGAATTAATAAAAAAACTTCAAAATTATTTTCTTGAAATTTTAATTAATTCTGAGGTTAAAATCCATATTATACAGTAAGATTCAAAATTAGTAGTTTTTCTATAAAATCATTTTTTGAGTTAATAACCTAACGTTGTACGCAAAATTCTAAGTAATATGACTCAACTTACCCGACTTCCAAATAGCTTAATTCTTTTTTTTTTTTTTTTTTTTTTTTTTTTTTTTTTTTTTTTTTTTTTTGAGAAAAAATCAGATTAGAAATTTCATTAAGAAGAAACTGTAGACAGATATGGAATATAGATCAATATGTTTCTATATTTTTGTATAAGAAGTCTAATAATAAATTACTTATACAAAGAATAAAAAAACACAATCTTGATTTGAAGTATCTGATTGCGTTGACAGAACATAATATTTGTGTCATCGGTGATCACTTGCTCCACTTAGTAGCTATTCATGGCCACTGTTCAACTCTATGGTCTTTCTACAAATCCGATCTAATTACCTTCAAATTTCTTCCAGAGATTTGCACTTATTTCTACATAACTATCCAAATAACAAAAGACGCTAGACAAAATCACCGTAATACTGATAACAATAACTCAGAATTAGATCTAAGAACAAGATCACACTATATGGGCGACAATAAATCCCAATATTTGAACGACAATAACTCAGATTTTTATACAGATCTGATGATTATTTGCAAAAAAAAAAAAAAAAAAAAAAAAAAAAGAAAAAGGGGTGACACCGGTGAGAAAAAAGAAAAAGGGGTGACCACCGGTGAGAGCTCACTGGTTGCCGTCCGTGAAAGAAGAAAAAAGAGTTTTTAAATTTTAGGTTTGGGAGAGAAAGAGAGAGGGGCTAGGTTTTATTAATATCTCCCATGAAATAGCTTAATTATGTTGAATATGCTTAACCCAACTTGATTAACACCTATACATATACTGGTGTATGTTTTTTTTTTTTTAACATTTAATTTTTTACGGCAATATAATTACAAAACAATTATTAGAGAAGTTGCTTATTTGGAGAGATTTATAATTAGTAGGTTAGGAAAATTACTTTTTTGTTCCTGTATTTTGATCCAATTAATAACTTTATCCATATATTTTGATTAAATTACTCGAACATTTCTGAGATTTGCTTCCGTCTAACTAAACGGTCCTTCCATCCAAAAAGTGACACTTTTCCGTTAATTTTACATAAAAAGACTAAAACACTAATATTATGGGACCCAAAAAACATTAGAAAAAGAATCATAATTTCATCTATAGAAACGCAGTCGTATTACAGTTGGGCTCAGGTTTCCTTGGCGACATAAATAATACTCCTCTTCGCCATTCGTATCTCGATGCCTTTCTGTGATCTTGATCACTCTTCCACTACCACTGTTTCTATCACTACTAACCTCCTCTTCTCAACCACCAAGTCCCAACTTGTTGTCGCCACCTCCTCCTCTCTAAGACCACTCACTTCCTTGACTGAATCATCTTCATATGCTCCTTTTAGCTCCATTATATTCCTATTGAAACTAAAAAAACAAAGAAAAATAATTAATTTGTCCCTGGGATTTGACTAAACTAAGTCATTCCTACAGTTTGGCAATATTAATTAATGGTCCCCAAGGCTAATCTCCGTCAAACCTCTTGTTCCTTCCATTCATTTTCTCAATATTTTTCCCTTAAAACCTTTAAAAAAGACTAAAATACCCTGACACCTAAAAAGGGAAAATAATTAATTCGTCCCTGAGGTTTGACCAAATTAATTAAGTCATCCCTACAGTTTAACAATATTAATTAATGATCATCGAGATTTACCTCAATCAAACCATTTGGTCATTCCGTCCATTTTCTTCAGATTTTTCCATTAAAACCTTAAAAAAAAAGACTAAAATACCCTGACATTTAAGAAGAAAAAGACTAAACTAACCTAGGTTAGAATTTCCATTTATCGTGGAGGGAAAACAATGATTCAGGGTATATATTAATTATTTGATATTCACCCAAAAAAATATTTAATCAATATAATGTGTCACTTCACCGTCTAGAGCCACCAATAAAAATATGAAAAAGAAAAATATATGTCGAGTTAATTTTAATAAAAATAATAGGCATTTATTTTAGATATCAATATTCAAGAGAACAAGTTGTTTTCCATATTCCATTACAAACTACAACTAATGAAATGAAGGTAGGACCATAGAAATAGTTAGAATATTTAGAAAATTAAAAAAAAATTCACCATTTTTTCAGAATTCCAATTGTAAGTTTGATAAGACTTAATTGTCATTCTGTTATAAAGCAAATAAACTAGGTTAGTTTAGTCTTTTTCTTCTTAAATGTAATGATATTTTAGTCTTTTTTTAAGGTTTTAATAGAAAAATCAAGATTTTCTTCTTAAATGTAATGATATTTTAGTCTTTTTTTAAGGTTTTAATAGAAAAATCAAGAGAAAATAAATAGAATGACCAAATGGTTTGACAGAGGTAAACCTCAGGAATCATTAATCAATATTGCTAAACTGCAGAGATGACTTAGTTAGTTTGGTCAAATCTCAGGGTCAAATTAATTATTTTCCATTCTTATGTGTCGGGATATTTTAGTCTTGTTTAAAGGTTTTAACAGAAAAATCCAGGGAAAATGAACGGAAGGACCAAGTGGTTTGACAGAGGTAAACCTCAAAGACCATTAATTAATATTACCAAACTGCAAAGATGACTTAGTTTAGTCAAACCTCAAGGACGAATTAATTATTTTCCCAAAAAACAAAAAGAAATTTTGAATTGGAATCTGCCTGTGACCATGGTGCATGATCTGGACCTCACGGCGGACATCTTCAATGTCATCGCAGTTGATGAGTTTGTGTGTGGCGATGGAGATACAGGCGAACTGTCCTTTGGTTTCCTTCTTCTGGAGCCTTCCAAGTTCGGATTTCGAAGTTACACAACTGCATTGTTGACAACAAGGCTACAACAATCTTCAACCAAGTACTGGAGATTTGTTGTTTCTTTTGGTGGGAATTTGAAGCGCGCAAAATCTGCTAGGGTTGTCTCCTTTAGTTTTGGAACGTCTATAATTATACGGATGACGTTGATTTGTAAACCTATTATGGAGGTGGTGATGACAGTTAAGAGGATATAAGTTGAGGGGGGTGATAATAGCGGGACAAGGAGGCGGCGAGAATGATTGGTCAAGGTCACTTGTAGTTCCGTTTCTCTGATCTTCTAAGTCGTCAATTGGTATAAGGCAAAAAAGGAAAATATAATTTAAAAATATAAAAATGTACATTTTATCATGTTTATGGGTCCCATAATAATGGTATTTAGACTTTTCACGTAAAATAGACGAAAAAATGCAATTTTTTAGACGAAAGGACCATATTATCAGACGGAGTCAAACTTTAGGAATGTCCGAGTAATTTGACCAAAATACATGGATGAAGTTATTAATTTGATCAAAACACAGGGACGAAATAGTAATTTTCCTTTATTAGGTTAATAAAACTAATTGATTGATTGGAAAAGTCAATGTCTACAAGAAAGAGTGATTTGTGGGCTATTATGATTAAGTGCCATATTCTTTTTTTTTCTTCTATTGTAAATATGAATTCTTATATATAATATAACATATATATTATATATTATATATATTATTTTGGAGGCTTATGCTAGTGCTTTGAGTCAAGCCGTAAATTTTTAGGAATTCGGTATTCAATTTAGCTCGAATGTTACAGAAGATCATAGAGCTTGTATTCGGGGTACCCTTGGGCTTCTTAATCCTCTGGGCAATGGGTCTTACTTGGGTCTGCCGTCTCTTATTAGGCGTAATAAAAACAGATTTTTAGTTTCTTAAAAGACATACTCTGGAAGAGGTTGAATAGGTGGAGTAACTAATTCTTATCTAGGATAGGGAGGGAAGTTCTTATAAAATCGGCTGCCCAAGCTATTCTTACTTATTGCGTGAGTATTTTCCAGCTGACGCAATCTTTGTGTAATGAGTTGCGAGTTATTTTGAATAGATTTTGGTGGAATGGGAAGGGTGAAAGGGGAGGCATCAATTGGCTTTCTTGAAGTAATATGAGTGGTCATAAGGGCTTTGGTGGGATGGGTTTCCGGAATCTTTTTTGCTTTAATATTGCATTACTAGAAAGAGAAAGATTTATTTTTTTTTATTTAGCTAAAACATATAAAAATATTAGTTTTCTTCATATGGTAATTAGAAATTCTCGTGAAAGAAATTGTAAATATATAAATGATGAATAAAATAAGGAAATGGATGCATTTATCTCATTTGATAACAAAAGGTTCTATTATTGAATCATCGTTCAAAATTGAGTTTATTTTAAAGTAAAAAAGGGTTGTTCAGACGAATATTTTAATAAAAGTATTAGTAAAGAATTTTAATGATATATGAGAGTATTATTAATCAAAAGGATACGCTAATTTTGATTATAAAAAATATCAAAAATGCCAGTTTTTCTTCGTACATAAGATTATTTTTAATAGACCGTAGGATTAGAACGGATTGTCTTTGTCAAGCGATTGTTGGAAAGAAGCATACTCAATATAAGAGAAGATTTCCATTTAGAAATAGAAAAATTTAAATGGCAAATAAAATTAAATAGATAAAAATGAGTTATAGGACAAATTTAATCATAAGAAATAATAAAAGCAATCATGTCAAAAAATGATGATTTCTAGACTTTATGACAAAAAAAAAATTCATAGCAAAACAAAATGCAGATTCTTTTTATATTTTTCTGACTGGATTAAAAAAACAAATTTATGACAATTAGAAAAAAATTCATAGCAATTAACAAATTGCAGATTCTTTTATATTTTCTGACTGCGATTAAAAAAACTAAAAAAACAAAAAGGTTTGAAACGTTGACGTTTTAATTAAAAAGATAAAGTTATAATTAGAATAGTTATAATTATAAAATTAAATATAATAATAAGACAATCTATAGTAGAAAAAAGATTATGTAGGTGTCTAAATTAAAAATTGACTTAAACTCAAATTTTCTCTCCAAATATCAAATTCATTGTTTAATTAATTAGTAGTACTTCAGTCAACTATAGTGATAGTCTTCCCCTTGAATAAAAACAAAATTGTCTTCAGAGTCTTACACCATTTTAATACTTATTAATAAATAGAAATATAATTTTTAATTTCAATAATAAACTATAACATTTAATTTAATATATATATATATATATCAATATTAGTTTGGTTCGGGTTGAATGTAGAAAAAGAACAGAAATATGAGCAGAGAGAACGTGGAAAACAGAATAGAGATAGAAAATACGATAGCGTAATTTTTATTGACGGAGGAGAGAAGCCACACAGACCTAAACATACACTTCATAAGCATCATTAATTTTATAAAACTAAGTTTTTTTTTTTTTTCGATTTCTTAATGTTAATTCAGTTCGGTTCTACCGTATAGACCTAATTTGGACGAAAGAAAGCAATTACCGAAAGATCATAACATAACTAGGTCCACCGACATCTCTTTTTACATGACTATACATGCCCACGAATTTTCTTCACTTAAGCAATCCCATTTACCCACACAACATCCTCTCCGGCAACCGCTGTAGTGATAACCGCTGTAGTGATAGCCACTGCAGCCCCAGCCATCATACACCTGCCGTCCATAAGCTTCGTACCATGGTATTGGAACTTGTGGTCCATAAAAAGAAGGCGGGAGCCTTCTGTAAACCTCAAAACATGGCCCCCCATGACGCCCTTCAGAACATTCTTGACAACAATCCCTCGCCTGATTTGGTTCATGCTTCTGCGTTTTGTCTTTTTGATCTTTGGTTTTTACAGATTCTTTGGGTGGTGGTGGTGGTGGTGGTTGTTTCGGAAGAATTTCAATACATTCGACTGATGCACCACCCATACGAAGGATCTTTTTCTTGATCTTTTCTGGACTGCAACATACTACAGTTACTGTTACTGTTTTTGCCTTCTCATCAATCACTTGATTTTCAATCTCTATTGCAAAGAAAGCAAAAAAGAATTAAAATACACAAAAAATAGAAAAAAAATCAAGAAAATGATACTCACGAGGAATTTTGCAGAGTATTTTCTTGATTTTCTGGCGGCATCTTTCGCAATCAAGATCAACCTTAATCACCATTGTTGTTACTTTCTGCAACATTATAATAAAATTATAAAACCAAAATCTATTCAATTAATCCAAATATTTTCTACTAAAAAAGAAAATTAAAAAAATAAAAAAAATAAAAACCACCCGTACACAAAGGTTACAAAAAGAATAAGCTAAAACACCCGTAACACAAAGGTTACAAAAAAGAAATAAGCTAAGCTGGGTAATAAGGTAAAAAGACGATAAAGAGCAATAAGAATCAACACAGAACAACTTTCGGCCAGGCTATGACTTGTGACAGTGAGGCATAGAAATCTGATCTGATGAGATTTTATATTTTCAAAGGAGTTACTGATAGGAAGAATAGGAAAAATGAGTTAGCGCAAAAAAGGTACAGCAAATAGGGTACTATATAATGAAAAATTATATTGCCTATACCGCTCATACCACGAGCCAATAAAAAAAAAATTTTTTAACCAAAAAGAAATGGTCACTGCTTTATTTTATTTTATTTTTTTCCTATTCATATTTGTCAGAAATACACTCCATGAAAACAAAACACTATTTATTTTTTTAATGTAAAACAAAACACTGTTTTATAATTTGTTTTTGATAATGCACTTCTATATCCGGGCGGGTAGCTAATTTTTAATGTAACGAAAAAACGGGTAGCTAATTTTTTTAATGTAAAACAAAAAACAGTTAGCTCGACAAACAACAAATGTCAAAAGTACCACAACAAGAAAATCAAACAGTCTCGCAGTAGCTAATTTTTTAATGTAAACAAAAACAGTAGCTCGACAACAACAAATGTCAAAGTACCACAACAAGAAATCAAAACAGTCTCGCAGGGTAAAATTTCGTTTGTTTCTTTGGACAGTTTCGCAGGGTAAAATTTTCACTAACCTTGAGTGGCATCATCAGCATCTTTCCCGGTGTGCCACCTACCCACTATGTTCTATGGAGCAGGAATCGCTTATCCACTTGTGTCGTTATTGTGTTGTTGTTAGTATGATGTGGCGACGGTTTATGCCTTCCTCTAGTTGGACTGTATTTTTTTATGTTGGTTTGTCATTTGATAGTTGGTTCCAACAGAATCTGAGAGTTAAGAAGTTTCGAATAAAGGGTTTAGAATGGGCTGTGTTTTTTGGTATTTTTTGTTGGATGATATGGAAGCATCGGAATCGGGTGCTTTTTCAATCTGCCCCTGTGAGTGTAGAGGCTTTTGTTATGGAGGGGCTTGCTTTTGTGAGGCATGTTAATTCTATGCAGCGGCACAATGATTTGGTTTCGCCATTCTCAGGTAAGAAGGATATGGTTATGCTCTCTTCGTCTCCACCTCCTGCTGGGTGGTTTAAGTTGAATACTATCAGAGCTGTGAAAGGAGGAGGTCTTCTGGCTTCTGGTGGCAGGTTAATTCATGGGAGTGCAAGGCGGTGGGTTCATGGGTTTGTTTGGAACTGGGCCTGTGTGCACTTTATCATGGGATCAAGCTTGTGAAGGACCTGCAGATTGAGAAACTTGTTGTCGAATGTGATAATTTATAGGTTGTGCAGTGGGTTACAGCAAATGAAAAACCTCTAAATCATTATAAGGGATGGGTAAGTATGGTGAGAAGTTTGCTGGATCATTCTTGGGAGGTGATTGTTTATCATGTTTATTGGGAATCCAAATTTTGTGCGGATTGGCTTGCTTCTTGGGCATCACTCTTGGGTGTCATTTTCTTAATACCCCTCCTCCTGGTATTTTTTATCTGCTTAATCATGTTTAGGTTGCTTTGAGCTTTATGCTTCCTTTTATTTACCAAAAAAAAAAATTTAGTCTCTAATCAAAAATTACTTTAATCTTACTAAATCACTCACTCATAATTTATTTTAATTTATTGAAGTCTTCTAATCAAATCAATAATTTATGAAATATATTGGAAAATACTTAAATCTAGTTCATCTAACTATTAATTATGGGAAATTAACTAATTTCTGGAAAAGATAACCAGAAATAGTCTCAATACCCCAAAGTACAACACTATCGGCGGTAGCTGGGCCAGAAAGGATAAAAATGCTTGCAGGAGAAACAACCGAAGGTGGCTGGCGAAATTGTTAGTGGCGGAGAAGAAACCAAGTCGTCTGGCCTTCAACCAGTCTCACCGGATCGAAGAAAAATAAAGGAGGCAGTAGTTGGAGTCGATCGAATCGAGAGGAGCCGATGCTCGCCTGAGCTGCAGCGCTCACCGGAGTCGTGAGCAGGAGAGAGAGATGCCGAGTGGTGGCGGTCGATGGCTGATATCACAACTCGCCTCTACTGCATTCACTAGAACTAGAGACAGAGAGAGAAGGAGGGAGGCCGGTGGGGCGATAGCGAGGGTAGTGTCTGTTGGGAAAAATTACGCAAAATCCCCTTTACGAGGGAGCAGAAGAAAATAATAACACACAATTTGATAATGGAGTTCGGCCAATCTTGCCTACGTCTCCGACGTTCTCCGGAACTGCCACAAGATCTTTTTATAGGAGAAAAATAAATAAAGTGTTTACTACACTTACACCCTCTATTTCAAGAATTACCAGAATACCCGAAAAATTAAGCTTAATTTTTCTTCTTGAATAATCTCACTATTTTTCTCTCTCACAATTGCTCTCACTCTCTCTTGTTGGTGTGTATTAAACGGAGGCAAATCCTCTCTTATTTATTGGAGAGGAAGATGAGAGAGCCGTGTATAATTCATTCACGGCTCTCCATCTTTGTTAAAGTTGCTTGCCAACTTTCACCTATTTTTTTTTTTTTCATCACGTGTGTGGGTACACTACAACCTACCACAACCTAATTTTGACAATCTCCCACTTGAAGACTGATTTCAATCTGTCTTCACACATTAATTCTGCGGCAATCTTCTCTGGTCTGTTTATTCTAGCAGGCCAACTGAAGTCGAGCCGAGCACAACTTTCAGTTTGTCAATGGTCCACCACCTTTGTCTAACATGTCAAGCTGGATTCTGTGGATTCTTGTTTCCTTGAATCTTCTCTAATTTTAGCACATCATTCTCAAGCAGAGACCTGATGAAATGATATCGAAGACCAATGTGTTTTGTTCTAGAATGAAATGCTGAATTCTTTGCCAAATGTATTGCACTCTGACTATCACTGTACAAAACATTCTTTTCTTGCTTGAATCCCAACTCTGTTAACAAACCTCGAAGCCATATCATCTCTTTGCTGGCTTCTGTCACTGCAACATATTCAGCTTCTGTGGTGGATAGAGCTACAATCTTCTGTACCTGTGACATCCAACAAACAACTGTAGTACCAACAGCGGTGATCAATGTCGCCTCCATAGTCTGCATCTACATAACCTTGTACTTTTAGTTCTCCTTTACCAAAGTACAAACACTTTTCAGTAGTGCCTCGTAGATACCCTCAAAAATCCCTTACCAAGCTTCCCCAACAGCTTCCCCTGATTGACATTCTTATTATTACCACTGCATAGCCAATATCTGGTTGCGTACAAGGGGGACCATCGCATACATTCCAAACTTCCTTGGCTGAAGCATAAAGGAATTTTGTCCATGTCTTTTCTTCTCTTCTTCCGTCTTTGAGGGATTGTCTGAGGGGACTGGTCCTTGGATAGGCGAAAATGACTAGCCAAGGGTGTGCTGACCGGCTTAGCTTCGTTCATGTTGAATCTTTGCAATACATGATTGATGTACTCTGCTTGAGATAACTGCAACACCTGTTTTTGCTTATCTCTCGTGATTTGCATTCCGAGAATCTTTTTCGCTCGACCTAAGTCCCTCATATCAAACGCTTTTGACAATTGCTGCTTCAATCTTCTAATATCATCCATATTTGAACCTGCTACTAACATATCATCAACCTAGAGCAGTAAAATGATATAACTGGACCTGTATCTTTTGAAGAAGCAACAGTGGTCGGCGTTGCACTTCTGGAAGCCTTCATTGTGCATGAAACTGTCGAACTTTTTGTACCACTGTCTTGGAGCTTGTTTCAGTCCACTTCTTCTTGAGTTTGCACACCATATTTCTTTTCCTTTTTCCTGAGAATCCTTTTTTCTGGCTGGTTACATGTATTATCTCCGTTTATCCAAGGTCTTCGTGAAGAACGCTGTCTTTACGGGTCAACTTGCTCAAGGTAGAGCCCTTCACTAGCAAAACATACTTAACACAGACCGAGTAGTATTATTTTGTCGGTGTAGTCACTCCTTTCCTTCTGCTGAACCCTTTGACTACCAGTCGAGCTTTGTATCTCTTGGGAACCATCATGTTCCTCTTTTCACTCGATACCACCCAGTTGTTGTGAAGTGCCTTCTTTCCACGGGGTGAACTCAGCTTTTTTTGTACTTGGAGATTAAAGGACTTCATTTCGTCTTATTCTTTCATGGCAAGCTCCCACTAACTTCGGCATCTACGGTTTGACCTTGGCTTCCTCAAAAGGCATCTCAGGTTCTCCTCCATTGTTAATAACAAATGAATCATATATTCTGTTGTTAATAACAAATAATTCATATATTTTCTGTTAGGCTTTGGAGGACGTTCAGACCTTCTTAAAGCTTTTGGAGGAGAAGTTTGTGGTGTGTCAGTTGATTCCTCTGATTGAGTATCTTTAACTAACTCATTCGATAGATTTTCTGAGATATCGTCCATCTCTACAAACACTGGCCCACTCTACTCTGAGTCGCTGGCAACTGTGTTATATTTGTTCTTGTACATCATTCTTTCATTGAAGACCACATCTCTGCTGCGGATCACTTTCTTGTTTTCTTCATCCCAGAGGCGGTATCCAAACTCATCACCGTCATAGCCGATGAAAATGCATTTCTTAGATTTGGGATCAAGCTTGTTCCTACCATGATCACCTATATGCACATATGCTACACAACCAAAAACTCTTAGGTGTGAGAGTTTTACTTCTTTTCCACTCCATACCTCTTCCAGTATTTTGTGCTCCAATGGTATCGATGGACCTTGGTTGATCAAGTAAGCTTCTGTGTTGACTGCTTCTGCCCAGAATTGCTTTGGTAAGCCTGATTGTACACGCAAGCTTCTGGCTCTTTTTGTCAACGTTCGATTCATGCGCTCAGCTACACCATTATGTTGAGGCGCGCCTGGCACGGTTCTCTCCATCTTGATTCCATGTTCATAGCAGAACTTCTTGAACCTGGTGTCTTCATATTCACCACCATTGTCGATTCTGAGCTTTTTGATCTTCAATCCTGTCTCATTTTCAACCATAGCTGTCCTGTCTCATTTTCAACCATAACTTTCCAAATTTTGAAAGCATCAAATACTTCTGACTTATATTTTAGAAAGTAAACCCAAACTTTCCGAAAGTGATCATCAATAAAAGTCACAAAGTAGTGTTTTCCACCAATGGATGAGACAGTAGTTGGTCCCCACACATCGGAGTGTACAAGCTCAAGTTTCTCCTTCTTTGGGGTTCTTCTATTTGTCTGAAAGCTGACTCTTTTTTGCTTTCCAAATATGCAGTCTTCACATTCAATTGCTGAAGACCGTGGTAGTTTTCCACTGGGGAGGTGTAGAATCTTCATTCCTTTCATACTCATCATTGGCCAAAGCCTCTGATCCATATATTGGGAGTATTCACTGTTCTTGCTGCAAAACAGCAAATGGAAAGCATTGCGTCTTTCCTGTGCTATAAAGAAAGAGTACCACTCTTATTGCCACGAGCAACCATCATTGCACCCTTTGTAATCTTCCAATTATCGCCGTGGAAGGTTATTGTGTAGCCGTTACTGGCCAACTGACCTACTGAGATTAAGTTCTTTCTCAGGTCAGGAATATGTCTGACATGTAACATCCTACTGAATCGAATCGTTGCATAGAGTCGAGTCGAGTTGAGCCGAACAAGAACCCGGTTCAAGCCATTTAAATACAGAGTGGGGTAGAATGGGATGTAACTTAAATAAGTAAAAGAAGTGGACTTACTTGAATGAAACAAAAAGATCAAAGTATAAGGAGTAGGACTTACTTAGACTCCTGCTTGCTTTCCAAAGAGCATATAAGTGCATCATCTTCTCCTGAGGTGGATGCAACATTTGCCTCTAACTTTCCCTCCTGGTGTTTAGGTTCATTCTTGCACTGATTTTTGTAGTGACCAGTTTTTCCACAATTCCAACATGCAATGGTCTTTGTGCTATTGAAATTGCTAGGATTCCTGGATTTGGACCTCCTGTCCTTTGACTTGCCTCGGTAGTTCGATCTACCGTGTCCATTCCCTCTGGTTGAATTTCTTCCTCTTGATTCTGTATGCAAGACTGAAGAAGTTGAAGGTTCACCTGACTCTCTCCGTCGGATCTCTTCACTGATGAGAACCAGGTCACGAACATCGTCAAATTTTAAATTATTGCTTCCGGACGATCTACTCACAGCTGTGACAGTAGCATTCCAACTTTCTGGTAGGGAAGACAAAAGTATCAATGCTCCTACCTCTTCATCAAATTCAATTCCAACTGAACTCAATTGGGTTGTCACTATATTGAGTTCATTGAGATGTTGGGCCACCAATGCGCTTTCCACCATTCGTAGATTGAATAACTGCCTCATCAAGTGAACTTTGTTTGCGGCCGAAGGCTTTTCATACATACTGGAAAGAGCCGCCATAAGACCCGCCGTGGTCTTTTCTTTTGCTATATTGAAGGCAAAATTGCGGGAGAGGGTTAAACGAATAACGCTGAGTGCTTGTCTGTTTAGAAGATTCCAATCTTCTTCCTTCATAGCCTCTAGCTTCGTTCCGGAGAGAGGTTTGAAAAGACCTTTCTGATACAGATAATCCTCTATCTGTATTTTCCAAAAGCCAAAATCTGCACCGTCGAATTTTTCAATTTTCGACTTTCCTTCATCTGCAGCCATTGCTCCCACTCGAGTCTGACTCCGCCTTAGTATACGTGAATAGTCTGACTCCGCCTTGCTTGTGAGTACACGTGAATAGTACTGTTCACCACCAACTTTTAGTTACTGTTTTACTATTCACCACTAAGTCGATACTACAATATCTTTCCGAGCGGACAGCACCGATGGACTCGTCGTATTTTTCTGATCGTCGTGGTATATTTGTTTTCAGAGTATATCCACGGATCCGGTACCGCTATCTGACCGGCTGGACCTGCCAAAAACTTCGGCTCTGATACCAGTTGTTGGGAAAAATTACGCAAAATCCCCTTTACGAGGGAGCAGAAGAAAATAATAACACACAATTTGATAACGCACACAATTTGACTAAAACGGAGGTTCGGGCAATCTTGCCTACGTCTCCGGACTGCCACAAGATCTTTTATAGAGAAAAATTAAATAAAGTGTTACATTACACTTACCACTCTCTATTCAATAATAAACCCAAAAAATTAAGCTTAATTTTTCTTTCTTGAATAATCTCAAACTAATTTTCTCCTCTCAACAATTTGCTCTCTCACAACTTGCTTTCACTCTCTCTTGTTGGTGTATGTATTAAAACGGGAGGCAAATCCTCTTCCTATTTCTATAGGAGAGAAGATGGCTCTCCATCTTTGTCAAAAGTTGGCTTTGCCAACTTCTCACCTTTTTTTTTTTTTTTTTGTCATCACAGTTGTGTGGGGTTACACTACAAAATTTTTTTTTTTTTTTTTTTCATCACGTGTGTGGGTACACTACAACCTACCACAACCTAACTTTGACAGCGTCGACCGGTAGTGGTGGTGGAAAACCAGGAGAGAGAGAGAGAAAGAGAGAGAGAGAGAGAGAGAGAGTGCTGGAGTGGAGCAGCACTGGGTGACGGAGAAAAAAAAAAGTCTAGGGTTTCTAGACCACTCCGGTTCGATTCGAACCGGTTTGGCCAACTCAATAGTTTAGTTTGATTTTGCTTCACTTACAGGTTTTTCACTTGGTTTTGGACAATTCATATTGGTTTACGGGTCCGATTTAGCAATAATAAAATATTTTGTTGTGTAATTTCATTGGTTAAAATTTCAATTAAATTTGCAAATAAAAAATTTCCGAAATTGAATTTTCGGATTATTTCATACATGCATGTTAGTTTTAACAGTACTTATAGAGGTGTAATTTCTAACTTGATCAAAATTTATTTATGCTTGCATAAATTTATACAAAATTCAGAAAAATATGAATTCAATTAACTTGCAAATATTTAAAGTCATCAGATTCATTTGAATTAATAAAAAATTTAAAATATTTTTTTCTTGAAAATTTTAATTAATTTTCGAGTTAAAAATCTATATTGTAAATGGTGGACTGAAAATTAGTTTTGTTTCTTTTTAAGAGCCTGATATTGTATGTAAAATTCAAAGTAATCTGACTCGAATTGAAACAAACTCGAAATAGCTTAAAATTTGAATATGCTCAATCTGACTTAATTACCACCTCTACATATACTTGTTTATGTTTATTTGTTATTTTCTTGTCATATATTTAATTTTTTTAGCAACATAATTACAAAATAGTTATTAGAGAATTTGATTATTTGGAGAGAATTTTAATTAGATGATTAGTAAAAACTAAAGCTCGGCTTAAGGTTTAGGCCGCCAAGGTAAAGGCCTAGGGTTGATTTACCCCTCTCTACAGATGCATTTAGTGAAGATCGAACCCCGAGAGTTCTTTCTCTATGCTCAGATTGTGTTGCCAACTGAGCCACAACCTATAGGTATAAACATACTACTACAAACTCTATGAACGATCAAATCCAACACTAATTCATTTTTTAAAAAAAAAAAAAAAGGATACTAATTATAATTTTGTCTACAAAATTTCTAACATCATTATTATTCTTTTTTTACTTTTTACTTTTTCTTATTGTCCAAATCTCATATGTATATTTCATTTCTTAAAAACTCACCAAATTCAGAATTCTTCTTCTAAACATTCTTCTTCTAAACATTAAACATTCCATAATTCAACTCTTTAATTCAATTATATTTAAGCCTTAAATTAGAAAGAGAGCTTGACTGGCCTTCCTTATTTTCTGATTTTACTAATTCGATTGAATTACTTTCTAATTTCTTTACCTGCGTACTTGCTATTGTTCAGCTCAGACTTTTCTTTTCTTCGCTTTTATATTTTGTTTCCAATTATCATTTGTTTCTCCCGCTTTTCAATTTTCATATATATATATATATATAGGCAATTGCCAATAAGGCTCATTCCTGTGGATTGAAGAATGAAAAAGTTTACTTGACTACTTGACTCTGTTCAAGATGACCAATCATTATACTATACTACATGTGGATGATTTTTTATCTAATATTAGATTTTCTTGCAAGTAATTTATTTAATATATCATTATTTATTATAATCTTTATTGTGCCAATTGATAAACATGGAGTCCCTCCAGGCATCTATAAATAAACATTGACAAATAGTAAAAATGTTATCATCATTCCAGAATTGAAATTAATGAATGAAATTCATTGAAATTGTTTTTTCTACACACTAGGGATGTGAGCATTCCAGATTTGGCCATGCATTTTTTCAGCCATACCGGTACTTCCTAAAGTAATGATTCAGAAGGGTAATTATATTTTTGTTGATAGTCATGACTCCAAAATCAAGCACCATGTTGCACATACTATGAATTGAACATGCATATGTTTTTGTTCTTCAATATTTCATTGTTGGCTTTGTACCTTTTCAATACAATTAGGATGATATATTCTTTCTTATTCAAACTCTAAGTTGATTTTAGCTTGAACTCCTTCAGAGAGCTTAATTTTGAATCACAATGTAAACCACCGCCGCCGATCCCAAAGACCCGACAGGTGGATTGCCACATTTGAATTACCGGAAGCACCGTACCTAACCTAACATTAGAAAATCAGACAATCATATTATGAATATCCAAATTAAATTCTTCAAAATATTATTCTATCTCCACAAAACTTTCTAAGTTTGTTACTCCGATAAGAAAAAGAATGCCGTCAAAATTTTTCATTACTTAATATAACACCATTAATTCCTATTCACATAATTCTCTAAATTCTCCAAAAATGATTCGCTTATGGCTTAATGCTTTCTACCGCCATAAAAACCATGTCCATACATGCTCCAAATATTATAAATAAGAATAGTGAGAAACATTAATGTTAGTTAATGTTTTTCCGGACCAAAAAAAATATATCAACTTTCGGACCGGGATGGTATTATTCACAAACCGTAAACTACTTTGCAAAACACAGGAAAAAAACGCGGCTTGACAACTAAGGACGATAATATATTCATATACTTATTGTTATCGTTGTAGCGATATAACTTCTTATTCCCTTTGTCATATTGATTCTAGTTTTGCATTACAAAATTGTAAATTTGTGAATCTGTACTTTGCAATTTTATGGCAGGTAGTATAGGAAGCTCAGAGGATTAATCGAACAAGTATAATAATTACATGATCAAATTTTTAAGAGGTTAGAAAAATATAACATGCACATGGAATTTTTATTTTTTTTTTCACCAATTGATGTCTGTTGTATTATTTTTGTTGAACTATTATTATATAAATATATGTGGGCGAGCATGTAAGAATTATTATTTTAGGCAATTTCTAAATTAGAAAAAGTGAAATTATTTCAACCAATTTTCTGTTATGGAAATAAATGGGCTTAAAAAAAAAGATTTGAGATTTTATATTTTTTAATTTATAATGGTCATTTATCAATTTACAAAATATATTTACATTAAACTTTATTATAATATGGTCGATAATTCTCTTAAATCCCATATTGAATATCATTACTTTAATTCTTCATATTTTGTATTTAAAAATTTTCATAAATATATGCAATTTTAAATTCAAAATCTATCTTAAATAATTGTGTGGAAAAAAATATGTAGATTTATTGTTCAAAAGATTGTAATTACTATATTGATAAAAAGAACCACGCAATGTTGCCAGGACTTCATCTGGTTGATAAAATGTTTACCAAATGGTAAAAAGAAATATTAATTTTAGTTAAAAAAAAATACACTTATTATAAAAATTAATTGAGTACTTAATTTTATTAAAAATTTTCCCCAAATAATGATTTTATAAAAAAACAAAAACCAAAACAAATAAAGATAAATATGAAAAAGTATTTTACCAAATATATAATGATATTAACTTGTGAAAGATAAAGTAATTAAATTTCCTCTTCCCCTATCCAATTCATGATCTTCTAAAAATTCATTTACTTCATTCTCACTGGTCATTTTAAATTTTCTCAATCATTCACATATATATTTCTTCACTATATATTTCTATGCTTCAACTCAAAAGAGATTGACGATATTTCAATTTCTGCAAATTTTTCTCCTTTGCATGTCGTATCGCATATAATATATACATGGCTTAATACATAAAAAAATTCACTCAAATATATTTTTTATAAAAAATTTTACACACCTCAACTTTGTACTTCAATATACTGGACACTTCAATTAATATAATTGCGATATAGTTAAATATTTTATTTACATATTTAACTCCTTAACTTGTAAAATTAAATCTATTAAATATTTATTAAGTTCGACAATTGTACAAATTATATAATTCTAAAAAGTTTTTTATTAACCACATTACCAACTCAATATTTTTACGTATAAAAATAAAAAATCTTCAAAATTATTATTTTAGTGCAAAAAGGTGGAGATTAAAAAAAGTAAGTCCTTAGGTGCCATAACGTCGATTTTAAAGGTTTCAGATTTCACACGATTTTTTCGTCAAAGTTCAAGGTTAACTATGTATTCTCCGCGATATACTTTCACTATTTCAAACCAAGCCACACATAAGAACTAATAGTGTTTCTTTTGGGCCTAATGCATAAAATTTGATCTATGTAATTGTGACGATTATTTTGTGAGCTTAACTTTACAGAGAACGCATCATGACCATACATTTCACATTTTTCAAATAATGATATGATTCCTCACCAAATAAAATATCGAAAAGTGTTGTTCACGATTGAAACCCCTGAAAAAGATTTTTCATTTGGCGAGGATATTAATATTAGTGAAATGTTGAAAAAAACATAAATATGATTGAATCTTGACCAAAGTTCAAGGGATCATAAGATTTAATTAGCCAAAGTTCATAGTTTCAAATTTATCATTAGTTATTCTTTTCGCTTTCAAATTGTATTGCATAAATTAACTCATTTATAAATTAGAAATAAATTTTCAACTCCATATGGATACATCTAACATCACACTTATCCATGCATTTATGTATTTTAATTTGGCCTAATGTTAATGCTCGATTTTTATCCTTAGCTGGACTGATGAAAATCCTTCAATTCTCTAATTAATTAGTGTGATAATTTTCGGATTATTCATTTTATAATTTCCTTAGTTTAAAAAATATATTGTTTTGTGTAAATTGGGCTATTTATAGAATTGACAATCTTGGCTTAGAATTTTTTTTTAAGTATTAGCTCATAATTAATAAAAGTTAGTTTAAATTTAAATAATTAGCCCAAAAATTTTAAATTTAAGTTAATTAGTTCACAGCTAGTTGTTTAGCCCGTTAGCCCAAATAAAGAGAAGCCCAAAAAATATTAAGTGTAGCTGTAAATTAAAGAAGAGATGATATAAAGGATTAAGTGAATATTGATGGGAGGATTAACGTGAAAAAAGATAAAGAGAGTAACTTTAAAAAAAAAAATTAAATAAAAATTAAAAAATAAAAAAAAAACGCCAACAAAGGAAAGAAAAGACAGCAAAAAAGAAAGAAAATTCAAGAATCAATTCGATCATCGATTAAAAGTATTGAATAACATCACAAAACTGAGAGCATCAATCATCTTATCACTTATAATTGTTGGTTTATATGCCTTGGATTTATAAGAATAAAAGAAAACACCAGTTAAGTGTTGGATCTTACATTCTCAAAATACTCAAAAATTTAATCTTAAAACAAAAAGGTATTGATTTTCTTAGAATTTTTAATGAGTTCATTAATATTTTTCTATTTTATTTTTTGAATTGATTTTATGAAAATAATTGTTTAAATATGATTTTTATGCTAAAAATAACTTGAGATGTTTCTAATTTAATTTGTATTAATATGAGTAAAGAATATTGAATTTTATGGCTTAACTGAATGATTTGTCCTTTAGAAATTCAAGTTGAAAACTGTTTGATATGTATTAGATAATATACTAGTAAGTAAGAGGCTTATGCACCTGTTCTAAGCCTTATTGTACCATAACAATTTTTATGCAACCAGTTGCTCATTGTTTATCCAAATATAAAAACTGCGTACGTAAGAATCTGACGCACCTGTTTTAAAAGCATTACCATACCACTAACAAGTCTTTATTTATGGAGATGAAAATAAGGAAGCGAAACCTACCCAAGATTGAAATAAGTACGAAAGCAAACACACCACAAATCAAAACAAAACTAACATATTGTAGCTCAGATTCGCTCATCGGTGTTCTTTCTAGATATTCTTCAAGTCACCCTGCAGCTTCTACCTTGTGACCTTAATTTTATTCTATTAAATTCTACTTTTTCTGAGGGGTAAAAAAAACAAAGACGTCGTTCTCTAGAGACTAATGCAGCTTTTTTTTCTTGAATAAAACTTCTTCTTTATCCGCGTGAGTAGCAAACGATTAAGATTAAAATATTATTATTACCACCGGTTATATTTTAAATAAAAACAATTATCTTTTTTCAATTTAAAAAAAATTACAATAAATAAAATTCTAATTAAAAAAATTAATTTATTATTATTTAAAATCATATAACTCACATACGATTCCAAGTAATTGAGACACAGAAGTGACCGCAGAAATAAATTAATAAGGCTACAAATTAGTATAATAAGAATACATATAGGACAAATTATTCTTATTATAATTAATCATAAATTATTTCCTCTAAAAAAATTTACAATTTAAACTCCTTATTAATCTAACTTTCTATAACAATAATTTATGCTCTCCCCATATAAAGAATTAACAAATGCTTTCAAATAAAAAAATCACTATAAACTTTAATTTAAATAACAATATTAATCTTTAAAAATTATCATTTAACTTATCTTCATAGTCGATTAAAAAATCCAAAACCTATAACATGGATTTTTAAGCTTATAATCTACTTGAAGCTCATCAGCATTCTTTAAACTGAGATATTGGAATTTTTTCGTTATTTTTTTTTCATTAATTAACTTTTCACAAATACAAATTACGTTTGCCCAATTCACCAGAATTATTGTCCCATAAAATAAACTCACTCTTTAAATGATTTACAAACACAAAAAAAATATATATTTTGCTCATATAAATTAAATCAAATTAAGAAACAAAATCTTATTTCTAAATGTCCTAGAGAATATGTTTTTAAGTTTCAATATTAAAACAATCATTCTCCCTTGGTCCAGTTAATACAATCCTTGGTCCAGTAGATACATACAATAATGTACGAATACCATTCATATAAAATATGCTGAAAGTTTTATTCATTTAATGCAAATATCCAATTAAATATATAGAAATATTGTTCAAAAAAATAACAACCAAAACCATACTAGTACATTGCATGGTTAATAGTAAATCTCTACCCAATCTCCCCACTTAACTCAATAACCATGCATCTGGTTGTCTTATTCTTCATTCCTTTGACATGACTATCAAAAGTCTTTGCCAGTAAAAGACTCTTTGTAAAGGATCAGCCCAAGTTATTTTTCTTATGCAATCTTCCGTCCCACCACATCACCCCCTTTGAACTATTCTCCTTATCAAATGAACTTCTGCTCAATGTGTTTTGCCCTTTATGCTCGTGGCCTCCTTTGCAACCGCTCTGCTATGTATCATAATAAAGTAATAGGCGATTGAACTGAATGGGAAAAGAGAAACCCCCACACCCCCCCCAAAAAGGGAAAAAATTTTCCCCATTAGTGAAGGTTCCTAAGCCATATTGTTCTTTTTGCTACCTTCAAAGCTTGCACGTACAGCATTCCCGTATGGATGTCAGCAACATAAGTTTGCTAATTTAACTCCTCCAAACTGTATGCTCCACCTCCCAGGACAAACCACATTTCCTTGAGGTAGATTTTCGAGATCCTTATCAAACTTAAAAGTCTGAATCTGTATAGCCACCAGTATAAGATCTCTTGGACTGGTATATCCAAAATAATCTTCATAGTCCTTTTTAGTACGTGATTTATATATTTAACTACAATCTAATGTCTCGCTAGGGTTAGATTGAAATCTCTAATCATGCTAACAACGAGTAGGATATCAGCTCTGGCACAGCATTTGCATACATGAGACTTCCTATTATTTGAAGCATAAGAATGCATTTCATGCTCTCTATCTCTTCAGGAGTCTTAGACACTGATCCTTAGATAGCGTGATTCCATCTGTCTGAAAATAGAAAACCTTTCTCGAATTCTTTGCATGTTGAAACGAGCAAGAATCATTATATAAAAGTGTTAAGATAAAGCCAAATCATTCTCTTCTTGCAATCTCTGCATAGCTTATCCCATAGGATATAAGCAACTTCTCCCAAAATCCTTCATATTCAAACCGTAGAGAGCCAGTCTTTACAGAAGTCAACATAACCACACAGTTCCCAAAAGCAGGAATATCATCCACAATAAAATACCAGAAAACACAACCTTCTACCATCATTTCTTATACACACAAGACTTCATCATTACCACTGCTTAAAACCAAGTATTCCAAACCTAGATACCTGTTTTAAGTCCATAAATAGATCCTTTCAATTTACAAATAAAATTTTCTTGGCCATTAATTATGGAAACCCTCTAAGCTACTTCATATAGATGCATTTGATCAAGACTTCCATTAAGGAAAGCGTCTTAACTTCCATTTGCCAAATTTCATAGTCGAAATGAGCTGCAATGGATAAAAGAATTTCTAATAGACTTAAGCATGGCTACGGGCAAAAAAGTTTCCTCATAATCGATTCCTTTATTTCTGAGTATTACCCTTTGGCAACAAAGCCTTGCCTTAAAGTTTGCTACTTTACCTTTACACCCCTCTTTTTTCTTAAATAAATCCCACTTACCATCCGATGGTTTAACCCCTTCAGGTGGTTCTACAAGTTCCCAGACTTTGATTAGAGTACATGGACTCTACTCAGATTGCATAAAGCTAAAAGCAGTTATCGGTACTCTTTATCATGTATGTGCATCGTGTAACATTATTGGTCGTTTTTAAATTCAATTCTTTAGGTGACCCCTATCAAAAGCTTCTTCCACAAGTCTGTTACCGAACGGTGGTCGTCTAATTCTCCCTCTACAAGTACTATCAGATCAGTCAACACCATTCATCTTGCTCTAGCTGTAAAGCCGGCAAGTTTATGACAGTTGCAACAGATCCTGGTCAGTTCTGGAGCCTCCTCAACATTTTCTTCTAATACAATTAGGTAACAAAATGTCATTAGTTCCACTTGTTGTGCATGTAAGATCAACATCACTCCCACTATTTGGAGCTGTAGTGGTAAATCTAGAACTGTTGGTGTTTATCGGCTGAGGTTACATTTCTTTCCACTACGATGAGTTAATGTTATGTCAAGCCACAAAACTATGAATGGTTCAGTTCATGTTCTTTAAAAATATTCAGTAGGTTCGTGAATCCCCTCTCATTCTCGCCAAGCTAATTGGCTTTTAGGAATATGTTTAGAAATATAGTCCTTCCTCAAAGATAATGAATGCATTGTGCTAACAATAATCTTTTTCTCTTTAGGACTATAAAATAAACCATTTTCGTTCCTCTAAGATATCAATAAAGTAACACCAAGTCTGTTTTTTATTCCAATTTATCCACTTTTCCCTTTAGCACATGCGCTGCAAACCCACAGCTAAACAAGTCTTAGACTAGCTTTCGCCCAGTCCACAGTTTTGTAGGAGTCAAAACAGTACTGACTTAAGAGAACTAAATTCAGAATATATTGTTATTGTTTCCAATTTGCATTGTCCCCAGAAAGAAAGTGGCAAATTCTGAATAAACTCATCATACCCTAACTATTCCATAAGTGCAATTTTCTCCTTTCTGCTACACCATAAATTTGGGCATTACCAAGTGCAGACAATTGTGAGTAATTCCTTATTTTCTAATAAATAAGCAACAAATTTCCCTAAAGAGGTATTCGCACCAACAGTTCAGACGTAGTGACTTGATATATTCCGTATTCGCTTTCTCCATTTTATACCTTAAAAATTCTTTGAATTTTTTAAAGCAATTCAGACTGTTATGCACAACGGTAAATAGTATCCATACCTTGAATAGTCATCTTGAAATCACAAAATACTTAAAAGCCACCCCTAGCTTGACACTCATTGGGCCACACAAATCAGAAATGATATTAATGCTTAAAACATCATTGGGCCCTATTGACCCTTTAAGCGTAAAAGGCTTTTATCATTTACCTTCCTGACATGATTACATGCTTGTAGTGCCTTCCACTTTCCATGGAACTCAAGGGGCACTGACCAACCTAAAATTCGTCTAAATCAATATGACCAAGCCCTAAAAATGCCAAAATACGTATATTTGAATTCAATAGACGTTTCTCTTTAATGTATAACGAACATTAAAGCTATTTATTCACAAGTTATTAATTTGCAAATTCAGGATTATACTTTTAAGAATAAATAGATCATCAATCAATGAAAGCCAGAATAAATGCATTTGTTTTCTAAATTTAATAACGACGATCAATCATGAATCATTAAAACAAACTGAATAACCGTTCTTACTCAAACTAAAATAGAAATAAATTCCTCTAATTAAGGAAACATACACCAAAACACCCTAAAACTAAATTCTATTATCTTAAAATTAAGGGGAACATTCCCTACAGCTAAAAAACTGCATAACTTCGAATGCCACTGCCAGAAAGATATTAACATCTTCTTCACTAACTGGCGTGTTACCTAAAACCCTCAAAAAAAAAATGCAGACAGATTAGTGGCACCTGATCTACACACCATTGGATTGTAGTTCAATACCATCACACTTTTTTAACAAACCCAGTTTAAATAGAAAATTAGATGTACCTTGCTTTTCTTGCTATCGCAAAGTTGACATTTCTGCTTCCCAGTGACCAATTCTTTCACGTGAAAAAAACACTTGCCCTTTGGCTTTTTCAGCATCATTTGCACCAATTAAGCTTACAAACAAACTGCTTTTGGGCTTGGCTTATGGGCCTTTTCTTCTTCTTAACCCTTTTCTAGGCGAAGAAAAATCTCGCTCAAAACATTAAGCACAAAACAGGTTTTTTGCAGTTTTCCTTTGCTTTAATAATAAGTTCTTAGTAGCCACCAGGGCTCAATTCAAAAAACAAACCCCTTTAGATAGATAAAAAATTCCCATTTTTTTATTTCAATGTGTATTATAATTTTCAAAACCAAAAAACTGCTGAAAAAAAAAAAAAAACTTGCTGCAGGGAGTGATCCCCTTCCCTTTTTTCCTTTTTTCCCCTTTTTTTTTCC
>NW_023591494.1:0-27912 GCF_014843425.1 Jatropha curcas | reverse complement strand
AAGAGAGAGATTTCTGAAAATTTTATTTTGCTTTAATCTTTCGTAATTGGTATTATTTTTTGTTTTTGGAAGTGTTTTATTTTTCTTTATTTTGCTTGTGATTTTTGTCTAACCCTTTTTGTAGATGATGACAAAAGGGGAGAACGCCGGTATTTTGGTGATATTCTGAAATATTTTTTGGTTAACGTACTTAGAAACCAAAGTACTTATATTTGTGTTGGGTGGTACTGCTTTCTAATAATGGTTTTTAATTTTGTTTGAGGCATATTCCCTCCTAATATGTTAAGCTGAAGTATTTTTTTTAAGAACTTAAATTCCTTATTCTAACGACTGTTTTACAGGTTGACGTAGATCTTTTGTTTCTATTTCTAAAATCAGTTTTTATTCTTTTGCTCTAACCGATATTTTCTGTTTTTTAGAAACTTAGAATATCTTTGGCTAAGTTCTAAATATCTATCTCTGATTGTTAGAAAGTTAGAATAATCATGCCTATTTTTTTGCTTAGTTCCTAAAAATCAGTTTCTAAAAAAGGCTTCCCTAGTTCTAATTTTTTCAACAAAACAGTTTTATTGTGCATCTATTCAGGGGGAGCAAATACATGTTCTAATTTGCTTCTATTAAAAATCATTTGGCATGTTTAAGAACTTATATGCAATATAATTTAAGGGGGATGCACATGTTTTAAATGTTTTACTAAAATTTATTTGCGTTTTTGTCATCAATCAAACAAGGGGGAGAATTGTTTGGCTCAAGGGTCAATTTTCTAATCTCATATTTTTGAATGATTAATTACAAAACAAAATAAAATTTAAAATTATGCGCTATGTGGTCTAAATATTTTATGTAGAATTTAAATATTGGAAAGAAATCGTACAAGGCAAGTCCTACATTGAGTGTTGAAGATTACTCGACCAGACCCCTAGTGGGTTAGGTATTTAGGACACTTTGTAAGGATAGAGAGAAATATCATATATGAAGCACATTAAAATTAAATTTTTCTCTCAGTCAAAAAATATTTTTCGAAATTAGATTTTCTCAAATAAATTCTTTTATTTGTTCTCGAAAATATTCTTCAATCGAAAATTGATTTTTAATTTTCCTAAAAACTAAAAGAGAATTCTTCTCTAAATATTTTTGGTAAATAAAATCATAACACTTTTTCGGAAATATATTTTGAAAGATCTTAAAAGTACTTCAATTTATTTCTACTTAAGAACGAAGGAGAATCTTTTTTTGTTTTTAGTAAGAGCATCCTTCCGTGTAAAAGATATTTTCCCAAAATAATGCTGCGAAAATCTTTTTGTTTAAGGAGCAAAAATCGTGTTTTTATTCTCTTACCAAAAAGGATAAAATAAATTTTTGGTAAAAAAAAAAAGATTTTCGCCATCTTCTAAAAAATAAAAAAAGGAAAAAAGCCAAAATATTCTGATTTCAAATGAAATATCCACTTTCCAAATGCAAGGGACCGATGCTCTCTATAAATAGGAGCTTTTCACGTCTTTAAGCTCATGGTGATGTAAGAGTTTTTCGGTTTTAAAAGGAGCATTCTCTCATTGATCAAAAATCTTTAGTCTCTTCAAACTTAACTCTCTACCCGGCCCATTTTCTTTTCATTTCTACAGCTTAACGTTTTTATCTTTAAAGTGAAAAAGAATTTTTTAACAATTACTTTTTGAAGAAACGGTTCTGTGTTCTAAATTCGATCTTCTAATCTGATAAACTGTTTTCCTTGTACTTATATGTGGCTTTCTTTCTGTCATTTAGAATCTGTTAAATCTATAGTAGACAGGCCTTTATTTGTTAAACTTTTGGGTGTAATAGCTTTAGGTTAGAAGCTATTGTGATAGAGGTTTATTCAAGCGACCTTCCCCATGTTTTTTTTGGGTGGGGAAAATTTTTAAAATGTCTTGAATTGAGTTTCTGGTAACTCTACCAAAAACAGAAAGGGTTGAGGTTAACAGAACCTTTGGAATCTAGTCGGACAAAAGGGTGATCTTAGGTGGTTGATCTATTTGCCCTTGTATTGGTTTGGTTTGTCTCTTTTACCTTTATAAGAGATAAACATAGTTGAGGATCTCAAGATGCGTCTTGGGGAAGTAAGATGTAGCGAGTTAGTGCCGAAACCACTAATAATCTCTGTGGTTTAATGCTTTTATTTCTGAAGTTTGCTTGATACTGTCTTTATAACTCATGGCTTAATTTTTAGAAACGCTAAAATTGTTAATGATTCAGTTGTTCTAAAACGGTAAATAAGTCTTATCTTTTCTGACATTAGAACTCTTGGAATTCTAAATAACTGAATAATACCATGTTCCTAACTGTTGTTCTAGTCACACTATATATTTCACACTGCTTGGGTTTCTTAATTAAATTTTTTTAAAACTTTATGAGGAAAGTTCTAATCACAAATAGCTTTCCATCAATAAAGTTGTTCTGATACTTGATTAAGGCTCTGTGAAGAAGTTCTGAATTCAATAACTGTCTTTCACATAGCTTTGATGATTTTTCTAAAAACTTTATGAGGAAGTTTTCTAATTTACATATAGCTTTTCCTTCATAAAAGAAGCTCTGATATTGATAAGTTCAGTGTGAAGCTAAATTCTTAATCAATAGCTTTGCACTTTGGCACAGACTTTTTCTTATTTTTTATAAATAGAACATTGTGAGGTGATTCTAATCATATTCTATTACTCACAAAGTTCTTTGTTTTTCCGCTTTCACTTAGAAAATGTCTATATTTTGTTTAGAATTTCATAAAATTTATATCTGTTTTTAGAAAACGGCCAATTTACCCCCCTCTGGGTTGGTGCCATACATATACGGGACCCCACAGTCACTATCTCAAAAGAGGATCGTTGGAAATGTGCAATTTCCTCGCATCCAATGCCTTAGTGGTCGAAGGGTGTTAATGGAGAATTACAAAGTCCAAAGAATCCCAATGGATGATGGCAGTCGGTCAATTTGATAATCCCTTATAAGCACTTCAAAGAGCTCAAACTCAGACGTCACATAAGCTCAAACCCTGGTGCGAACAATCTCCTAATAGGCGTTAGCTAAAAGACAAAGTAATCTATGAAAAGCAAGCATAGAAGGTAACATTGGAGCTCGGAGATAGAGAAAACAAAACAGAATTTGAGAAAAGGCCTAATTTATTGTACTAGTACATCCCCTTCCCGCTATGACGCAATTCCTTGGACGACTGCTACTGTACACCTTGGGAGCCTGTCACATCAAATTAGGTGGCTTAATAATGAAATGTTATTATAATTCATATGATTATTGTCATAAGTTAGGGCAAACCACAAAAGGTGGCAAAGGAAGCCTATAACGTGGTAGCACTAAAAGGTGTGCACTCACCTTCTTCCAAAGTAGTACATAGTACCGAACTAAAAGAAGAGGAGGCCTCTGGAGGCAGATTGAAGAACTGAGCCCTTTGACATTCCAAGAGAAAAGACCACGTTGAATCCCCGACTAGAGGGAAAGAAACTAGAACCGATCCACCCTAGAGGAAAGCAAAGTTGTAAAAGCAGGCACAGATCTGGGTAGGCAGCATATTCTCTTCAATCGAAGATTGTGTTGAAGAAGAAATAAATAGAGTTTTGCTTTGGTCAGACAGGCAGACATCAAGGGGAATTGACTTAGAGAGTTTTGTTACTCACAAACTCAACATCGACCTGAGCACCAAACCAATCAAATAGAAAAAAAAGAAATCATGCACCCTTAACTGTAGGAAGTGGATCGCTGCAGAGATAGCAAAGCTCATCGTGCAGATTTTATCCAGGAGGTGCAATATCCAGAGGTGGCTAGCCAAATGTAGTCCTGGTAGAGAAGCCGAACAGCCAAATGGCATTTATTATGTAAGATTTCATTTATCCAAAACAAGGCATGGCCCCAGATTCTTATCTCTTACCAATATAGACCCAACTAGTGGACTTCACTGTTGCAGCTTCAATGGACAAATACAGCTAGATATCATCAAGATAAAAATGAATCCATTCGATAAAAGAAGAAGATCGCCTTCATCACATACCAAGGGAATATACTGCTATGAGTCAATGCACTTCAGACTTAAAAACGCTGGAGCAACAGACTAATGCCCTGGTAGCACCATGTTTTAAGGATCAAAACAGGAAAGATGATGGAGGTGTATGTGGACAACATGAATAGTGAAGAGTAAGGCGAGCTTAATGATCATGCCCGAGACTTAGAAAAACAATTTCAGGCATTATCAGAATATTACATGAAATTTAAACCGGCAGAGTGAATGTGTTTTTGGCGTGACTGTCAGGCAATTTTTTAGGCTTTTATGTCTTCACAGAGGGGGACTAAGCTACCCAGCAAAAATATCTGCAATAAAAAAAAGCCACCCCCAGAACATCAATGAGGTGCAACAGCTTAATAGGGAATCACAGCCCTTGGACGGTTCATATCCTGTTCCATAGGAGATGCATGTTGTTCTACAAACTTGAGACATAAATAGTTTTTTCAATGGTCAAAAAATGCCAAACAACATGTAGAAGAAGTTAAAAGCATTCCTCAGCAGAGGCCCAACTACTTCAGTTGATCGGGAGAATGAACCCTATACTATGTACGTTCCCTCACTAAACCATTGTGGGCTTTGATAATGGTTAGGGGTAGAGGGGAGGAAAAAGAAGCAATTCCCTAATATATTATGTAAGCAAGGTCTTAAGAGCAGCGAAATTAATGATACCCAAAGATTTGAAAAGCTAGCATTTGCCGTACTCAAACATCTGGGCCTGTTAAGGCATTACTTTCAAAGCTCACAATATCTTTGTCAAAAACTAACTTCCCTTAAAAAGAAAGTCTTAGCAAAGGCAAAAACCTCAAGTAAAATGGTGGTCGCTCCATCACAGGTTAGGAGAATTCAAACATACGGTACACTCCGCGCCCGACTGCCTAAAAGCGCCAAGTCCTAGGCAGACTTTATGGTAAAAATGATAACTGCCTGAACTAACATATAAGCCAGACATAGCTGCGGCTTCCATGGAAGTTGACATATAGATTGTTGAAAGACCAGTCGGGGTCGCAAGTTAGCTACATAGTACAGTTAGAGTTTTTCTTGGCACTACAATCATGGCTGAATATAAGCACTAATTTACCGAACTTAAGATTAGCATTGAAGTCAAGCAGAAGAATACCCTCATCCTCTCTGATTCAAATAGTTGGTGGTAATCAAATAATGGGAAGAATTCCAAAAAGGAGTCCTTCCAATGAGAAAATATCAAAGGCCTTAGCTAAAGATTTGTTTAGCTCAGATAAGAAAGTGGAGGATGAATGGGAAAGTTAGACAATATTAAGGTTAGAAAAAGAATAGTAGATGCGGGTCGCCCAAGTACAAGCAGCCAGAAAAGCACCTTGCTAAGAGGAACCTTAGTCGATAAGCAAACCTGTCCGACAATCGAAGCAAATGAAAAGCCATGCCTCTATTGACCGAGCCTAAACTGGATGACTCCACTGATAAGTTAACCTAGAAAATGGTCATGTTTCGCCCCACAAGGTGAACCCTTGATAACAGGATCTAATTTTACCTCAGATCCGAGGAGTGTTTGTATAGGAGATCTAAATCACAACCCGTGGGCAAGATGCTTTATAGCAAGGAGGAGGCTAACTATGATATACTAGAAGAAGTACTTGAAGGGTTTTACAGTGCCTATAAAGGAGGAGATGCAAATCTTTAAGGGAAGTTACTACATGCTTGGTTTAATTGGCTACCATGAAGGATGTTCACATCACGTACAAAAATTTTTTAAAATCACTGCCAAAATCATAGCAAGAGTCCAAGAAAGCCTGCCTCAAGACATGCAGCCCGACCTGGAAGTATCATGGCCCTTCACTAAAATGGGGAATAGAACATTCTATGAACCTTTTCCGCTCACTACGGATAAAAAAAAAAAATTCATTGTTGTGGCATTGGACCATTTTCTCAAACTGGTTAGAGACCAAAAGCCCTAGCACACCAATAATGGATCATTTAATTTATTTTGAAGTATTATTTAGATACAGAATACCGAACATACTAGTGACTAACAATGGAAAGCATTTGATTACTCATTTGTTCAAGAACTTTATGGACTGGAACATCAGCATACACTTTACTTTGGTGGCACACCCAACCAAAATGAGTTAATAAAAGTCAACTAAATATACTTATTTTTATAGTGAATCAAAAAGAGGTTTGGAAAGAAACAAGCACCAACTGAGCAAAAGATTGACAGTATGTATGGTCCATATACCAAAGCACCCCCAACAAGAGATCCACCTTGTGGAAAAGCACCTTTCTCCCCTAAGTCTATAGCATAAAAGGCTATGATCCTAATAGAAAGTCAAATTACCTGAGCAAGAGGGTACATCTTTGACATAGAGGCACTATGAACTTGAGCTTGATTTTGGGTCGAGAGAAGAAGAAATCAGGAATGAACAATGTGACAAAAAGCAAATGTCAAAGTACACAACAAGAGTCTCCAAAAGAAATTTGAGATTAGCGAATTGAGTGTGTGTTGAAAAGGGAATTCAAAATCAGTCTCGGCTGGGAAGTGAGCAAGTTAGGCTCAAAGGATATTAAATATATATTATTTATCTCACAGTTGTTTTTTTTTTTTTTTAAAAAAAAAATGTTTTTCAATATAATATGGAATTTCAAACATTATAATATTTTTGAATTCAAGATTTTGTGGCCTAATAATATACCTTTTTAAAAGTTTTCTAACGGAAACCTTTGTATATTTATTATCCGTAAATAATCACCTTTTAATTATTAAATTTATAATTTTGAGATTGTAACTAAAGTCACCTATAATCAAAGTTCATAAAAAAGAATTTCACTTATTTTCGCATTATTTTTATATTTTTGTTTTTTAGAAAGTTTTTTATAAAATTTTGTTCTTAATTTAACATTTCAAATATTCTTTTAATATATAATCTTAAACTTTGAAGGAGAAAAATAAAACATCATTCTATTGCTCTAAACAAGTGTTTTGTAATTTGTATAGCTTAAAATTTACCTATTTTGTATAATTATAAAAAGCCTCTAAAAATAAGTTGGGGCATATATAAATACAATCTAACAAGTTTAAAGAAACCTACAATAGTGGTTTTTGACACATGTAAATTGAATTAGGAATTTTCTTGTTCAGAATAATAATGTTATTTACCTGTAGTAAAAAACCTTCTAAACTAAAAATATCTAACTGCATACAGCAATGTATATTCAAACTGTTAGCTTATTATTAAAATATCTTCCAATCTTGGCTCTCAAATACATCATCAAGATTATATTCTAGATTAATCTCAAAAAATTAATATTTTTTAACCCATCATATCAATTTAAATATATTTTTGGCATAATAATTTATATCAATAATTCTAATTTTCGAAATAACTAACACCTTTTCTATTCGAACAGGTCTTTTTTATTATTTCAGTCTCTAATAACTCGTCAATATTATTTTTTTTTTTTTTTTAAAATTTTTATTTTCTTAATTTGGCTCTTAGTCCTTATTAATGGCATTAATTTCAATCTAAATCAAAGGAACTAATTTCTCCATTTTTAATTACTAAAGACTTAGATTATCCAATAATCATAAAAGGCATATTTCTATTATTAATCCTACTTATACTCAATTAAATTCGCTTAATTAAAATGTCTAACATGTCAATACATAATAATTAGTCCTTCTAGTAGTTATTTGGGGGATGCCGATTTACATTCCCGGATTACAAAAGGACTTAATAGTTTCATTTTGGATAAAGGTGCGGTCCAAATCGGTCTATTTGGAATGTCCAAAACTCTCGCTTGCAGGAAGGGTGGTTGGTGGTTATTTCGACATCCCGTTCTATCAATGCAGACCATGGATTAGCCCTAAGTGGGTATGTCAAGGAGGTGGGAGAAGGCTTCTCGATCTTTCATTTGGGATTTACTGGTGGAGGAAAGGAAGATGTCCTTTTAGTCGCCGGGATGTGGTCTGCTTCAACAGAGTTTACTAGAGGTTTTGGGTTTTCCATGATATGGAGAAAATGAATGTTGAATGAAATTAGGTTTAGGGGATTCTTACCCAATCAGAGTGCTTATGTGGGTTTTCGATGTTACGATCCAAATATAGGATGCATTATCGCAATATTTTGTTGTACGCAAGGTTCCTGTGGTTTGGTGGGGTATTGACAGAAATTTGGTCGGCATTTTGGCATTCCTTTGTTGTTGGGCTACGGGATGCTGGACACAGGTGAAGTTTTAGACGGAATTATTGGGGTGATTGGTGAAGAGGGTTTGTAATGTTACTACTTTTGACAGGGATTTCCTGGTATTCTACTATTAGATGCCTGAGGTTAGTTCGTATTTACGACGAATTATCAGTTGGACCTGGGTGCCAAGTTGAGAGATTTATTTCGGCTTATAATAAGTGGCTATAGTGGCAATTCAAACTCTCCCCATGATGGGGCTAGTCTGGATTCGTTTTTTTATTTGGCACTTTTTCTTTGGGTCACTTTTCTGTAAAAACAGCCTAATGAAGGTCTAATTGCCATTTTTGGAGACTCCAGTGCTTACTAGGACTTGGAATCTGGGTGTGGAGGAGGTAGGGGTGCTCATCAGTATTCGTTTTGTTTTTCTTTGGACCAGTTTCGCATGGTATTTACACTAACCTTGGGGCATCATCGACATCTTTCCAGGTGTGCCACTACACACTATGTTCTATGGAGCAGGAATCCGCTTATCCACTTGCGTCCCTGATTGTGATATGTTGTGAAGTATGATGTGGCAACGGTTTAATGACCTTCCATTGTTGTTGTATTTTTTGATGTTTGCCTTTGTTGTTTTGATAATTAGAGATATCACAGAATTTGAGAGGTTAAGAAGTTTCGTAAAGGTTTAGAATGGGCTGTGTTTCTAGTATTTTTTGTTGGATGTATGGAAGCATCAAGAATCGGTGAGTTTTTTCTGCTCCTGTGAGTGTAGAGGCTTTTGTTTATGGAGGGGCTTGCTTTTGTGAGGCATGTTAATTCTATGGCAGCAGCACAATGATTTGGTTTCGGCCATTCTCAGGTTAAGAAGGATATGTTATGCCTCTTGGTCTCCCACCCTCCTTGCTGGGTGGGGTTTAAGTTTGAATACCTGACGGAGCTGTGAAAGGAGGAAGGTCTTCTGGCTTCGGTTAGTGGAGGTTTATCAATGGGAGTGCAGGGCGGTGGGTTCATGGGTTGTTGGGAACTGGGCAGAAGTTCGGTTCTTTTGGAGGTAGGATGCACTTTATCATGGGATCAAACTTGCGAAGGACCTGCAAAGATTGAGAAAACTTGTTGTGTAATGGTGATATTTACAGGTTTATGGCAGTGGGTTACACGCAAATGAAAACACCTCTAATCATTAATAAGGGTGGTGAGTATGGTGAGAAGTTTGGCTGGATCATTCTTGGGAGGTGATTTGTTTAATCATGCTTATTGGGAATCCAAATTTTATGCGTATTTTCTTAATACCCCTCCTCCTTGGGCATCACTAGCTTGGGTGTCATTTTTTTGTGATACCCCTCCGGGTTTTTATCCGCTTAATCATGAATGCAAGTGTGCATTGCCTACAGTAGACAGTTTAGGTTTTGCTTGAGCTTTATGCTACCCTTTTTGTACCGAAAAAAAAATTGCTTTAAATCTTACTAAAATCACTCACTCATAAATTTATTTTTAATTTATTTAAGTTTATAATCAATATCCATATTTATGAAATATATTTGGTCTTAAATCTAGTTCATCTAACTATTAATTACGGGGAAATTAACTAATTTCTGGAAAATAATACCAGAAATAGTCTCAATAAACAAGTACAAGCATTAATCGGCGGTGACTTGGCAAGAAACGGTAAAAGATGCTCGGGGGAGGAAACCCCGGAGGTGCTTGGGGATGTTTAGTAGGGAGGGACCAGTCACTGGCCTTACAACCAGTCCCTCGCCGAATCGAAGAAAAACAAAGGAGGCAATGTAGTTGGAGGTCGGATCGAATCGAGAGGAGCCAATGCTCGCCTGAGGCTACAGCGCTCACTGGAGTCGTTTGAGCAAGGAGAGAGAGGATGCCGAAGGAGGTGGCGAGTCGTAGGCTTTGAAACTCGCCTCTGCTGCGTTTCACTAGAAACGAGAACATAGGGGGGGAAGGGAGGCCGGCGGTGCGATGGCGAGAGTTGGCGTTCGACCCGGTTAGTGGTGATGGAAAACCAGGAGAGAGAGAGAGAGAGAAGAGAGAGAGGGGGCTGGAGGGAAGCGCCGCTTGGGTGAGGGAGAAAAGGTATAAGGTTACTAGACATTTTCGGTCTCGATTTGAACCGGTTTGGCCAAACTCAATAGTTTCGTTCGATTTTGCTTCATTACAAGTTTTTCACTTTGGTTTTGGACAATTCAAAATTGGTTTTCAGGTTTAGGTTTAGCAATAATAAATATTTATGTGTAATTTCCATTGGTTAAAATTCAATTAAATTTTGTATTTTGAATTGATTTTTTGGTTTTTCATACAACAATTAGTTTTACGGTATATTCGTAGAGGGGTGGTATATTCTTACTCGATCAAAATTTTTTTATGCTCGCGATTAAAATTTATGCAAAAATTTAGAAAAAACTAAATGAATTCAATTAAATATGATATTTAAAAGTCATCAGAATTCATTTGAAAAATCATAAAAATTTTAAATATTTTTTCTTGAAATTTTAATTAATATTATATGACTTAAAAATCTATATTGTAAATGGTGGACTGAAATTAGTTTTTTTTTTTTTTTTTTTAAAGGGTATTGGATGTAAAATTCGAAAAGTAATCTAACTCGAATTGAACGCAAACTCGAAATAGCTTTTAAAATTTGAAGAGAATTTTATTAGATGATTAGTAAACTCAAGCTTCGGCCTTAAAGGTTTTAGGCAGCCAAGGTAAAAGGCCCTAGGGTTGAATTTAAAACCACTCCCTACAGATGTATTTAAGTGAAGATCGAATGCCCGAGATTTTTCCCTACCATGCCCAAGCTGTGTTGAACTGAGCCACAACCTATAAGTATAGACATATTACTACAGAACTCTATGAACGATCAAATTCCGACACTATTCATTTTAAAAAAAAAATAGGAACACCTAATTATAATTTTGTCTATAAAATTTCCTAACATCATTTTATTCTTTTTTTACCTTATTACTTTTAATTTTTTCTTATTGGTCCATCTCATATGTATAATTATTCTTAAAAACTCACCGAATTCAGAATTCTTCTTCTAAACAATTAAAACATTCCATAATTCAACTCTTTAATTCAATTAATATTACGCCTTTGGAGGATTGGAGCTGGCCCTTTCTTATTTTTCCTGATTTTACTAAATTCGATTGAATTACTTTCTAATTTCTTTTACTGCGTACTTGCTATTGTGGTCCAGACTTTTCTTTCCTTCATTTTTATATTTTGTTTCCAATTTATCATTTGTTTCTCCCTGCTTTTTTCAAATTTTCCATATATATATATTATATATTTTTACGGTTGTATAAGGCTCATTCCTGTTGGATTGAAGAATGAAAAAAAGTTTTACTTGACTGTTCTCCAGAGCAAATTGCCAATTGCCCAAGATTGAACATCTTATACTACCATGATGTGGGATTGAATTTTTTAGTAATTATATTTCTTGCAGCTAGATTTTTGTTATATATAGAGCTATTTATATAATCTTTATTGTGCATTTGAATAACAATAGAGCCCTCCAGTGCCATCTTTCATTGAACAATAGTAAAAAATGTTAATCTGTCATTCAGAATTGAAATCAAATGAATAAATCATAAATTGGTTTTCCCACCATGAGATGTTTAGCATTTCCAGATTTGGCCCCATGCATTTTTTGTCAGCTATACCGGTAACTTCCAAAGTAATGATTCGATAAAGGGTAATTATTTGATTTTTGTTATGTCCATGACTACCAGAAATCAAGCACATGTTTGCCACACTATCTATGAATTGAAACATGCAATATGAGATTTTCGTCTCAATTTCCTAAAAGTTGATTTTAGCCGTAACTCCCTTCATAGAGGGCTTTAATTTTGCCTCTACAAGATCGATGAAATTATTCAAATACTTACGTGCTATTCGTTGTAAGCGATACAACTTCTTATTCCCTTTGTCTTATTGATGCTAGTTTTGCAATTTTTGTGGATTTGTGAACCTTAACTTTGCAATTATGCAAGTAGGTATAGGAAGCTTAAAGGTTGAGTTTATTACATGATCAAATTTTTAGAGGTTAGAAAAATTTGACACATGGAAATTTTTTTTATTTTTTTTTTTTTTTGTGTCCTGTTTGTAATTAATTTTTGTTGATTACTATATGTTATAAATATATGTGTGGAGCATGTAAGTATTATTTTTAGCAATATTATATTTTAAAAAGGGAAATTATTTGCAAACCTTTTATGTTTTGGGGATACGAGTGGGGCTTTAAAAAAAAAAAAGATTTGAGATTTATATTTAATTTATAATTGTCAAATTTATTCAAATTTACAAATATATTATATTAAATTTGTTAAAATAACGGTCGATAATTCGCGTTGAATCCCATACTGAATATCATAATTAATTTTTCATATTTTTGTATTTAAAATTTTCATAATATATTAAATTTTAAATTCAAATCTATCTAAAATAATTGTGGAAAAAAAAATATTAGATTTAATTTGTCAAGAATAAGATTGTAATGTACTATTAATGATAAATCCGAACCGCGCAACTGTGCAGGACCTTCATCTCTAGTTGATAAATATTACCCAAATGGTAAAAAAGAAAAAATATTAGTTTTATAAAAAAAAAACAACTGTATTATAAAATTAATTAGTAGCTTAAGTTTTAATTAAAATTTTCCAAAATAATGTTTTAATTAAAAAACAAAAACCAAAAAACAAATAAAGATAAATAATAAAAAGTATTTTCCAAATATATAATGATATTAATTGTGAAAGATAAAGTAATAATTTCCCCACCCCTATCCAATTATGTTCTTTCAATTCCATGTTACTTCATTCTCACTTGTCATTTTTAAATTTTCTCAAATTTCATTCACGATAATAATATTTCTTCACATATATATTTCTATGCTTCAAACTCAAAAAAGGATTGAGACGAATAATCAATTTCTGCTAATTTTTTCTCCTTTGCGTGTCGTGATCGGCATATAATGATATCAATGGCTTTAATACATAAATTCACTCCATATATTTTTTATGAAAAAATTTTGTACCAACGACCCTCACTTTTACTTTCGACATATTGGATACTTTCAATTTATATAATTGGGATATGTTAAATTATTTTATTTGCCAAATATTTAACAACCTTAAATTTGTAAAATTAAATCGATTAAATATTTTTATTGAATAGTTGACAATTGTACAAATTAATTATTCTAAAAGTTTTTATTAACCACATACAACTCCAATATTTTACCGTGTAAAAATAAAAAAACCTTCAAAATTATTTATTTTTAGTGCAAAAAGGTGTAGGATTAGAAAAAAGTGAAGTCTAGGTTGTCATAACGTCGATTTTAAAAGTTCAAGATTCCACACGATTTTTCGTCAAAGTTCAAGGGTTAAACTATGTATTCCGCCGATATACTTTCACTATTCAACCAACCACAACATAAGAACTAATAGTGTTCTTTTTGGGCCTAATGCATAAATTTAATCTATGTTTAAATTGTGATGAATTATTCTTTGTGAGGCTTGAACTTTACGGAGAAATCGCATCATGACCATGCACTTTCAATTTTCAAATAATGATTATGATCCTCACCAAAATAAAAATATGAAAGTCTTGGTTCAAAGCGATTGAACCCCTGAAAGATATTTCATTTGGCGAGAGACTTAATTATTATTGAAATGTGAAAATATACAATTATGATGAATCGCTGACAAAAAGTTCAAAGGGTCAACAAGAATAATTAGCCAAAGTTGGTTTACTTTTTACTTTTTACTTTTTCTTTTTGTCCAAATCTCATATGGCTAATAATTCTTTCTTAAAACTCAAACCGAAGTTCCATTGAATTCTTCTTCTAAATCATTAAACATTCCATAATATAACTCCTTTAATTCATTATATTTAGCCTTTAAATATAGAAAGAAGAGCTTGGACTGGCCCTTCCTTATTTTCTGATTTTACTAATCGATTGAATTACTTTCCTAATTTCTTTAACCTGCGTACTTGCGATTTTTCAGCTCAAGACTCTTCTTTGCTTCGCTTTAATATCTTTGTTTCAAATTATCATTTTTTTCTCCCGCTTTTCAATTTCATATATATATATATATATATATATTATAATATATAAATATATATATATAATATAATATATATATATATAATATTGGATTATTACATATTTTTTTTTTATCCAAAAGATATTTTTATTTTATTTATATCCTCAAATATTTAGTCCCTATAGCCTTCCCAAAAATACAATTCCTTTAAAAGCAAAACGAGGCAAAGAAAATAAAAGAAGGTAAAAGAAGAAGAAAGTATGATGAAGTCCTTGTGATGAGTGGCCAAAAAATGTGCAGCTTGATTTCCTTCAAGATATATGTGATGAATGGAAGAGGAGTGAAAGATGCAACAAATCAGCAACACGCGTAAACCCGAAAGGACCTGCTCTAAATCCACTGGTGCCCGAATTAAACATGAGCAACTAGTTTCCATAACACAATCTTTCCCCTGGAGCGGGAATAAAAACCTTTATCAATACTCCAAGAAGCCTCCAAATCAAAGCCTCAAAGCCTCTGGCATCATAAGCTGTCCCCGGCATCATCGGAAAACAAGCGGCAGCAACAAAATTACCATGGCTGTTTCGGAGGATAGCACCCCCGCGCTGCTGAAAATTTATTGAAAGACGCAATCAATAATTCATTTATAGGCAATCTTGGCCTAGGCCGAATCCAAGTAAATATCATTGACTTTAATTTTTGTTTTGCGCAAAAGCAAAAGAAGCCGAAATGAAGTGGCAATCATCTTTTGCTGGCCAAGTTGCTGCAAATCTCTTACCAGAATTGGCAATGCTCCAGTTTAATAGCAACCTACTAATATCTTGTAAAAGGAGGTCTGGAAAGCAAGCTTCATTACCCCAATTACACTTACAATACATTTTCCACACAGACCATACAATTACCTATGGTACCGAGCGCCTAAGCTTACCCAAAGCCGAATCTAGTCTGTCACAAAGCCACCAAAAGATCAACGCTTGCCGCAGAGAATTTTGTGACTCAAGATTATCTAGGAAAAAAGAGCCGAAGTAATTCCAAAGTTTAGCAATGATGGGGCAGAAATAAAAAAGGTGGTCAGTAGTTGTCTCCGACTTGAAGCAAAATGGGCACCGGGATGGACCATAAATCCAAATAATTGAAGACATCGCGGCAAAGGTAAAGCTTCCCTGAGGAGTTTCCATGTAAAAATGGAAAGCTTAAGCGGGAAAGATGAGTCCCAAATAGTTTTGCTTAAAAGGCAAGAAACTTTGCTCTCTCTAACACAATTGTAGGCTGAAGCAAGAGTAAATTTGCCAATCCTTTCTCCTCGCCACACCACATTAGTATCTGCAAAATCAACAAGTGAGCAAGCAAGAGAGTGAACTTGACAAATCCGTTTCCAAGTGCAAGAGTCGATAAGTTGATAGCGCATATCTCCCTGCCGATGATATTTTTGGAACATATAGCTAGCCCACAAAGAATTCCTCTGCATATAAGTCCACCAGATTTTGAGCGAATAGGCTTTCTGTAAAGAAAGAGTGAAAGAGATTCTTAACCCAGTCTCCTTCCTTAGTCGGGGGAAAACAACATATCATGATAACTGACCCAGTGATATTTTTGAATGATTTCCACGAATGATCCACATCACTACCCCAGAAAAAAGTAGCCATTTTACGATCCAATAGGTTCAATATTTTTTTGGGCAACGCCATGGCCCCCATTATGTGCAAAGGAATGGAATTTAGAACATGCTTGATCAATAATAAATGGCCACCCGGAGAGAGGATCTTTTTTATCCTACCTATAATCTTTGATTCGACTTTCTGTAAAATGCCACTGCAATACTGAGCTCTATTAATACCTTGATAGATTGGTGCACCAAGGTATGTAAAAGGGAAAGGCCTCCTTTTCATGCCCAAAGCATCTTGAATACGAGAAACCTTTTCCTGAGAGACATTCTTAGAACAATAGAAAGAGCTTTTGTCGAAATTGATCAGTTGCCCAGAAGTTGCCTGATATGAAATCAAGAAGTTCTTGAGATTTGAAATGCTTCTGACATCCCCTTTAAGAAAAATCAACAAGTCATCTGCAAAAGAAAGATAAGAAACTATAGTGCAATGTCTCGCCAGTTTATAAGGAGAAATTGATCCCGCAGCCATTAAATGATTGAGACCCCGAGTAAAGATTTCAGAAGCTAAAATGAACAGATACGGTGACAATGGATCTCCCTGTTTAACTCCTCTAGTCGGTTGAAAGAAACCATAAGGAACTCCATTAACTAGCATAGAAAGCCGGGTAGAGGCAAGATTGCTCACTCATAATAATATTAATCACATGGAGCAGAAGAAACCAGAATCTTACCAGAACTGGCTTCTAAAAACTTCCAATCCACCCTGTCAAAGGCTTTGCCATATCCAACTTGATGGCTTGATTATGTTTCCCCTCGATGCTCTGTCCAATCTCATGAACCACTCATTAGCAAGCCATTATCTGAGATTTGAATTGGTCGACCCCTTATGACCTGCTTTGCCTCTCTGAAATCAAAGGAGTCTACAAAGGAGAGGAACCTGGATTTATACCAAGATGCGAGTACATACTTTGCTGATAAAATTTGGTAAAGCATAGAGGTCTATACTGATTAAAAGGAAGAAAGGATTTTCCACTTTCGGAATTAAGAATAATCTAAGCACTGCCAAAGGCTTCGGGATGGGCAAACCCAAGAAACAACTCCTTCACTGCACTACACACATCACACACATCCCACTGTATTATCTCCCAACATTCTCTGTAGAATCTGCCATCAAAACCATCAGGTCCAGGAGCACTATTCGGATCAAGCTGCCAAATAGCCTGCTTAATCTCATCATCAGTTGGAGATCTTTCAAGGTTTTTGTTATTTTCCTCAGTGACCAGAGATGGTAAGTAATCCAGAAGAGGTTGATAAATCTGCTGAGTATCACTGCACTTGAAGAGAGAAGAAAAAAAAGTGACAGCTTCCGCACCCAAATCAGCTTGATTAGAAATCCATGTCCCTTCCTCAGTCTTGATAGTGGAAATACGATGAATTCTCCTAGCCATCTTCACATAATTATAGAAAAATTTTGTATTTGAATCACCATCAGCTAGCCATTTAATATGAGCCTTTTGCTTCCAGAAGGTCTCCTCAAGCTTAAGCTTTCTAATCAAGTCACACTATTTCTCCTGCCAGACTTTCCTGTTGGCCGGTGAAGGGGCTGTATCAAAAGAAGCTTCGGCTAATTCCACTTCCTTTTCAGCTTCCTGAATTGCATCAAAAATATTGCCAAAAGTATTTTTGTTCCATTCTCTAATTGCCTTTTTCAAAGCAAATAACTTAAGACAAAGTCCATCCCGCATACCCCCCCCCCCATAGAAATTCAAATTCCCCCCCCCCCATAGAAATTCAAATTCCAAGTGGTACGAACCATTGGAAGGAAAGTAGAATGAGAGAGCCACATATGTTGGAATTTAAAAGCCTTTGGAAAATTGATATCAGCCTTATTACATATAAGCAGAAGAGGAGAATGATCCGAAGTAGCTCTACTCAAATGTCTGATACTCAGATCATCAAAACAGTCTAAAAAAGCAATATTCACCAAAAATCGATCTAGCCTCTCCCACACTCTACCATTACTACGAACACCATTCCAGGTGAATTTGGAACCATGAAATGGAATATCAATAAGGCCACAATCATTAGAAGTATCAACAAAGTCTTGCATGCTAAGCAAATTAGGAGTCGAGTTATCTCTATAATCTGCCAAAGATTTAATTGCGTTGAAGTCACCCCCAACCACCCTTGGACCAACAGTATCACGGCTCAATTTGAGAAGTCTAGACCAAAGAGTGCTCCTTTGAGCACGTGAGTGATACCCATACACTACAGACAGATTAATGGTAATCGAAAGAGAATGAATAAAAGCAGAATAGCTCAATATTTGAATATCATCAACAAAATTTGAAAGCTGCAGAGAACTATCTTTCCATAATATCCATATCTTGTTATTCCCATTTGAATAAACATTGTCAAATCCAAGTTTAGAAGCATAAAAATAACTTTTACCTGCATCGACCATGGGTTTAATCACAAAAAGCAGAAAAATGTGATGAGTGCGGCAGAGCCGAAGCAAGCGATTAGAAGAAGATGGAAGACCTCTAAGATTCCAGCTCAGTATATTCATTGGGTCGGATGCAATCAGAGGAAGCTTGAGTTTTCTTTTGACGCCGTGTAGGCTGGAGAAGCTCAATAGCTGTTTTAACTTTACGGTTGCATTGTTTCTTCATCACTTTAATAAATCCCAAACCAGAAGATGATTCAAAATTACCATTTACATTACCAGCTGAAAGTTTTTCAGCAATCATTGAACCTGCCTTTCTGAGATCATCAACGTTAGCTATAAATTCTGAATCACTGCCAAAGAAGAAAATTTATTATTAACTTCACCAATGTCAACATCAGACGGGCAAGAGACCTTTTCAGCATCAATTAAAGGAGCACTGTCCATCAAGACATTGTCTGTTGATTGAAGAATGAAAAAGTTTACTTGACTGTTCTCCTGTAGAACTCTGTGTCCAGATGACAATCATATACTACACTACATGTGGATTGATTTTTTATATTTGCATATTTATATAATCTTTATTATGCAATTTGATAGCATAGAGTCCCTCCAGTGCATCTATAAATAACATTGACAAAATAGTAAAAATGTTATCTGTCATTCCAGAATTGAAATTAATGAATGAAATCATAAAATTGTTTTCTACACCCAGAGGATGTTAGCATTTCCAGATTTGGCCATGCATTTTGTGAGATTGATGCTCAATTCATAATTGATGTTCAATTATTAAAGGAAAAGGGTGATTCGAATTGAAGAAAATATAAAATATTTTGGTATGATTTTTTTTTTTTTTTTTTTGGTAAAACATGAAGGTATGTCGTGGTAGAAATTTGAAACATTGAAAGTCTCTAGTGCATGTGAAATGAAGGTCCTTAGTGCATGTGCAAAAAAGTAAGTTATGGAAGTTACTTTAAAAGACCTAACATTGAGATGATATTTAAAAAAAAAAAATAATTGAGAAAATTTTTAAGGTTGAGTTTCAGAGTGTGTGATAGCGATATTGTGGTGTGTGAATAGCAGCTTTTATTTCCAATGTTTCTGCCACATACATGTTTTTTTATTTTTGAGAATAAACGTAGGGCTTTGAACGATAACATCTAACGAAGAGAGAACTTCCTCAATCCACGTGAGCTCCTTGTGACTAGAAAATTTTAGTTTTAGCAATACTTAAAGAGAACTTTTTTTTGCTGGACCAGATTTATCTATGGCTCGCATAAATTCATACCAAACAACCTGAATTCAATTAACATATAATAAGTATTTAAAGTTAATCCGTTTGAATTGTTTTGAATTAATAAAAAAACTTCAAAATTATTTTCTTGAAATTTTAATTAATTCTGAGGTTAAAATCCATATTATACAGTAAGATTCAAAATTAGTAGTTTTTCTATAAAATCATTTTTTGAGTTAATAACCTAACGTTGTACGCAAAATTCTAAGTAATATGACTCAACTTACCCGACTTCCAAATAGCTTAATTCTTTTTTTTTTTTTTTTTTTTTGAGAAAAATCGAAAGAATTCATTAAGAGGAAACTATTATACAGAGAATATGAGATACAGATCAATATGTTTCTATATTTTTATATAGGAAGTCTAATAATAAATCATTTATACAAAGAATAAAAAAATACAATCTTAATTTGAAGTTTCTGATCGAGTTAACAGAGCATAATATTTGTGTCATCATGGATCATTTGCTCCACTTGGTAGCTATTCATGGCCACTGTTCGACTCCATGATCTTTCTACAAATCCAATCTAATTACTTTTAAATTTCTTTCGGAGATCTGTACTTATTTCTGCATAACTATCCAAATAACAAAAGATGTTAGATAAAATCACCATAATGTTGACAAATAACTCAGAATTAGATATGAGAACAAAATCTCATTATATGGGCGTCAACAAATCCCAATGATTGGTTGACAATAACTCAGATTTGTATACAGATCTGAGGATTATTTGCAAAAAAATAAACAAAACAAGAAAAAAAAAAAGAGTAATCACCGGTGAGAGCTCACTGGTTGCCGTTCGTGGAAGAAGAAAAAAGAGTTTTTAGATTTTAGGTTTGAGAGAGAAAGAGAGAGCGGCTAGGTTTTATTAATATCTCTCATGAAATAGCTTAATTCTTGAATATGCTTAACCTGACTTGATTAACACCTATAGATATACTAGTTTATGTTTTTTTTTTTTTTTTTTTTCATACATTTATTTTTTTTTTTTTTTTTTTTTTTTTGTCATACATTTAATTTTTTACGACAACATAATTACAAAACAATTACCAGAGAATTTGCTTATTTGGAGAGAATTATAATTAGAAGGTTGGGAAAATTACTATTTTGTCCCTGTATTTTGACCCAATTAATAAATTCGTCCATATATTTTAGTTAAATTATTTGAACACCCCTGAAGTTTGCTTCTGTCTGACTAAATAGTCCTTCCGTCTAAAAAGTAACACTTTTCCGTTAATTTTACATAAAAAGACTAAAACACCAATATTGTGGGATCCACAAAACATTAAAAAAAGAATCATAATTTAATCTATAGAAACGCAGTTATATTACAGTTCGGCTCATGTTTCCTCGGCGACAGAAATAATACTCCTCTTCGCCATTCGTCTCTCGATGTCTCTCTACAATTCCGATCACTCTTCCTCTACCACTGTTTCTATCACCACTAACCTTGTTTTCTCGACCACCAAGTCACAACTTATTGTCGCCATCTCCTCCTCTCTAAGACCACTCACTTCCTTGATTGAATCATCTTCATATGCTCCTTTTAGCTCCACTATATTCCCATTGAAACTAGAAAAACAAGGAAAAACAATTAATTCGTCCTTAAGGTTTAACTAAACTAACTAAGTCATCCCTGCAGTTTGACAATATTAATTAACGGTCCCTGAGATTTATCTCCATCAAACCACTTGGTCCTTTCATCCATTTTCTCTAGATTTTTCCATTAAAACCTTTTAAAAAGACTAAAATACCTTGACACCTAAGAAGGGTAAATAATTAATTCGTCCCTAAGGTTTGACCAAACTAGTTAAGTCATCCCTACAGTTTAACAATATTAATTAATAATCTCCAAGATTTACCTCCATCAAACCATTTGGTTATTCTGTCTATTTTCTTTGGATTTTTCCATTAAAACCTTCAAAAAAAAAAAGACTAAAAAAACGTGACATTGAAGAAGAAAAAGACTAAACTAACCTAGGTTAGAATTTCCATTTATCGTGGAGGGAAAACGAAGAGTTAGGGTATATATTGATTATTTGATATTCACCCATAAAAAATTTTGATCAACATAATGTGTCACTTTACTATCTTGAGTCACCAATAAAAAGATGAAAAAGAAAAATATACATCGAGTTAATTTCAATGAAAATGATAGGCATTTAATCTTAGGTATCAATATTCAAGAGAACAAGTTGTTTTATATATTTCATTACAAACTACAAATAATGAAATGAAGGTAGGACCATAGGAATAGTAAGAATATTTTAGAAAATAAATTCATCGTTTTTCCAGAATTTCAGTTGTAAATTTGATAAGACTTAATTGTTATTCTTAAAGCATATAAACTAGATTAGTTTAGTCTTTTTCTTCTTAAATGTAATGATAATTTAGTCTTTTTTTAAGGTTTTAATAGAAAAATCAAGAGAAAATAAATAGAATGACCAAATGGTTTGACAGAGGTGAACCTCAAGGATCATTCATTAATATTGTTAAACTGCAGGGATGACTTAGTTAGTTTGGTTAAACCTCAAGGACGAATTAATTATTTTCCATTGTTATGTGTCAGGATATTTTAGTCTTTTTTAAAGGTTTTAACGGAAAAATCTGGAGAAAATGGACGGAAAGACTAAGCGGTTTAACGAAGGTAAATCTTGGAGACCATTAATTAATATTGCCAAACTGCAGAGATTACTTAGTTAGTTTGGTCAAAACTCAGGGAAGAATTAATTATTTTCCCAAAAACAAAAAGAAAATTAGAATTGGAATCTGCTTGTAACCATGGTGCATGATCTGGACCTCACGGCAGACATCTTCAATGTCATCGCGATTGAAGTTTGGATTTCAAACTTACGCAACTCCATTGACGACAACAAGGCTACAACAATCTTCAATCGAGTACTAGAGGTTTGTTGTTTCTTTTGGTAGGAATTTGAAGCCTGTAAATGCTGCTGGGGTTGTCTGTTCTGGTTTCAGAATGTTATTATTGTACCGATAACGTTGATTTGTAAACCTATTATGGAGTTGGTGATGACAGTTAAGGGGATATAGGTTAGGGGGTGACAATAGCGGGACAAAGATGCGGCAGCGATGATCGGTCAAGGTCACTTGCAGTTTCATTTCTCTGATCTTCTGAGTCGTCAAATGGTATAAGGCAAAAAAAGAAAATATAATTTAAAAATATTAAAATGTACATTTTATCATGTTTATGGGTCCCAAAATAATGGTACTTTAGACTTTTCACACAAAATAAATGAAAAAAAGGCAATTTTTTGGACAGAAGGACTAGATTATCAGACAGAGTCAAACCTTAAAGATGTCCAAGTAATTTGACCAAAATACATGGATGAAGTTATTAATTTGGCCAAAGCATAGGGATAAAATAGTAATTTTCCCTTAGTAGGTTAATAAAACTAATTGATTGATTGGAAAAGTCAATTGTCTACAAGAAAGAGTGATTTGTCGACTACTATGATTAATTACCATATTCTTTTTTTTTCTACTATAAATATGAATTCTTGTATATAATATAACATATATATTATAGATTATGTTATGTTGGAGGCTTATGCTAGTGGTTCAGGTCAAGCGGTAAATTTTCAAAAAACCGAGTATTCAATTTAGCTCGAATGTTATCGAAGATCTTAGAGCTTGTATCCGGGGTACCCTTGGGGTTTTTAATCCTCTAGGCAATGGGTCTTACTTGGACTTGCCGTCTCTTATTGGGCATAATAAAAAACAGATTTTTAGTTTCTTAAAAGAAAGACTCTGGAAGAGGTTGAATGGGTGGAGTAACAAATTCTTGTCTAGGACAGGGAGGGAAGTTCTTAGAAAATCGGTTGCCCAAGCTATTCCTACTTATTGCATGAGTATTTTCCAGCTGCCGCAGTCTTTGTGTAATGAGTTGCAAGTTATTTTGAATAGATTTTGGTAGAATGGAAAGGGTGAAAGGGGAATCATCGACTGGCTTTCTTGGAGTAATATGAGTGGTCATAAGCGCTTTGGTAGGATGGGTTTCTAGGATCTTTTTTGCTTTAATATTGCATTACTAGGAAAACAGGGATAGATGTTATTAACTGAAACCACCATTTTTCTTTACAAGGTCTTTAAAGCTAAATAGTTTAATTAGGGGAATTTTTTGAATACTCAACTAGGTAATAATTCTAGTTTCATTTTGAAGAGTGTCCTGTCTTCTAGTAGGCTTTTAGAGCAAGGGGTGGGTTAGAGAGTGGGATGGGGAGGATATTTATGCTTCTAGAGATCCATGGATTCTTAAGGAGGGCTCTTTTGTTGTAGAGGATGGGGCTCGCTTTATTAATAATACTATGAGAGTGTGTGATCTTATAGTAACTGGGGAGAGTCGGTGGGATATTGAGAAAATTATTAACCTTTTTAGTGTGATATATGCTTCTGCTATAATTGATGTCCCTCTTAGTATTTATAATAGGAAGGATACTTTATTGTGGCATTATGACAAAAAGGGTGTGTATAGTGTTAAGACGGATTATTATTTGAGTTTGAAGATTTTTGGTAGAGAACCACCTAGATGTCCAGGGTATTATCATTAATTTGAATTCAATGTTTAGTGTCTTTTGAATTGTTTTGTAACTTGTGAGTTACTTTGTCTTTTGGATTTCCTAGATGTCTTTTAAGTTTTCTAGATTATTATTATTTTCTAGATTATTATTATTATCATTTACTAGATGTCTTTTGGTGTTTCCAAGCTATGTTTTTGCATGGCTATAAAAGCCTATGGTGTTAGCAATTGAAATATATATAGAAAAACACTCTTGATCAAAAGTCCTCTCCTCCTCTTCCGTCCAACAAAGCGGTATCAGAGCCATATTTCCTTGGAGTGAAATAGAAAGTTAAAGAGAGTTTGAGAGATGGCAAACAAGAGATGGCAAACAATGGAGCTACACCCTTCGCATTCCCTCGTCTTACAAAAGAAAATTATGCGAAATGGTGTCTTCGAATGAAAGCATTACTAGGCTCTCTAGATGCATGGGAGATGGTAGAGAAAGGCTTTGAGAAGCCTGAAAATGAAGAGTTTATCTCAAAATGAGAAGGATACTCTTGCCAAGTTCAAGAAGAAGGATCAACAAGCCCTCACTCTCATCCATCAATGTTTGGATGATATGATGTTTGAAAAGGTAGCAGATGCTCCAACAGCGAAGGAAGCTTGGGAGATTTTAGAGAAATCTTTCCAAGGTGTTGATAAAGTGAAGAGAAATCTTTCCAAGGTGTTGATAAAGTGAAGAAGGTGAGACTTCAATCACTAAGAGGAGATTTTGAAGCATTGAAGATGAAGGAATCTGAATCAATATCAGATTATTGTTCGAGGGTGAAGGAAATAGCAAATCAGTTAAAAAGATATGGAGAGAAGTTGGAAGACGTTCATGTGGTAGAGAAAATCCTTTGTTCTTTAATTTCGAAGTTTGATTATGTTGCTTATGTCATAGAAGAGTCAAAGGATTCAGACTCTTTGACCGTTGAAGAATTGGAAGTATCTTTACAAGCTTATGAAGAGAAGATTAAAAGGAGACAAGAAGAATCTTTGGAACAAGCTCTTAAAGCCAAAGTAACTTTGAAGAGCGATGAAGTAGAAAAGAGCCAACCAAGAGGATGTGGAAGAGGAAGAGGCCGCGGAGATTTTAAAGAAATCTTTCCAAGGTGTTGATAAAGTGAAGAAGGTGAGACTTCAATCACTAAGAGGAGATTTTGAAGCATTGAAGATGAAGGAATCTGAATCAATATCAGATTATTGTTCGAGGGTGAAGGAAATAGCAAATTAGTTAAAAAGATATGGAGAGAAGTTGGAAGACGTTCGTGTGGTAGAGAAAATCCTTTGTTCTTTAATTTCTAAGTTTGATTATGTTGCTTATGTCATAGAAGAGTCAAAAGATTCAGACTCTTTGACCGTTGAAGAATTGGAAGGATCTTTACAAGCTTATGAAGAGAAGATTAAAAGGAGACAAGAAGAATCTTTGGAACAAGCTCTTAAAGCCAAAGTAACTTTGAAGAGCGATGAAGTAGAAAAGAGCCAACCAAGAGGATGTGGAAGAGGAAGAGGCCGCGGACGAGGCCGTAGCTAAAATGAAAGAGGAAGAGCCAATGGCAATAATTATGAGGAGAGAAATCAGTCATCGCAAAGAGGCATGGAAGAGCACGTGGCCGAGGACGAGGCTAAGGTCGAGGCTATTATCAAAATCCGTATGAAAGAAAATATGACAAGTCCAATATGGAATACAACTGCCACAAACTTGGTCATTATGCCTCAGAATGTTACAATACTCCTGACAATGTTGATGAGAAAGCCAATCTGATAGAAGAGAACAAAGAAGTTGAAGAGTCGTCTTTATTGCTAACAATCAAGAACGATGATAAAGATGACAACATATAGTACTTAGATAATGGAGCTAGAAATCACATGTGTGGATGCAGAGAAAGATTTGTGGAAATAGATGCATTTATCTCATTTTGATAACAAAAGGTTCTATTATTGAATCATCGCTCAAAATTGAGTTTATTTTAGAGTAAAAAGGGTTGATCAGACCAATATTTTAATAAAAGAATTTTTCATCCTTCGTTAGGAATGCGAAGAACACAAGATAGAAGATTTTCATCCATCTTGATTTAATAAAAGATGATAAGGTATATGATTTTCATGATTAAATTGAAGGTTGACATAAAATAATTTTACAAGATAATGATATATAAGAGTATTATTAATCAAAAGGATACGCTAATTTTGATTATAAAAAATATCAAAAATGCCACTTTTTCTTGTACATAGGATTATTTTTAATAAACTGTAGGATTGGAACGGATTGTCTTGTCAAGCAATTGTTGAAAAGAAGCATACTCAATATAGGAGAAGATTTCCATTTAGAAAGAGAAAATTTTAAATGGCAAATAAAATTAAATAGATGAAAATGAGTTATAGGACAAATTTAATCATATGAAATAATAAAAGCAATCATGTCAAAAAAATGATGATTTCTAGACTTTATGACAAAAAAAAAAAAAATTTCATAGCAAAACAAAATGCAGGTTTTTTTCATATTTTTCTGACTGGATTAAAAAAACAAAAAGGTTTGAAACGTTGACGTTTTAATTAAAAAGATAAAGTTATTAAAAAAACAAAAAGGTTTGAAACGTTGACGTTTTAATTAAAAAGATAAAGTTATAATTAGAATAGTTATAATTATAAAATTAAATATAATAATAAGACAATCTATAGTAGAAAAAAGATTATGTAGGTGTCTAAATTAAAAATTGACTTAAACTCAAATTTTCTCTCCAAATATCAAATTCATTGTTTAATTAATTAGTAGTACTTCAGTCAACTATAGTGATAGTCTTCCCCTTGAATAAAAACAAAATTGTCTTCAGAGTCTTACACCATTTTAATACTTATTAATAAATAGAAATATAATTTTTAATTTCAATAATAAACTATAACATTTAATTTAATATATATATATATATATCAATATTAGTTTGGTTCGGGTTGAATGTAGAAAAAGAACAGAAATATCAATATATATATATGAATCAATATTAGTTTGGTCCGGGTTGAATGTAGAAAAAGAACAGAAATAGAAAATACAATAGCATAATTTTTATTGACCGAGTAGAGAAGCCGCACAGACCTAAACATACACTTCTCATATAAGACATCACTAATTTTATAAAACTAAGGTTTTTTTTTTTGTTTTTTTTGTTTTTTTTTTTTGTTTTTTTTGCGATTTTTCGATGTTAATTCAATTCGGTTCTACCGTACGACCTAATTTGGACGAAAGAAGAAAGAGGAAGTGGGGTTGCCATGGGATCTTATCTCTTAAGCGATTAAGCTTCGGTAAGTCAAGAGCCAATGCTCTGATTCTGATAACAACGATGTGGGGTCCGAATACTGTATGGCAGCAACCCAAGAGGGGGGGTGAATTTGAGTTTTCCTAAAAAAACTGAAATAAATTTTTAGAAATTTCTAAATAAAAATTTAGAATTTCTAATGTGCATGCGGAAAAACATTAAACAGAAAACTTTTGTGAGAATTAGGAATATGGATTAGGAATCTTCCTCATAGAATTGTTCTAATTTTTCAAAATATTTTAGGAAAAGGTCTGTTGTGCAAAAGTCAAGCTAGTTGAATTTTAGAAACAGCTTCAAACACTGGACTTGAAATAATACACAAAAAAAAAAAAAAATCAAGAAGACATTTCTTATAATGAAAAAGGACAGTATTATCGAACTTAGAAACATTCCTCATAAAGTTTGCAAAACCATATCTCTTCTCATTTT
>NW_023591493.1:0-13660 GCF_014843425.1 Jatropha curcas | reverse complement strand
ACCAAGACAATGAATTAGAATCATAATAAACAAAAATAAAACAAAGAAAAAGTGAGAAATCCGTCAATCTTCTGGTGGTGGAGGTGGCTTCCTGCAGGAAGCCCTTGAGGGTGGTCTGGAGTGGCCTTGCAATGGTGTCCTATCCGAGAATTCTCAAGACTGCCGTTCATAATCTCGATGGCATTGAAACCGTGCCGTTCATAATCTCGATGGACTGGAAACGGTCTGCGATCATCGTTTCCATACATTTAAGGCGCGTGTCAAAGAGGTCCATCCGAGACATCATTCTTACAAGGACTTCATCGTTCGACATGTTGGCTGTGCCTTGGAACGATGGACCGACACCGGAAGTACCTGCACCAAAAGAAGAAGGAAAAGGAAGAGGATTATCCTCTTCCATGTTAGCTCCACCGGCTGCCTCTGCTCCTGCATTATCAGGATTAGCCTCTGGGGCGCCCACTACTTTATATGTATCCCCGACTTTTTCAATCAGTTTCATATGTATCATAACATCTAGGTCCAGTCTAGTACTACGCCCTCCTCCTATACTATCATAAATTGGCCTAATTGGCATACTGCCGAGTTACATAAACATCCCACCATTAATGGCCCCCGCTCTGTCGGCTCCAGCCACCTTTCCCAAATTTTTGGCAGAGCCAATAACCAAACATCTCAATAAAACCCATTCTCAAATTATGCCCACAGAAAATATAATTCGTCTCAACCTACTTTAGCACCTCCCATCCTGTTTCACTCCTTCAAAAATGGACTATCTAGTATAAAAATTTGGCTGAATGATAGCGTCAAGGAAGGTTTTTTTCTTAATTTTTGCGATGCTTTACGCATAATAATCTAGGATTGTTAATTCAGACTTCAACCTGTCAAATTTTCGTCCAAGTATTACGCGAACTAAAATTCACTAGATATTTGTATCTGGCTATTGTCTGTAGGAACCCAAATGTGGCTAATTTCAATTCATAGTTTAGTTCAAAGGTCTTGACTAAGCAAGCCTAAAGTTAACGCCTGCTTGGTGGTGAATTAGGCAATAACGGAATAAAGCGCGATAGGTACTCTCCAGAAATTCTGAGTTAAGAGGGGCCATAGACCTTAAGTCCTTCATATCAATAAAATTCCCTAGACTAAGTCCTTCATATCAATAAATTCCCCCCATCCTATTCTCTTAAGAGGGTCTAACACAATATCCCTAAGACCCACTTGCGCTAAGGCAGCCTCATTGATAAATCTATTCGGTAAAATAGGCCGAAGAGATAATTTTGTGTACCTTTCTTGTTGATCGGATGAGGCAAATTCGAATGGAATGGCAGGAGGTGAAGGAGGTTGAGGAGCCGTGGAGGATCGCGTAGTCGAACGCTTCTGAGCAGCAACGGATGATGCGGGTCTGCTACGTTTGTATCTAGGAGGCATTGTTGGATTTGATTATGTGAAAATTTTGGGTGGAGAGTGTTTCTTCGGATGAGTGTTTGATTTGAGAGAAAAATGGCTGAGAAGAAAAGAAAAAGTTTGAGAGACAATATAGGAGTTGAACGGCCCAGGTCGCTCGTTTCTGTGAGCATTGGAAAAGAGATACTAGTTTGGAGGCGTGCTCTTTTAAATAGGGGGCCAATAAACTTGAGTTGGTCCTGATCAGTGGCCACTCGACCGTTTCTCATGCTGATGCTGAGGCCACGGCCTGGGCCGTGCTTCCTCCCTCTGACCTCTGCAAACACAAAAGTGGCGTACGCGGCACGGGCGTGCTATACTTAGCACGGCTGGGGCGTGCTCTTCTTCTGCGGCCGTGCTGATGAGCACGGCCTGGGCGTGCTCCCCTCTGACCTGCAAAACAACAAAAGTGGTGTACCTGGCACGGGCGTGCTACATAGCACGGCGTGGGCGTGCTTGTCCCTGCCTCTCAAGTTCTTTTCGCGCTCGCATATTTTGCTGGCAAACTTTCTGCCTCTCAAAGGTGCTTTCTCGCGCCTGCGCATATGAATGTCGCGTTCGCGAGTTCAGCTCGCGCCCGTGCATATGGAAGTCGCGCTCGCGTATTTTGCTGGCAAACTTTCTGCCTCTCAAAGGTGCTTTCTCGCGCCCGCGCATATGATAATCGCGAGTGTTTTCATCTCTGCAAATCTTCTGACTCTCTTTCTAATTGTTCGCGCTCGCACTCGCTTGTGAATGTTCGGACTCGCGAGCGGCGCTCGCGCTTGTGAATGTCGCGCTCGCGACTTGGGCGTTTTTCTTTGTTGAGACTTGCTTCGTAGCGCGACTTGGGCATGCCACTTAGCATGGCTAGGGCGTGCTTAGTTCTTGAGTTCCACTTTTTCCTACAAAAACTCTTAACTAAACAGAAGAACACTTATGGAGAAAATTTGGGATTTTGACAAATAAAATAGGGAATAAAAATAAATAAATGGACGAAAATTTAATAAAAATATATAGGTTGTCTCCCATGAGCACTTTTGTTTAACGTCGTTAAGTTCGACGCACTTATCTGAATTTAGGCTAGGCAAGACCAATTGTAGTCTTGATGGGTTCATACCAATTGTAGTCTTGATGGGTTCAAAGGTTTCATTATAATAGCTTCTCAAACGTTGAGCATTTACCTTGAAACTTCGATTCGACTTACCATCCACTATCTCAATCGCGCCATGAGGAAAGATTTCCTTGATTGTGAATGGTCCAGACCACCTAGAGCACAACTTACCAGGAAATAACCGAAGTCTAGAGTTATAGAGCAACACCTGCTGGCCTACCTTTAGATCCCTCATTATAATGCGCTTATCATGCCATTGTTTAGTGCGATCTTTGTATATTTTGGCATTTTCATAAGCGTGAAGGCGCATTTCATCCATCATGTTTAGCTGTAGCGTGAAGGCGCATTTCATCCATCATGTTTAGCTGTAGCAATCGCTTCTGACCAACCTCCTTTGCATTAAAGTTAAAAAATTGAATGGCCCAAAACGCCTTATGTTCTAACTCTACAGGAAGATGACAAGCCTTACCATACACCATGAATCTTCTCTCTCTCCACTGCCATGCGATATGGAGACATACCTATCTAGGCGTATTTGACATGCCGTTCTGTAGGCCCATAGAGCATATCTCCTCTTCTCGTCCTAGCTTTTTGGACCAATCCTTTCTCGATTTGTCCTAACAGTGGTTTCGAGGATCTTTTTGCTATTCTCTCTGTTAGTCTGACCTCCTACTTGTCCACCTGTGGTTCTGAGGATGAACTTCATGGTGCTTACCCTTACACGATGAGTGACACCCATATTTTGCCAAGAAGGGCAGTCTAAAATATCTATTACCTAAAAATGCTTACGCCCTTCCTGTTCCGTGGATTATCGCCCTGGAGCGTTCCATGCCCTTGTAAAATGTTTTTCTTTGATGAGGCCTTCATCACACTTTTGCATCGGGTTATTTGGAAATGAGCACAGCTTCTGCCTTACACTTTGACACATAATCCACCTGCCAATCTCTGGAATGTATTTGATTTGAATATGAATTCTGGTGGACTAAAGCTGTCCCATAAAGTCCAGACCCCATATCATCGAAGATTTCGACTTCACTCAAGGATGCCTTGTTCAGTCCCCCAAACATCGAAGATTTCAACTTCAAGGATGCTATTCAAAGGCATCTCATGTCTCTTCGAAATGTTACCTAACCTTTGACAACGATCATAAAGATGAACATACTTAAAAGCATCTTTAAATAGATTAGGCTAATACAAACCGCTTTCCAATATACACACTGCTGTCTTGTTTGCTCCAAAATGTCCTCCACATTCCATTGAATGCAGAATTTAAGGACACTTTCCATTTTAGCTTCCGGTATACAACGCTGGAATAGCTGATCACTACAGTATTTGAACAAAAAGGGCTCCTCCCAATGGTAGTATTTGATATCATGGAAGAACTTTTTCTTTTGTTGATAAGAAAAGTTGGGAGGAGGGATTTTGCAAACAATGTAGTTAACTATATTAGCATACCAGGGGGTTTATGTGTTCGCCAACAGTAGAACTTGCTCATGGGGGAAGTTTTCATTGATTTGTAACTCTGTTGTTTCTTCTTCCCCCAATTCTAGCCTGGAAAGGTGGTCAGCCACAAGATTTTCGGTTCCCTTTTTGTCGCGAATTTCCAGATCAAATTCCTGTAATAAAAGCACCCAACGGTCGCGAATTTCTAGGTCAAAACTCTTCTGCACATAGAAAGTACTCCGTCCTCAATGAATGAGTCCTTGGCTTTTGTCATTTCTCTTCTTTTCCAGCAAGTATTTGATGGCGGAGTGTATCTCGTGTAGAACTATTGTTTTTCTCCAATTAGATATGCCCTGAATTTGTCAAAAGCAAAAAACAATAGCTAGCCAGTTCTTCTTTTCCGTAGCTGCATATTTATGTGCATCATTCAATTGTGGCGAACTTGGCATAATAGATTACTAACATGCAACTTCTTGTCTTTTCTGTTGTCCAAGAACAGCTCCGACACTGGCATGATTCATCTACCTTAGCATCACACATGAGTTCTAACATAGGGCAAAGTTCCACGTCTGGATGTAAGTGATGAGTCGGGGCCTGCATGATTTAACTCCTTCTTCAACCTGTTTTGAAAGCATCTAAACATTCTTTGTCAAAATCAAAAGGTACATCTTCTTTACCTAACAAATTGCAAAGAGGTTTAGTGATTTTTGAGAAATCCTTTATGAATCTCCTGTAAAACCCTGCATGCCCAAGAAAACTTCTTATACCTTTTACTATGTTAGGAGGAGGTAGTTTTTCAATTACCTCAATCTTTGCCTTGTCTACTTCAATTCCTTTTTGAGAGATTTTATGCCCTAAGACAATGCCTTCACTAACCATGAAATGGCATTTTTCCCAATTTAACACAAGGTTAGTATCTTCACATCGTTGCATTACTAGAGATAAATTATGAAGACATGCATCGAAGGAAGAACCAAACACCTCTTCCTAAAGATAAATTATGAAGGCACTGCCATCGAAGGAAGAACCAAATACACTTCTGAAAAAGTCCTATCCCATGAATATTTCCAATTAAATTTTTTCCACCATAATCAGAAAAGATGGACATCAATGTCTGCAACCTTTGAAAAGGTTGCAGGGGCATTGCACTGCCCCAAGGCAATTCTCTCCTATAGGCAAAAGTGCCATAAGGACAAGTGAATGTAGTTTTCTCCTTGGTCTTTCTCAGGGGCTATAGGTATTTCTTGGAAGTAACCTCCCGTCTTCTCTCTTCTCTTCTCTCTTCTTCTCCTGAATAATGCCCATCTAGAAACCAATTAAAAACTGGATATCCTCGCAATGTCCTCTTTCAAGCCAATTTGGACCAAATAACTGGGAAGGCTTTGGAAAGTTGATCTTTGCCAATAAAGGGAAGGGGAAAGTGATCTTTGCGTGTTGCTTTATTTAATTTTCTATAATCTATACACACACGCCAACCTGTGACTGTTCTTGTGGAGATTAATTCATTGTTTTCATTAGAAATAACAGTCATACCTCCCTTCTTTGGAACAACTTGGACATGACTTACCCAATTACTGTCTGAAATTGGATAAATGATGCCAGCATCTAAGAGTTTAAAAATTTCAGCCTTAACTACCTCCTTCATGTTAGGATTCAGTCGCCTTTGGTGCTCGATTGAAGGTTTGTAGTTTTCTTCCATCAAGATTTTATCACACACTTGGGCTTATTCCTTGTAGATCTAGAGCAAAGACCATCCCTAATGCTTTCTTGTGCCTGAAAAACCTGCAACAACCTTTTCCTCTTGATCAAGCGTTAAGTGAGAAGAATAATTAAAAACAGGAAAAGAATGTTCTCACCTAGAAATGCATGTTTTAAATGAGGTGAAGTTGTCAGGTTCATGCTTAGGAAGTTCCTTTTCTTTTCATTCAAAGATGCTGACTCATTAGCAATTATTTTCAACATGCAAAGTGGTCTCCACACATTCATCGGAGCTATGTCAATTCTAAAAACAGTCTCCATGATCCATAGGAGTTTACAAGATTTAAGTACATCAAATTACAATCTCTATCCTGCTCCAACTCTAAGAGTCAACTTACCCTCATAGACATCTTATCAATGCTCTTGCAGTTGCAAGAAAAAAGGTCTTCCAAGGATTAGAGATCCTTCCCTATGTCTCATCAATATCAAGAATAATAAAATCAATAGGATAAATATGAATGCTACCTACCTTTACAAAGCACGTCTTCTACAATCCCTCTAGGATAATTTTATTGAACGATCGCTTAATTGCAAAGGACATCCTTGTTGGTTTGCAGCTCTCCCATACCTAGCATCTTTAAAACTTCATAGGACATAAGATTAATGCTAGCACCTAAATCTGCCAAAGCCTTTTCAAAAGTCAAGATTTACCAATGTTACAAGGGATAGAAAAAACTTCCTGGATCTTTTAACTTTGGAGGCAGTTTGTTTTGGGGATAATTGCACTGCACACTCCTCAGTTAACATCACTGTTTCTTGATCATCAATTTTTCGTTTTCTTGCTCAAGATATCTTTAGGAATTTAGCATAGCTAGGCATTGAGCAAAAGAGCTTCAGCGCAAAAGGAATATTAATTGAAGGCTTCTTTAACACCATCCAGAAACTGAGGAATGCTCTTGCATAACTTGTGCTTTTCTTTAATCTTGTGGAACAAAGGGGAACAGGCGGGGAACATAGGTTATTACCTTTTCTTTTTCCTTCTAAAATCAATGATAGGGCACTTTTGATTGTTTCTTTTTCCTCCTTTCTTTCCTCAAGTGGTTCATCTAATGTGCCACTCCTCAAGGTGATAGGCCTGCACTTGTTCTTTTGATTCTTTTCAGTATTGCTAGGTAACGTACCTTGCAGGTCAGAGATGCATCATGTTTGCGAACGCCCTAACTTGAATCTTCCAAAATTTCCTGAATTGCCAGCTTGCTGAATTATTTATTGGTTTCTCCCTGCGTTTCATTCATGAATTCCATGTGTTGATTTGGAATGAGGGCACAGTGAGGAGGTCATCATGAGATTTCTTTTCTGGAGGGTTGGAACCCTGGGGGTGTATTCAAGCATTATTAGGAATTTCATAAGATAGGTTAGGATTGCGATTCCTTAAACCCTGTTATCATTATGAATTTGAATAAGGGTAATTCTTTCTTCCTTGATCATCACAATAGTCACTTGCTCCCAAAAGTCTGCGGGATTAAAGGAGTCCATGATGCATTCCCCAAATCCATGTTGTCATTGCACCTAATCACACACTTGCATAATCGAAAATTCACAGGGATTAGTACGTTGACATGTCCAATTTCATTTACCATGTTATCTACCTTGGCATTGAGTGCTAATTGGCATCATTTCATAGACTCCTGCGCGTTCTTCTCCTTCGTAATTTTGTTTGTAGTGGCCTGTTGCTGAAACCATCTCCTTCCTATCAACTCATATGCTTCATCAATACCTTTCTTTTTCAAAGGAATTCCACCTAGCAGCTGCCATCTAATTGTGATTTTAGATATTAGGCTGCATAATGCATTATAAAAAGTTACCTGCTAAGCCACTTGGGCAAACTAATGCAGGCCACTTCACTTAGCAAAGGTCCTTGAATTCTTTCCCAAGCTTGTACAAGCTCTCTGATCATGATTGAGCAAATGTCATTATCTCATTACGCAAAGCTTGGTGGTTTTTGAGGATGGCGAAGAATTTAGCTAGGAATTTTTGCAGCTAATTCATCCCATGCTGTTAAAACTTCCAGCGGGACAACGATTGTAACCATGATCTAGGCTTTATCCCTAAGATTAAAAAGAAAAAGCCTCAGCTTTGATTGCCTATCTTTCAGAAACCACCATTTTGTTTGAACTGTGTACACAAATTTTCCAAAAAATTTGGTGATGTGAAGCATTAGCGATCTTCACTTAAGGCAAACCTCCATATTGGGATCGAGGGTAGATAGCATTTGGATAATTGCAGGTTAATCTCAAAGTTATTAGCTTCTACCACTAGGTCTTGTAATACTTTGAGGTTGTCCCATTCAGATTAGGTGTTGTTTGTATAATCCCTTAAGGTTTACGGACCGGATGTTGAAGTGGTGGTCCAACTACCGTTTTCGTTTCTGTTTTCGTTTTTCGTTGGCCTATGTCTTGCTTTGTTGTTTCGAGTTTTATTATCTCTTGCTTTAACTTATGCAGCCAATGTGCCTACAAAGGTTCTTTTCAATATTTCTGGTCAAAGACTAGATGTTTCAGTCGTCCTTTTATCTTCTTTGCCATAAAAACACCTTGGAAACAACACTTTAAAAGAAAATTAAATAAAAAACGAAAGAGTGTCTAAATTAATAACAGGGTAATTTGTATCTGATATTGATACGCCATCCCCGGGCAACGGCGCCAAAACAAACCTTACAGCGGTTTTTCGTCAAGTGTACGGAAATCGCAACAAGTAATATAGAGTAAGAAAGTATCGTATCCACAGGCGGATTGTTTAATCAATTACCAAAATTTATGTTAACCTATTATTATTTAGATGATTGATAAAAGAATTCGCTGTTAAAGTAAAGAAAAAATTCAAAAGTAAAGAGATCAAACACAAAATTTAGGTGAAAAGGGAAATCAGGGGGGGATTAAAAGACTACTAGGAATTGATCATTTAATTCTATCCAGCTTATTCTATAGTTCATTAATCAAGTTAATTGTTCAAAAGTAGGAGAAAAACAACCCTAAGGTTACTAACAAGCTCTCCGATTATTGTTAGCTATTCTAATCCAATTTAATCACTATCTTAATAGTGAAATAAACATGAATCAGATCATTAGGTTTTATGGTTGTTTTATGAATTCACAACTTAATACTTATATAACTAATGGAAAGCCCCCCTTGAATTCAAAACCCATAATAGTTTACCACATATCAAGTTATTATTCCCAAGTAATTATTACCTGTTCATATCAATAACCCTTCTCACCGAAATTGTGGTTATTGAAATAATTCAAGTCCAGGGGAATTTTCTGCCTTGGAAAGCCTAAGCACAATAATAAGTTTATAACAAGAACAAAAGAAAAAATAAATTCTAATATTATTAAGCTTGGAATCGAATTAAATTACATCAAACTCCCTAGTATAAAAGTTTAGCTAGACATAAGTTAATTAAATTAAGCCTCAATTCAACTTGAATCATTCATTATATTTTTAAAGACAATAATAAAGAAAGAAACAAGATGAAGAGTTTAGAATAAATAACTGTTTATTCACAACTATTTGCATGGCTTCCTTGAATCTTAGCACCAATTATGAAAGCTTGAATCTTTGAGAAGAAGGAGAATTAATAGTAAAGTGTTGCTCACAAAAAAAAAAACGAGATCCCCTACTATTGAAAAGTTCCTCCCTTTATATTAGGAGATCCTGAAGGCCCAAGTCTGGACTCCTTTTAGGAAAAAATAGAAATCCTTATTTAGTGCACAACCTTTATAGGAGATCATAACTGTTTTAGGCTCTTGATTTACTTCTTGATTAGGACTCCTTTTCTCAAGAATAGGTCCAGCGCTTCTTGTTTAGTGTGTTAGGAAACTCCCTGAAGTCGGCCCCATGTGCAGAAAGGCTGATTTTGCGTGTTAAATTTCACGGCTGGGGGGTTCCGCCTGTGGAGCAGGCAGCACGGGCGTGCCTTCATGGCACGGCGTTGGGCATTGCTGTAGTTTGGAGAGGTCTGGCTAAGTGAAGCACAGGCGTGCTAGATAAGCACGGGCTAGTGAAGTACTGAGGCACGGAGCGTGCTTACAGAGCACAAGGCAGGCGTGGTGCTCCTCTCTAGAAGGTCTATCTAAGAGTTGCCATGGGCGTGCTATGGCTTGACACCGCCCTGGTCCCATCGATAGTTAGCACGACCGTGCCTTTTGACACACCCTGGCCGTGCTCTTTCTTGCTGTCCTCTTTTGGTTACTTGGCTCTAGAACGGGCGTGCCTTTCCAGCACGGCGGGCCGTGCGTAGGAAGCTGAAGTGCCTTGCCATCTCTAAAGTTCTTTCTGCGCCAAAATTTCTGCATTTTTTCTCTTAGATCAAGCGGAAGATTTTAAAAGACCAAGGAAAGCCTTTTTAAAACACAATTACACTAAAAGTATTTAAAATTTAAATTAAAGAAGTAAAAAAACTTTTACTAAAATAATCTAAATAAAACTATAATTAAAACACTATAAAATTTACAACTATCATCCAAAACGAACTGTGCTGCACTCTTCGCTGGTTAATTGGCTTGCGACAATGCCAAGAAAAAGACCTAGGACGAAATATGTAATTCCTTTAACCAAACCAATTTTACCATTACAAACATTGAGGTAGACATTACCTAGAAGCGGACCTAGAAACAACCAAAACAGGGGCCCAATATGTCTTTCTTCCTCATTCCTTACTAGGCTGGGAGGGGCAAGGCTTCTTAATGCTTAGTCATCCCTCTGAAGCAGGATAACATATCACCATTATTATTCAAGAATTGCTCCCCCTCCTTAAATCATAATCACCTGCAGTACGCAGTACCTTTCCCAGACTTTTTGAGGCCCTCTTATTGCTAATGCTTACTAAGGATTGAGTACTTGATCTAGTCAGGCTAGATTTAGGGCAGATCAGGCTTCTTCCTCCAAAATACAAAAAGCCTCAGACTAGTTATCATGCCCAGTTTCCTCCCATCGTCTAGAAAGGTGGTGAAGGTGGCCATTCTGACGGCCAAAAGGCCAACTTCCTCCTTCCCCCTCCTCTAAGACTGGTACTCGAGTAGACAGGCCATAAATTTTCACATATTTGGGTGTCCTCTCTCATTCACTTTTTTTTTTCCAAAAGGGCTGTTGATGATAAATTGATTTAGCCAATGGAGCCCAGACCTCTACCTAGCCTAATCCTAAAATCCTTCAACCTAAATGCTTATGTGCTTCCACTAAGGGCCCAGGAAATAAAACTGAACCGGAATAGAAGACCCTCAAGACAAGATCCAAGATTGGTGGAAAGTGGCCAGATCCTCCCTATTTGACCTAGACTGAACATAAATACCAACCTCTTCCTCACCACCAAAACAACATTCACATGCTTACACCACAGATACCAACTTGGTCTCACTTATCCACCCTAATTGTTAACGACTCTGTTGTGTTCATTGACCTAAATGACATGCTTGAGGAAAACAAATGCTATTACTCGGAGCAGGAGATAATTACTCGGAGCAGGAGAAATACCCATTCTCTCCTCCTGAAGCCTTACCTAACCCCAATTGCTTGGCCAAGGATGCCCCAAGTTCCAATTTCGGCTCCGACCTGAAAACCTGTACTAGAGCCCAACTAAAGGAAGGGACAAAGGGGCCAAACATTTCCATGTATTGGGGTCTGATACAGTCATCTTTTGTACACCGTTAGGACCTAGGTGGAAAGCCATGAAACCAGTGCCAAACCACCAAACATAACCCTTAAGGCTATTTGGTAGCTTCCATCAAAGGAACCCCCTCGCCAATGGCCATCCCACTTTGCTAATAATGAAATCCAAAAGGCGGAATAACACTCACAACCATGCCCTCCTATGTCACAATCCAAAGCTAGGGTAAGCATAGTGCCAATGGTCTTGATGGATAATTGGTTCAGCCCTGAATGTTGCCCTGAACGTTGCTAGTTGCTTGGGGTTAACTGTATCAAAGGATTTTATGCCCTTCCGGACCATATAGTGAGGGCATATGATAACACAAAGAAGAGAAGTTTTGGGCGTGCAGCTGATTTGTGAAGTCACAATCGAGCCGCAGTCATAACACATTCCCTTCCAAGGTCGTAGAATTCCTGCCGCTTTATTCTCCTCCTGGAAGGCCATGGATCCATAAGGCCTAAGTAGTATCCTACCTTCTTGCATCCAAAAAACTGCACACACACAAGTGCCCTACGATAATGCAGGGTAAACAATTCAAAGGGATTGACTGGGCGAACGCGGAAAATCTGACATCCTTCCTTCGCCTGACCCTTCGGAGATCCAGCCCGAAACTATAGTGTACCCTTTATTCCGGCTTCTCCCTTTTGATTCAGTTTCAAGTTTATTAAAGCAGAACCCTAGTAAAGAGAATCTAATTTCGCTCCTGATAAACTATCAGCAGGAGAATTGCCAACAATCGATGTATGTTAATCCGACGTTGGTAGTTGCTGCTTGAGATTGGTCTTAGGATTAGAGGGTGATGAGGAAGATATTTGATTTATGAATATGTTTTATTCTAATCATACTGGTGGGTAATGTCGAAACTTGGTAGGAACGACATGAGGAGACTGTCTCATGCAGGGTTTATGGGCATATCTTGGACTTAGCGCCGAACTTTCCCAATTGTAATGAAACCTTATTTTGGTACTTCTTGTGTGAGGGTCATTTTTTTGGCAAGTGTCAGGACTGACAACTCATAAAGATCTGATAGAAGAATGTGATGGTGCGAAGTCTGTGATAGGACTCAAAAAGATCAGGAAGGACATTTGGCTAACGATGCAATCATGAAACCTGAAAATACGATAACCTGATTTGACACTGGAAGATTCATATTTACATAATACAGTCGGGCGCTCTCATAACTGTGATGAAACAAACACAATTTCTCTTTTGTTTAACTTTCAAATTTTACTTTGTCGCTTTATATTCGTCTGTGTAAAAGGGGGAAATCTGAACCTTACTTCTTCTTTCAAGAGCCTTGCTGTTATTGCCCCCCGCCTAAAAAGTTAATCTAGCACTAAGGTATTTGGAGAATGGTTCTTTGTTTAAGTGTACAGTGTTGCTAACATGGCAAAGTAGAGAAAAAGATCCTTGTAGGGAGGCCTTCGGTCTACTCTTCGAGATCCTCAACGAAAGCGAAATATGATTCTCAGAGTGCAAGAGATAATATTAAATGGTCACAACCTAGGCATAATGCTCGATGCACCATATCGGACTAAATCCTGTCACATGAAGAGAACGATCTGGACATACGTATAGACCTTTCAATCGATAGCACAAAGAGGGATGATGGTCTACTGGCACGAGGATCTTGCAACTTGTGTAAGGGCACTTTTGGTGTGTAGGGTTTATAAGCGCGGCAATGGAAAGAGCCTTTGTTTTCCTAGACTTCATATACAAAAGGACTCGGTGGGATCAATTTATGACGAGGAATGCAGCAGACAAGCGTGCGCTATCACGGTAGACGCCCCAAAGCGGACAATATTACACAAAGGGCCTGGGCTGGTTACAATTTGTATCAGAGCCAAGCCTTGTTCCCCTGGCCGGTGGTGGGCAACCTCAGCGAGGACGCTGAGTTCCCAATGGGGGGTGTTGCTGTCACACCTTAAGGCAAATCCCACATCGGCTAAAGCACAAGGTGGAAGTTTAAGTTACAAAAAGTGGTGGCAGTCCTGAAACTGTAGTAAGGCCTTTTGGCGTGGGTTGCATAAGCCTCCGTGAAAATAAAAACCGTGAGGGGACGACGATAGGTAACGCCCCCAATATCCGACAATATTTACATATATGTCTTGCGGCTATTACAATAAAAGCCTCCCTCTTTAAATTATGCTATGGATTAATTGATCAAGTGGAAGGCAAAAACCCCACAAAGCTTGATTCCCAAACCTATCCAGCATACCTCTCTAGGAAATGCCGGTGGGTACTGGAAAGAGAGTTGTTTAAAGCACATTCATCCGGTCT
>NW_023591492.1:0-30666 GCF_014843425.1 Jatropha curcas | reverse complement strand
ATATAATATAAAATTATGATAAAACATGTTATATTAGCAAACCATATAACAAAATTGAAAGAATTTTTTTTTACTAAAAAGGGCAACCATAAAATTAATTGTATACTCATAGACTTCATAAAAAATAAAAAAAAAAAATCAAAATTATAGATGATGCTTTAAGATAATGATTAATATATTAATTATTATAATATTTTAAATTGGTTTATTATATTTTAGTAATATAGACAATTTATGGTATTATATTATATATAAACAGTTAAGTTAATTAAATTAAATTTGTTGATAAGTAATTTTAGTTGGTTGTCAAACTATGATAATGATTAATTATTATAAATACGTTATTTCCTTGACAAGTTATTTAATTATTGAATTCATTTTTATTTTATTATTCTACAACATGTTATTTTTTCGATTTTGTGAATACTTTTAGATTTTTAGTAATATAAATTATTCATAATATTATAGTTTATAACAAAAAAAAAATGAATAAAAATTATATGCATAAATTAAATTACATTTACTTGCAATGTATAAAAATAAACAAATCAATCAAGAAAACTAGAATAATAATTGTCATCGCATTTTGTTGATCATCGACGTCTGATTGAAAGCTTATTCAGAAAACAAAAAGTTTCACAAGTTTTCTATATCTACGTGATTGAAATCTTAATTCTGATTATTGAATGTTAAAAAATTAATCAAAACTATTCCAAATTTGTAAAGTGGCTTTAACAGCTTTTTTTTTTTTTTTTTTAATCTCTCTTATAGATTTCTAAATCATAATAATTCAATTATTTTAATATAAAATTGAATCCAGCAAAATTTAAAAGGAAAATGAATTAAAAAAATAACAAAAAATTTTAGATATATTGCTGGATTGAACTGTAATTGCCTAATAAATAGATATAATACTAAATGGAATCAATTTTGGTAATCAATCGTACTGAATTAATTCATATATTCACATATGTCAATAAATCGTAATCACAATTAGTATCATAACCTTAAATAAAATATAAATATAAATATGTCAATAAATCGTAATCACAATTAGTATCATAACCTTAAATAAAATATAAATATAAATGATATGTGATCCATAAATCTATAAATACCCATTTAAATTCATCAACATATCATCAAACAAACCCTAGTATCGTCCTCGGGATTAAAAAATTAAGCAATGGCAACCAATTCTTTCAAAACTCTTTTGGTGACTCTGTTGGTCTGTGCACTAGTAATGTCTCCGATGATGCCCATCGAAGCATCTCCTCTTAATCATCGTCGAGGTATATCCTATATCATTACTTATTGCATGTCATGAACAATGGCTATATATTTTGAATACATTTACCATTGTTTTAATATGAATCCTAATGTTGCAGAGCTCCGTAAATTACCACCAAATTGTGACCAGGGCTACTATCTTGTATGCAAGCCGAACAATGAATGCAAGTGTTGTGAAGAAGGCACTCCTCCTAGCAATTGCTGAAAATCAAATTATTATGAATAAAGCATTGTCTCGATATGGATATAAATTAAAAGAGTGTCTCTCTTTATATATTTATCTATAATTTATATGAGCTATTCAAATATGTTTAACTATCATATCTTAATAAAAGAGTACCTCTCTTAATATATTTATTTATGTTTGAAAACAAAGAACTTGGTTTATGTTATTTATTATATTATTGGTGGAATTTATTTTCTTGTTTTATTTTGTTACTCATATTTTAATTTAGTATTCATATGTGAATATTGGAAAAAAGTAGCATTTTCCAGTATATAAATTTTCGAATCCAACTGAAATAATTTAAATATTTTAATGTATAACCGAATCCAATCAAAATTAAAATTGAATCAAAATAACCAAATTTTTTAGATATATTTCTGGATTGAACTGTAATTTCTTAATTAAGTAGATGTAAAGCCAAATTGAATCAATATTGGTGAATAAATGAATCAAGTTAAATCATGCTGAATTAATTCATATATGTCAATAAATTGTAATTGTGATTAGTATCATAACTCAATATAAATTAACTTGCAATAATTAAAATATAACATGCAATTTAATTATTGGTAATTAAAAAAAGTTTCAAATATAAGCAAGGAATGAAGAAACAATGTTATCATTTACTACTTAGATTTCATTTATTTATGAAAAAATATTTGGAACAATTAGAAAAGCTAGTTAATGAAAAAATAATTAAGAAATAGGCTACCTTAGAAATTTTTGTAATATTCAAAAGATTAGTATGTAAAGGTTAATTAATTAGAAATTGAAATTTTAACTATTATATTATAAAATAAAATAAAAAAAAATCAAATATTAAACTCTAACGATTATATATATATGTGGGGAAATGGATCACATTAGGATTACCAAAAACTTATCAATAATGTCTCTCCTAAGTTTATGGATTGACAAAAATAACTTTAAACTGTTTTTAAATTGACTTGTTGAAAAATTAAAGGTAACTTAATTTTGATTTGTCATATTCATTTCTTATTTAAATATAAATTCTATTGGATTAAATAATAAATTTATATTATATTGTTTGAGGTATATATTAAATAAATAACTTTAAGGATTTTAATTTTATTGGTTAAAAAATAAAGGTAATTTAATTTTTATTATTATATTAATTTCATATCTAAATCCAAATTCTATTGGATACACTATGAAATTATATTATATAAAAAATAAGGTATATATTAAATATGGTAAGAATAAAAGGTAATTTAATTAAGAACTTTGATTTCATTTATTAAAAAATAATGGTAATCTAATTCTGATTGGTTATACTATATTATGTAAGGTACATATTAAATAAGGTAAGGATATAATAATATTTTTAATTATAATTTTTAATAAATCTTTAATTTGAATAGGTTATAATTATTTTCTTTAAGTAACTTATTCTACAAAAACTAAACGTAATTTATGATTATTTATTAAAGAATATATTATACGATTTACTGTTTGATATAAAATAGAAAATAAAATTTAATATATATAATATAACATGTTATATTAGCAATCCATATAATAAATTGAAAGAATATTTTTTTTTTCTCAAAAATAAACCATCATAAATTTAATTATTCACCCATAAACTTTATCAAAAGTAAAAAAAAAAAAAAAAAAACCAAAATTATAAATGATGCTTTAAGATAATAATTAATATATTAATTATTATAATATACCAATATCTCATATTTTAGTAATATAGACAGTTTATTATATTATATTATATATAAAAGAGTTAAGTTAATTAAATTTAAATTGTTAAAAAAAATTTTAAATTGGTTGATAAGTAATTTTATTTGATTATCAAATTATGATAATGTTTTATTATTATAAACATGTTATTTCCTTGACAAGTTATTTAATTATTGAATTCTTTTATTTTATTATTCTGTAACATGTTCTTTTTTTCTATTTTATTGAATACTTTTAGATTTTTAGTAATAGAAATTGTTCATAATATTAATATTTATAATAAAAAATAATTATATATAAATTAAATTACATTTACTTACGATATGTAAAAATCAATAAGTACAAACAACATACAATGCACATTCGAAAAAACTAGTATATATATATATATATATATTAGCAAAAATTATCATATTGTTTTATATGATCTATATGTTAAAAAATAATAATAATACATGTGCGCTATATCTCTCCTTTACTCTCAATATCTAAAACTTAAAACCTAACTTTTCTTCTTTCACAGACGGCTACCGATAAGCTCTCACCTGTGGTCATCCATTTTCTTTTTATTTTTATTTTTTTGCAAATAATCCTTAGATTTTTATGGTCTGAGTTATTATCGCCTAACTATTGAATTTATTGTTGCTTATATATTGAGATTTTATTCTCATATCTAATTTTAAGTTATTGTTATCACTATTATAATATTTTATCTAGCGTATTTTATTATTTAAATAATTATGTAGGAAGAAGTGCATATCTCTTCTTTAATAGAATGAAGAAATTTAAAGGTAATAGATCGAACTTGTAAAAAGACCATGGAGTTCGAACAGTGGCCATAAATAGCCACCAAATAGAGCACACAATCTCTTATGGCACAAATATTATGCTCAGTCAACTCTATCAGATTCTTCAAATCAAGATTGTGTTCTTTTATTATTTGTATAAGTGGTTTATTATTAGACTTCCTATAAAAAAATATAGAAATATATTGATTTATATCTCATATATTTATACAGTTTTGGATTAATGAAATTTATAGTTTAATTTTTCTAACAAAAAATTGACCAGATGAATTTTGCACGTACATGATGTTGTCCTTGAGAATTTTCGTGAAAATGTTGCCATTTACAGAAAGGGTCTAACCACCTATAATTAATTGCCGGTGTTGGCCAAAAAAAATCTAATAGAGTGAAGTTAGTTTTCTCTCTAGTTTTTTAACTCTAGTTTTACTTTGAGGCTATCGCTGTTTATCATAGTACCCCTACCTCTTACTTTTTGTTATCTCTTTCGCATGACCTTCTTTTATTTTTAATCTTCCCTTATTTCAATAAACTCAGATCTGTTTTTTTTTTATAACATATCTATCTTTTTTGTTTTGTTATTATTGGTTGTCTCCATATTTAGAGTTTCTTGTCCCTTCTTTGAGGGTAGTCCTTCTTTGTGAGGGTTTATTACTAAATAAAATTATAATATTTTATTTTATTTGATTCGAGACTTTAGGTCTTGATTTACAAGTGTGGATCTTCAATCGATAGACCCTGGTATTACGGCATGTTCCTCTATTGTTGCTATTGATGCATAACGGCAAAAACTCATCTGTATTCATCATATGTTGCAAATTATTGGAAAAGCAATCCAGTTATAAAAGATCCAGAGGAGTTATTATTTTGACGTCCAAATCAATTAACGGACTAGTTGCTACTACGAAGATTTGTATCTTTTGTCGAGATCAACTCGAAAAGGAAAGATCTAATATTATAATTTTTAGTTTTAGTTTTATTATTCAAAAGGATATGAATTCTTTTAATTCGTTAAAAGATCAGCAAACTCTATTAACTATTAATAGTAAAGTTTTATATTTAGTCTATATTTTTATTTGTAATTCTTAATATTATTATTAATGAATTACATTTTTTTTTTAAAAAAAACTGTAATTAATTGCCATATACAGAAAAGAATTTTTTTTTTTTTCTCATTTGGTTTTCTAGTATAAAAGTACACTCTAGAATAGTTTGCTAGCGACATATAAGGTTTTTTTTTTTTTTTTTTGGAAATTTTTTTTTTTTTTTTTGGAAACACATATAAGGATTTTTAAGCTTTAATTAACTTTCCAATTGAAAAAATATATTTAATATAAGCAAGTCTTTTTTAGTACTGATGGATGCCTGAACCATTAAATTAGAAGTCCACCGATACTCAACCCCGATTTAAAGGCTGATAGAGTATTTATAAAAATTCACGTCCTTCCTTTTCTACGATTATACTTATTTAGATCGGATTCATGACTCCACCTATATATCAAACCAATAAAAATGTGAAAACTTTTAAAATTATTCATACTTTATCTTTTTATTTTCAAGAGTATATTTTAGAATATTTTCGTTTCAACAAAAACTCTTATTTTCATTGGTTTGATCTATAGATGGAGGTCATAACCGCAATTTGATTAACCCTAAAAAGTTTTACTTATTAATTAACAATCTATACCCTTCAATAATCGTCATCGCATTTATTTGATCATCAAATAATCGAAAGGTTATTCAGAAAGCAACAAGTTTGACATGTTTGCTAGATCTACACGATTGAAATCTTAATTTTGATTCTTGAATGTTAAAAAAATTAATCAAAAGTATTCCAAATTTGTAAAGTGGCTTTAACAGCTTTTTTTTTTTTTTTAAATCTCTCTTAAGCAACCAAGAAATAAGTATATATTATCATTATTAATAAAAAAAATCATTCAAATGTATCAATAAGTATATGTATATGTATTACCAAATTGAATCAATTTTTTGGTGAATAAACCAATCAATTTAAACCATACTGAATTAATTCAAATATATTAATAAGCTATAATTATAATTACTATCACAAGTAAAAACAAAATTTACTTGCACCAAACAAAATTTTTTTGAGAATGGTCATTTACAACCTAGATTGCGTTTATTTGTAGAAAATATGATTTTTAAATTTTCTGATATTTGAAACTTTTAGAAAATTAATCATATATTATTTATGATCAAAAGGAAAAAATTAAATCATTAAAAAAAATAACTTTTCTTTTGAAGATAGAGGAATATGTTTCAAATATTAATAAACTTATCGTAATAAAAAAAAAACAAAGACATATATATTTATTTTTTATTTAATTATTTATTAATTACATTTGATCTAAACTAAAGATTTAATTATTTTTTAATTATATTTTAATTTAAAATAAATATTTATTTTCATTTGGGTAAAAAATTAGATTTTTTATTCTTTGATACAAATTTAGAGAATAAATTATATAAAAAATTAATTTTTAAGCGAATTGAATATTACTCTAATTTAGGATTAAATTGAAATTTATTCTCTTTATTTATTGAAAACTTGCATTTTTTATAATTTCCAATAGTTACCGTTGACGTTGGAACATAACACAAGCTTACTGTGTCCACGTAAAAGGTAAGCACTAGCCAACAAAAAGACTGCACATTTATCCATGACACTTTCAAATTCAAAATCAAATCCCTCCTCTCATCTTTGTCTCTGATTCAAACCCATCACACCATTATTCTTTCCCAAAGCAATCACAATCAAATTTTGATGATGACGTGGCAGAATCAGGACTTTAGATTTTCCCTTCGAGCAATTTCATATGCACCAAAATTCATATTAAAGCTTGTTTCTTTCCAAAATCCACTAACTTCCTTTCCTGAAAAATGTCTCATTTGCTTCAAAGAAAAAGATAATAACAGAATTCCATTTTAAATCTTTCCTAAACAAGTCGCAATACCCTTTTGAATTTTCTTTAAGCCAAATAATGGCTGGTTTCAAGAAACCCACAGCTCCAATCCAATCTTCATATAATTCCATTTTTGTCAATCCCTTAACTGACTCCAAACACCACCATAGTTGTAGTGAAGGAGACCTTACAACAATTATGACTGACAACAAAGAGAATAATCCCATTTTTGGCTGTAACAAAGAAAATGCAGAGCGTGCAAACTCTAAACCTTTATCTACAGATGGGTCTCTTCCTCTTATGCCAAAGCAATTGTCAAAAATGAAATCTTTGTCTACTGGTAGAGCCCTGAAGCCGACTTCGTTACAGTTCTGTATGCAGATGAATGAGCCTGAAAATGGTTTCAAGTATAAATTGTGGGACCCAGTCGAGTCTGAGAAATCAGCTTCTTCTTTGACTATTTGGGATTATTCAGATTCTGAGGCTGCTCCTGCTTCTTCTTGGTCTACATTGCCTAATAGGTGTGTTTATATTTATTTACACCTTTTTCATATATATATATATATATATATATATATACATTCTGAATTATAATGTTAATGTCCTTTAATATTCAATGGTTTTTATTGCCTATTTTGATTAAAGAATGAACATTTGTTTTCTTATTGTGATTTTTTTTGGGTTTATTTTCAGGGCTTTGTTATGTAGGCCTTTGCCTTTGGACATAGGGAGATGTAATTGTGTTATTGTGAAGGAAGCATTGCCAGAAGGGTTAAATGGGGGTACGATATACTCACTTTATACTAATGTAAGATCTCCTTGACTTTTAATTTTCTTCTTCTTGCTTTTATGAGGGTTTTGATCTAATGTGTCCATTATTGTTATGCTTGATCCTTGTCCCTGAGTAATTGAAAGACCACTGCTTGATCTCATTTGTAGCTATTGTAATGCCAGCCCAGTCATTTTTGAAATGCTTAAATAATTAATTGCCAGTAAATATCTTCAAAAACTGTGTAGTTAAGCCTTAAAACGACTTGAAAGTTGCATTTGTTATAACTTGGAAACCAAGTTGAAGGACTTGCCAACCAAGTGCAAGAAGTTTTGAAACCAAGTTAAAATTATGCTATCAGACACTTTTGGTTGTGAACCAGTGATGGAAGCAGCTCTTCTACATTGCACTTGACCTAATTTTCATTTTACTGTGCCAGTAGATAACATTTTAGGAAAGCAACAAAAAGACCCTTCAGTTTTTCTAAGTTGGTTGTATTTTTCATCCTATAGTGGCATTCCCTTACGTCCTTTAAACAATGTTTTAGGGAAAGCAGCAATCAAAATATTGATTGCCAAGAATTTGGTCACCGATGGATTTAGGCCCGAGTTTGTGTGGGTCCTTGAGTTACAGGAACTCGAGCCGCAAAATAAAACTTCCTTTACAAACTCAAAAAGTAAGCTTGTAAAAGCTGCTGTTTTGGGTAAGTAGGGGGAGTAGCTAAGGAATTACAAAGGAAGATGCGTTGGGTTGGTGAGTTATAATTTTATTGAGTTTAACCTGCATGTCTAATATGATTATATCAAGCCTGCTAAAGTTTAACTATTCGTGTTTGGTTATAAGGAACGAAAGATCAAGAACGGAATTTATTACAGAATTGAACTGTTTCTTGCTTTACGTAATTGATGACCTCTTATTTTCAGTCTTGATTCTTTTCTGATTTGATTGGAATCAATTTGTGTAAAACATGGTATGATGATATCAAGCCTGCCAAACTTTAACTATTTTTGTTGGGTTTTGAGGAATGAAAGACCAAGAAAAGAATTTGTTGCCACAATTGAACCGTGTTTTTCTTCACATCATTGATGACCTCTTAGTTTCAATCTTAATTCTTTTCTGATTTGGTTGGATTCAAAGTGGTTTTTTGAATTAAACAAAAACTACTAATAACTTCTAGCTGTGAATATTGCCGACTAAAATTTGCTCTTGCATCTTTGATTCTCCATATGTCAAAACCATAGGAAGGACAAGGACGGCAGGATAGGAAACTAGCAATAGCTCACCATAAGCGGCGTAATGGAAAATCAGTGTTTACTATAGCTCAGAATTTGAGAGGAGTTTTGTCTACTTCAGATGATAGTTTTATTGGAAATATAACAGCTAATTTCATGGGTTCCAAGTATCAAATATGGGACCAGGTTTGCTTCAATACCTTAAAACTTGCAACTTTATAATAATATATGTATTTCTTTAGTAAAATCTAAACTGAAAAGACATGGATGACATGTTTGAATGTAGGGAAGCCATAGGCGTCTCAATTCACCATCTAAGCAGCATCATCCGCTTCTGGCTGTTGTTAGGTACGGCAGAACCCCCTACCATCCCCTTCTACTGTCCCTCTAAATGTTCTTGTTGTTGTTAATTTTGTCTTCCTTGTCTTCTACAGATTCGTGCCTACAGTAGCCACTTGTGCTGGTAGTTATAGAAGCATGAGGGTGTACATACCGAAGCATCAATCCATGCAGCTTAAGAACTCAACTCAGGTGAATTAGACTGTGATTACTTTTACTTGGATTTGGAATTGTGTGTGATGATTTCTTGACTTGCTGCTATTCTCTTTGGAATAGATGCACCACATTAATTGTCTGCCCAAGGATTGGGAAGGGAAAATGGACAAAGTACATAACCTACAGTCAAGGACTCCAAACTACAGTAATGTAAGAATTGTAGAAAGTTTATCCCATCATAAAAGAATAGGATTTTTGAACTTCATTGATATATATTTTCCTTCATGGAGTTGATTTCTTTTGGTTTTGAAGATTTCAAAGCAATATGAATTAGACTACAGAGACAAAGGCAGAACTGGACTGAGAATCCAAAGGTCTGTGAAGAATTTCCAGCTCAAATTGGAGGTATTATGAATGGACCACTTTGAAGTATTATCATATACAATTTTTTAGTCTCAGATTGATGGTTATTAACTCATTTATGGATCTATAGGAGCACGGAAAACAAACAATTTTGCAGCTTGGGAGGGTGGGGAAATCAAAGTTTGTTATGGATTTCAGGTGCATATCTTTTGTATCTAAAAATGGCTTTTCTGCGTTCTTGAGAACATTTGAGAAATAAATGACAGCATTCTGTCTTTCTTTGCAGATATCCTTTGTCAGGCTATCAGGCATTTTGCATATGTTTGACTTCAATTGATTCAAAATTATGTTGCACGGTTTAATTACAAGCAACATATGTTCCAGTTCAACCTCTGAACACAATCTTTTAGTTTCTATTTTGTTTCTTTTTACCTTTTGCTTCTTACTTCAAAAGAAGCATAATTGGGTAAGATTCAGTTTGTAAGGGTGGACAATATTTCTTGTTTCTTCTTTTTTCTTTTCTTTTTTAATGTAAATGCCATTAGGTCTGGCCTTCTTTTCCAAGCATGAATGATGAATGCACACAATTTGTGGTTTTCATAGTTAGACTTGTCCAAAGCTTGGGCTTGAAAAATGTCAAATTTTTCAAAGGCCCGGCCATTCAACTCACCCTTCACTTCATGAATTGATGCTTGCAGCCCTGGATGGAGGCTATTGGGCTCTGATTGGATTTTGCCCTCTAATTTTTCACTTTTTTTAACTATTGAGCCTATTTGAGTAGAGATAATAATTTTTTACTTATGGGAGCATTCATAAATCAAACCGATGAAAACATGCGTTTTTTAAAAATTGTTACTGTTTTATTTTTTTTAAATAATTTTGGCATAAGACATTTTACTTAAATTTAATATGTGTGAAAATCAAAACTAGATTTATTATTATGGAATGGCTAGAGAATATAGTATGTTTGGATTTAGTTTCTGTTTTTTTTTTTTAATTCATTGGGATAACTAATACTGTCGGCTACATAACATGGATAGCTCTCTTATGGACTTATTAAATTAGTGAAAACACTTACAATCGATAAAATTCAACTTTCCACTTTTGGCATAAGTGAGAAACTCGAAACTTTCTTCGTACAAGTGAGACGACCTTGATTGACTTTCAACTTGTACATGAGGATCAAAAAACTTAGATTTATGCTTTTGGGCCAAATAAAACAGTAACAATATTAAAACTACCAAATTACCCATTGAATAGCTGGCAAAGGAGCGTGATCATCACGGGTCAAAAAAATTTTATAAAATACAAAATATTATATAATAATCGAATGATTCATACTTTGGTGTGATGGAATATATTAAGAGTGCTTAAAGCAAGAATTAAGCCCCTTAATTTTCAAGTCAAAGTCATCGTCATGCAGTATGCGAAAATATCATAATAACACATCGCATTTAGCAATTCTAAAAACATGTGGAAAAAATGTTTAGTTTATAAATTAAAAATCTTGACTAAATCATTAATCTCAAAATTTGATTAACCAAATTAAGATTTCTAAATGACTTTTAAAAGGTACATTGAAATATTAATCAACTGAGCACCAGAAGCATCACCCTTCACTCTCTAATTCCAACTCTCTACCAAGTCATTCTTTCGACATCTAACATCTGCACTATTCTTACACATGCCCCACAGTCTTGCCCCCATCACAAAATGGTAAACTACAATCTTGCAAGAAAACTATGTTAAGAAGATAAAAGTTATGAACAAAGCATCAAAGTCCGTTTACAGAAAACTATATTTGCTGTACTTACAATGGAAAGAATTGCTGACAAATGTTACGACCAAATGCATAAGTTTGCTCTTGAATTTTTTAGCTTTAATCTTGTAAAATATTCAATTTTTACTTTGACTCATCAAATATTTCAATAATTATTCATATTAAACGCTTTAATTTACAAAACTTTTTTATTGAACATGTAAACTTATAAAATAAATCAATTAAATATCTATTAGGTGGTTGTAAAACGTGAAAATTATTGTTTCTAAAGTTATACTAACAACAGATCAATCGATATTTATATACTAATAAGGTGTTGATAGGATAATAAGCGATCTTAATTCTTATAACACGAGAATACACATTCGATGATACCACTCCTCATTTTAATATATATATAATCAATATTTTATATATAAAGATAAAAATCAAAGAGTAGAGGTGAAAACATGTGCAAAATGTTAAGGCGTCGTAAAGGTAGGGGGTGCAAAATTAAATTTAGGGGTTGCCCCTCGAGGACAGGAGGGTAATCTATTGAGTATTTTTAGGGATGGAAATTAGTGCACCTACCAACCTATACTCTCTACCTTTTATCCTAGAAGGAATTAAGTCAACGTTCCCCCCTACCCACTTGCCAAATACCTAATTCTACTAAGTTGTAGAAACTAGAAACTCACGTCAAATCAAACCGAAAGTCAAAACCTTTTATTTTTTAAAATTGTTATTTTTTATCTATTACAAATTCTTCTTTGAATAACAAATGGACACATTTTTACTTTTTATATGAAAAATACTTTAATGCATTTTTTTTTAGTATTTTAAATAATATATACTTGGAATATAAATATGCTATTTTATCTTATTAAGGTAACAGTTTGTATTGTTATTAAAATGTAAAATAAGCATTCAAGTACAATGATACATATAATATAAGAAGTTAGATCTTAAGTCGGAGTTTTTGAGACTATAAAAATTTTTATTAATTTGGTGAATTAATGGAAAAGTTATCGTATTGTATAGTTCATTATGTTACTTTAACTCATTCGATCTCTCAATAAATAAAAAATATTATATTATTTCTTTGAGATTTGAAATACGTCTTTTTCACACGCAACAATTATTTTAGAATGTAAGATACTTATCTTAGAATTTAAGATTCAACTCCAAATTAAATAGAAGGATCTCACTTGTTTTAGAACTTAAGATACTTATCTTAGAACTTAAGATTCAACTCCAAATAAAATGGATCTAGAATCTCACTTATCTTAGAACTTAAGATTCATTAGTCTGCACAAATTAGAACTTACGATTGATGAAAGACATTAATGTCACATGGTTCTCTACTTACACTAAAGGGAAAATTATGATTTTGTCCTTACATTTTGCATAATATATAAGATTATTTTTATATTTGACATATATATAATTTTGTCCCTATATTTTATTTTCATACATTTCTGTTAAATTTTTTTTACTTTTTTTTTGTCAAAAAATTAATAATTAATTCTTATATTTTGACAAAATTAATTAATATGTCCTTATATTTTTGTAAAAATTTAAGAATTTATCTTTTTATTTAATGGAAAAGTACAAAAATTAACAGAAGGACATAACCATGTAAAGGAAGTAAAAGATAGAGAATAATACTGTGTCTTTTTAAAAATACAAGTATAAAGTCATGTATTTTTTACAAATTAAATATAAAGATAAAATAATAATTTTCCCTACACGAAATCATAGAATCATAAGATTCTATAAATTTATAAGTATCAAGATAAAATACCCTTACCTTTTTGAATATCTTTAAAATTCTCTAATCAGTATTATATATTAACTTATTACCATTGGAGTGAGCTTGCTACCCCCCTTTGATACTATCTTTCTCTATTTTACAGGTTGTCGTTACTCAGATTAATGCAGTTCAATAATTAAACTTAAAGATGTTTGATAAAATATGTTAATAAAAGCTCAATCAATTGCTTATTTCACATTATTATATTTTAGAGCTTTTATTATTATTATTATTATCTGCATTGTCAAGCTTTTCTTATCCACTCTTAGCTGAATTGTATTTTTATATATAATTATCATTAAAAGTTACTTTTTTTTTTAATTATTTTTTATGTAATGTTTTTATTTATAATTAGAAATATCAAAATTAATATAAAAAATTTAATTAATATTTTAAATTTATATAACACATTAAAAAAGAAAATAATATATATATACAGCTCCCAACCTCTAACGCCCTTGATCATAATTCACAACCGATACCATAAATTCGATTAAGTTGGCAAATACATGGTAGTGTGCGGTGTATGGATGAGTTAATTAAAGAGCATTCAAAAAATATTAGAAATTAAGGATCAGATCCAACGGCTCTCTATAATTTAGCCGTCCTACGATCGATGTGTCTGCAAGTACAATATGCTTTGTGGTCCTGTTAAATTTATAGCAATGTCTATCTTAATTGCACTGAAGTATTATTTATTGATACTATTACATAAAATCCACTTGGCTAAACTATATCTACTAATAGTATATTTTTAACCGATTGAGTCATAATTAATTCATCTTTTTTTTCATTATATTAAGACTATATTTGGTTAGATATAATGAAATGTAATATAATCAAATATGTAATGTGATGGAAATGTATTTTAATAGAATGTAATCATTATGTTTGGTCGAGTATGAAAAAATTTATGGAAAGTAATTATCATTTCATTTTTATATTTATTTGTAAATATATAATTAATGTAATTGGCATTTATTGTACCTTCTTATAATTTTGCAAAATTATAACACAGTATAATTAGTGACTAGTGACGTGGGCCCACAGAGAATAATGTTTTCCAAAAACTAGTAATTAGGCAATAAAAAACAAGTCGGTCGCTATTTTACCGCATGGAAAGCTTCTATGCACCTATTAGGAAGAGAATAGAACTCTTATTTTATATTTCGATATTTTAAGATGAGACTGAAAATATTCGCTGGTCCTATGCACGCCTCACTTCTATTTATTTGAACGTTTTATAAAATGCATGTGCATGTATACATACACGTGTGGAAAATTTACGGTTGGAGTTGCTATAATTTTTCAAAAAGGAAGCGTGCAAATATATTTTATTTATTTTTGTCATGAAAATTGAAATATTGAATTGTAACATAAAATTATAGACAAGAATTAAACTAAAGGAGAGCCAATTACATTTATAATATTGAAAATTGGTTAATAAAATAAACTTGCCAATTCTTCTTATTAATTAAGTAAAATCAATAACTGATAAATGAATGTCTATTTTTCCACTATATCTACATGTAAATTGAGAAAAAAAAAATTAATAAACTATTTTCTTTCCATATTTTTAATTTAAGGAAAGAAGAGAAGCACGTATCTTCAAAAGAAAAAAAAAAAGAAAAAAAGAAAAAAGAAAAGAAAAGAATATTGTAAATTGTCTCTGTACTCTTACCATTTTTCATCATCTCCTGTCACCATCCTTACCTCCATCAAGTTCTTCAACCAACTACTTATTTGACCAGTTACTTGCATAGTTCTTCAACCAACAAATTCGCAGCACTGATCAAAAATTGGTGAAGCAAATGTGTTTAGGTCTCCAAAAATAATGTCATCATCGCTGATTGCAAAGCTACCGGAGTCTTCACATTCGAAGTATGTTTGAATGTCATCAGGGAAGCTCCGGCTTGGTGGAGTCCGTGGTTCGGACTCTGGTGGTGTCAAAGGGCAATCGCCAGCCGAAGTTCTCTCTAGCATTTCCTTGAACTTTGAGGATTGCAATAGAAGCCCTAATGCAGATGATGCTGATCCACCAGTGCGGCCGTTCGGCCATGGCGGAGGCACGGTGGTTTCCGTAGAGTTTGAGCTTTGTTGGTGAGATGTGAAACTTAATCCAAGCTCTTGAGTAGGATTCGGTATTAAATTAGCATCGGCAGCACTGTTAGGGCTTTGTTGAGAACTATTTGGACGTAGCCATTTGATGTAACGGCTAAGGTCAAAGTTTGTAACGGCGTTGAGTCCACGGTACTCAATAGCTGCCATGTCATAAGCTGTGGCCGCCTCTTCTTGAGTGGCTGCAAAGAGAATGTAGGAAAGGTTCAAGGGTAGCTTGGGAATAAATTTGGAGGAATCAATTTGCTTGCAGATTTTGGTGTGAGTTTGAATTTCGCTAGCTTCATTAAGTTGTTGAGGTTTGGTGATCTATTTCTTAACTAACAGGATATGTTTGATCACATAGTCTCTTTATCTTATTATCTTTACTTATATTTTATGGAAAATACTTTACATTTTCACCTTTAATTTACCTAAATATTTACAAAATAATTAGTATTAAAAACAAAAAGATTTGACCCTTTGATAGATAAAGTTTGAAAAGGAAAATTAAAATTATCCCACTTAGCTGGAAATTCTAAGTTTACCCCTACACTCCATTATATTCAGTTTTCACGTATGTAATTCATTTTCATTTAAAAAATTAAAAAAATAATTTATACAGTGAAACCGTGATTTCATATAAGATATTTAATAGCTGATTAGTAACTGTAAAACTCAATTTATAAAATAATTACCAATAAATATATAAATACAACTTTTGAAATTTAAAAGAAGTAACCACTCCAGAGAAAAAAAAAATTACCATAAGTTCCAAGATAGAGGTATTTGTTACCAAATACTCTGCCAATTCGAGCCTCCCATCTTCCATTGTGATGGTGTCTGCACAATTTAGGATTATTGTTTTACTTTTAGCTTTTGGAAAACGATAGAAAGCTACCAGCCACACTTGGATTTTGACTGATACAGACATCTCATCAATTCACTTTCATTAACCTTTTTATTAACAACTAATACCTAATCACTAAATTTGAGACATTAATTAATAAATAAAAATTACCTAAAACCAAACAACTAATTGAAAATGCAGCTTTACGTTGTGAGATGAATACTCGATTAATTATTAAATATTTGCATTTGCGATACTATAATTAGGAAATAAAATGCTAGGAAAAAAAATAATTATGACATATACCTTGCTACACCTCTATATTTTGATACCCCACGGGAAAATCCACTGCTCTTCCTGCAAAATCATTTTATAGTTAATTATTACTATAAGAATTAACATTTTAATCCAAAAAATAATTAATAGTATTAATTTAAATTAATTAGTTACCTTCTTAGGGATCCAATGTACTCTTCCTTTGACTGACCTTCCATCTCTTTGAGCTCTTCCTGGTAAGTTGCCAACTGAAATAATGAAAGCACATATAGTGATTAATTAATTTTTTAACCGTCACTGAAGGTTCAGAAATAATAAAAAATAAATAAAATCAAGAACTGAAAATTTAATTTACTGGGAAATTAAGGATGGTCTCCTGTCCCCAGTACTTCAATGCTGCCAAGTCATAAGCATGTGCTGCGGCTTCTTCATCATCATATGCACCTAAAATTTCAAAAATCTTAAAATTTTAATATTTTTTTTAATTTCATAATATAAATCTTTGAATACAAAAAATAATTAGTTAAATTAAAATTAAAAATACTCTAAATATTAAAAATGAAATGCAAGAAAACAAACCAAACAGTACCTAGATACACTGTAGTTCAGTTGGATTCCACCACAATCAACATTCACATCACACCCCAAAATGAAAGGAAAAAAAAAATCAATAATTATAATTAATAACAAAACTATTCAAGTAAAATAAATTAATAATTCAAACCTTGTCTTCCTTTCTTATTCTGCGATTCATTCCAGCAATTCTTATCCCACAAATGAGCCTCATACCGTCCCGTCCACCGGTGTCTGTATAACAGCAATTAAGAAGAAATTAATAGATATTAATTAATAATTACAATGAAGCCATGAAAATGGAGTTAATTTGAAAATTAACCTTGTAACTCCACGGTAAACGGAGCTACGCTGCGGAGGAGAGTCTCTAGGCACAGTTTTTCTTGTCCGTTTAGGCTTAGTTGATGTTGATGTAGGATTTGTGTTAGTAGAATTTGCAGTGTTTCTTCGGCTTTGCTGTGAGATCTTCGCCATTGACAATGGTGTTAAGAAGTTTAGTACGTCGGAAGAAGTGCAGAGAAGGCGATATATAGTTGCAGAGAAGAAATGAAAAGGAACGACGAAGCAGAAGAGAGAGTTTGTTTCTGTTTAAGAAGGCAGAGAGAGGAAAAATTAGCCGGCTAGAGAAAATGTTTCGTAGCGGCCGTCTCGAAGCGGCTCTGTATAGTCTCTCTCTTCTTCTTTGTCTTTACTTATGCGGGATTTAGTGTTATGCGTTGTTTCCGTATATATTTATATTGAGAATATATATTTAAAAATTGATGCATCTTTAACCCAATTTTTACAATCTTCTTATGAATGCTATCAAAAGTTTTGGTTCATTTATTTATTTTTTGGTATATTAGAAATTTTTATTGAAAAAATAAATAATTAATTAAATACTAGTAAGAAAGATATTAAAGAAGATATAAATTTGACTTCTCCTATATCTATTACTACTAAATTAGGTCTCAAATTTAATTAATTATCAAAATAAAATAATGTCTTAAAGTAAATTTACTTTTCAATCAATTGTGATTTGATTAGTCTTACTCTCTTGTAAAAGATATAGAGAATAAAAAGTCTCGAGTGCGAGCCCTCTCTACTATAAAAGTTGTAATCAATTTGGTAAATGTCATTCAAAGGGGAGGGTTACCTTCAGCTGTGTAGTCCATAATGTTATTCTGGTCCATTGGATCTCCCATATATCCAAAAGTAAATTTACTTTCTTTTTTTTTTTTTTTTTTTTCTTTTTTTTTTTTTTTTTTTTGAAAAGAGAAATTTACTCTTCTTTTTATTAATTGTACAAGATCAATTAAAATTTTATATGGTTAAAAATATAATTGTACCCTTATTATATTCAATTTAATTTGAAACTCTGCATTAACCAAATTTAATTAATGTTTAACCAAGTTTTTATTACGAGGCTTTTATTTATTTATGTACTCTCTCTTTTTATATTTAGACTAATAGCTTGTCATTACTTAGGATGATACATTGTTGAGTCGACCTTTAACTTTTAATATTTTATGCCCGGTTAGTATTACGTTTTAGGGGGACTATATACTGTACTGATTGTTATTTAATGCGTCTGCATATTTACAATATTACCCAGGCCAAAAATCTTAAATTAAAACTAGTTCCTTAGCTTAATAATCTTTGGCTTTAATTTTTCTTAAATATATTTTATATGGCACCAATTAAACTAATAGCTCAATTGTGGATCTAAATTAATTTTTTTTTTTTTTTTTTTGAAAAGAGAAATTTACTTTCTTTTATAATTGTACAAGATAATTTTAAAATTTATATGTGTAAAAATATAATTGTACCTTATTATTTCAATTAATTGAACTCTGATTAACCAAATTTAATTAATGCTTTAACCAAGTTTTTATTACGAGCTTTTATTTATTTTGTATTTATTTTATATTTAGACTATACTTGTATTACTAGGATATACATTGTTGAGTCGACCTTAACTTTAATATTTTAGGCCCCGGTTAGTTATTACGTTTTAGGGGACTATATACTGTACTGATTGTATTTAATGCGTCTGCATATTTACAATATTACCCACCAAAAATCTAAATTAAACTAGTTCCTTAAGCTAATAATCTTGGCTTAATTTCTTAATTAATTTTATAGGCACCAATTAAACTAATAGCTAATGTGGCTAAATTAAAAATTAAAATTGACTTTTAATTATTTAGTTATATGAAACCTAAACAATTAATGTTCTTGAAATGCTTTATTTTAGAGCCTAAGTTGGTGTTGTGAATTGTTAAATGTCAATTAGTTGTTATGAGCCATTAAATATTTTAGGACATTTTCATTTTCAAAATTTATCAATGATGAACTTAATCTTTATTTGTTTATATAAATATATATTTTGTATTCCTAATAATTGAAAATATGATAACTAATTTTAATGAAAATTATTCAAAATCGTAAAAAAGTTAAGACCGAGTATAATACAATGAAATTAACCGAATTGAATTGAATTTAGTTCAATCAAGTTTTTATTATATAAAATAAAAAAAATCTAAAAGTCAAATTAATTTTACTCAAAAATTAATAAAATCTACAAAAATCTGAATCGAATTAACTTGGTTTAATTTTGATTAAATCGTTCTTATATAAAATTTGATTTATTATGTTAACGTTAGTTCTAGCCACAGTGAATTGAATCACTGAAATACTTATCCCTACCTTAAAATTAATTGTGATATTCATATTTTACGAAATAAATATTTTCAATATAGCAATAATAATAATAATAATAATAATAATTTAACAATATATTGTTCACCTAGCAAACTTGCCATTGTGCACAATATTTATGCATTTAATATTATATAGAAATTAGTTAATAAGTAAAACTATTAATTAACAACCAATCTTGTCAACATCGATTGAGCTAAGAATTAGAGTACACACAATTAATATGTTTCCAACTTCCCATTAATTAATTAAAGAGTTCCATAGTTGTTTTTTTTTTTTTTAGGGGTCTATAATTCATTGCCAAAATCAAAATAAATGCTATCAACTGTATATGTTACCCATAAATTGGATAATATGGTGGAGCCTCTAATGGAACATGTACATACATACTTTCATTACCCAATTTTCCAAATTTTCATATAATAAATGCAAAATTATATTCCCTCCGTTTTCACGCTATTAACAACATTTGATCTTTTCACAAGGATAAGAAAAAAATTAAATAAATTGATTTTCTAAAAATATATGGCAGATTGTCTAAATTGCCATTTTTTTAAATTAAAAGTTTCACATCTAATTTTACTACAAAACACCTAACAAACATGGGTAAAGATGAAAAAACAATAATTAATATACTTTCAAAATGGGTAAAAATATCTATTTATTGCTATTAAAGTGTAAGGGATGGAATACTATTAAATTGAGATTTTTTATTTTCTAAATATAGTACGTAGAGGGATTAACTTTTTCTTTTTAATTTATTGAAAACTTTTATAGGCCGAAATAATATTTCAAGCTACGTAATAAGGGGTTAACTTTCATGGATTCTTGTAGTTTGTCATATATTTATGTATATATATGGCTATCTAGGGTTGGCTGTAGACAGAGACTACTAGCCAGTGGCTCCTAATTAATTTTAATTGTGCATATGATAAAATAAGAAAAAAAAAATTCTTGGTAATATATTTTATTTCTTTTGCACATCTAAAAGAAATAGTAAATGAAATACATATTTGTATGTTCCAAGGCATAGAGTAAAATGTCAATTTTTAGAGGTGAACTATAGATAATAAAACAAAAATTAAAGTAAATTTATTATGATAAATAAATATATAATCTTCCTATGATCAATAAAATTGACAATTTTCATATTTGGATCTAGGTAATTTATCATGTGTAAGGTTGCGCACTAGTTATTTTTTATTAAATTGGAAAAAAAATTATATTATCCTTCCAAAAAATATTTATGACTTATGAAATATAAGTAGCTTTTAACATTTTAACTGGTCCAATAAAAGTTACTTAAAAAGCTATTGCCGAACACAACTTTAATAATTCTCGCTAACTGCTAGGCTGAGGATGTTATATTTATGTGGCGGCATGCAAAATACTTTCTATATATAAAAACCTTTTAGTGGATTCAATATATACATATATGAGAGTTACATTAAATTGAAGTGCAAGAAATAAAAGATATGGATGATAGTTGATCCTCTCTATGCTCTAATCTCTACATAAGAAACAACCAACCACCCAAAAAAGAGGGTTGGAAGATGGCTTTTAAGTGCCATTGATTGTTGGTGTGCTATATTTTGCGGCGAGTGCCTGAATTTCAGTATACCACATTAAAACTGGGATGGACACTAACTACCTAGAACTTGGATTTTCAATGCCCACTAAGGTTGCTCTCTGCTCTGCACGTGTGTCTTCATGAAGGACTATGGGCTTTTATTATCACATCTTTTGTTTCTTATGGATCATGTGAATGGGCCTAGCTTGATCTAGACTAGATGAATGTTTATGTATTTGAAAGAAAACCAACCCAATTGGTCCTCATATATCAAAAGGAAATGCAAATATGCAATTGTCGAATCAGCCCAATTTCATTTATGAAACCGATATTTTTTTAAAAAATAAAATTTCAAAATATGACATTTATCATAATATCTCTAAATTAATTGACCTGCATTGTTGGTTGTAAATTAGGTTTTACTTAAAAATTTTTAAGTTAATTTATATAAAATGTAGAGTGAAATTACGTATAACACTCGAGATGATTTATATTTTTGAACATAATAGAATTAGAATAAAATAAAAATAAAAATTATAAAAAAAGATTCTAAAATATGAATAGAAAAGTGATTAATTTCTTTATAATTAGATTAATTTCTTTATATTATAATTAATTTCTTTCTACTTGTTCCTAAAAAAGAAAATGCTCCTTCAGTTCCTGAATAGCTCCTTCAATTCCTGAATAGCTTCTTTCAAAAGGCCTTTTTCTTCTTCGATGAATGTTTTAGTAGAAGATATTATTTCTCGGAACTCAGGTTTATTCGTTTTTAAGCAAGTACGTAACTCAAAGAAAATTTTATTTATTTGTCCAACTTCTAGTGAATCAAGATAACCCGTCGTTCCGGCATAAATAGTCATTATCTGTTCCTCCACTGTGAGAGGAGCAGATTGGGATTGTTTGAACAACTCGCGTAATCGCTTATCTCTTGTCAATTGATTATGAGTAGCTTTATCGAGATTAGAAGCGAATTGCGCAAAGACTTCTAATTTTGCGAATTGTGCCAATTCTAATTTTAACTTACCAGCTACCTGTTTCTTAGCTTTAATTTGAGCCGCAGATCCTACTCTGGAAACGGAAATACCCACAGTAATAGCGGGTTTGATTCCAACATTGAATTGTCCATATGTAATGAAAATTATATTAATAGGAATATAAGTCGAAACGTCTTCTGATTGGGTCTCAACTCATATTTTTTAGATGAAATGACTAAATTAATTAACAAAACTAACTTTGAAAGATTGTATAGTAATTTGTCTAAATAGTAGAAACAAAATAATAGAATCAAATCTCAGCAAATTCATAATAATTTACCCCTTTTTTATTTGAACTCCTCCTTCTTTACTTTCCCAAATAGGGAAATGGTACCTGTTACATGTATAACGTTGTAGCCGATGTACACCGGTCAAACGGCGCCAAAACTTCATATACAAAACTGAAACAAACATTTTAAACCACCTTAAATTTATTGAAGAAAAGGCCAATAAAAAAAAAAAATCATGAATCCGTTAGTTATTCTGATTTTAACTTATAATTTGAAATGATAAATACTATATTAAGCTCTTCTAAAACTATCAATACAACTCTTGATATAATTTCAAGTTATAATCTTGTTAAAGAATAAATATTTTTCCAACTTTTCTAAAATTAAGGAGTTGTATTGACAGTTTATTAGATCTTTCATTTATTTATTTTGATAATAATAAGTTTATTTATTTAAATTGAACTAATAAGTTGTCAATATGAAATTATAGATTAAATTTTATCGTAATAAAAAATAAAAAATAATTTTTTAATATAAATTTTTCTTAAGTATTAGAAAGGAAATTCAAACGTAAAACGGATGTCAAATCCTTTATGTACTTATTGCTCTGCCTCTGTATTTCTTGATATCACTTTCAATCGTTCATGTAATGTTCAACATTTGGAATTCAGCCACCACAACCTAGAGCTACTTAAATCATTAAGACTAATTTAAAGTTTGAAAATTAATTTCTCAAATAAGTCATGAGTTACAGAAATGTCTATCCATTACTACCAAAGTTCTCAAAATGGAAACTAAAAAGCAATCTGCATATGCATTTTCTGAAAAACGTAATCAATAAACTAATCCAGCTCAACCGTTGAATCAGTTGTCACCACCGGCATGATATTACATCAGCAATTGGTCAATGGTCTCAGCTTTAAGAGTCAACGATTGAAATTTTGGATCCAGGAGCAGAGAAGAGATGCATTCCTCCCTCTTTTGCTTTAGCAACCCAAAAATTAAGCAGAAAAGCTCATTCCTTTCGTCAAACTAGAGATATCCACTTGGCGAAACTACAAAGAGATTCACACTTGAAGTCATATGGAAGAATCCCAAATAGAAAACACCCCAAAAAAGGGTTTCTTCTTAGATTTTATGTTAAAGGCAGTGCACTGGTTAAGAATGCTCATTGACGAGTTGCATTGGAGCTTTGTTCTAGGGGTGGTGATCGTTTATGGAATAAGCCAGGGATTTGGTGTGGGATTGAGCAAAGTCAGCACTCAATACTACATGAAGGATGAGCAGAAGGTGCAACCCTCTGAAGCACAGGTCTATTCTGGGTTGCTTCAATTCCCTTGGATTGTGAAGCCTTTATGGGGTCTCCTTACTGATACTCTTCCTATTCTTGGGTATCGCAGGCGGCCTTATTTTGTTTTTGCAGGTAAATTTTAAATTTTTTCATCTAATTTTATATTTTTAGGTTTATGGTGGCTTAGAACGTTGGTATATTAATGATGATCAAGTTTTTTGTTATGAAATAAGTGGAGTTGTATTTGGTTTTCTGTTGTATTTGATGTGTTCCCAGTGTTTATTTAGAGGTGTACCTGTAGAATCCTCTTAGTTTGGTTCTTGTTGATGAAATCGAATGTAAAATACAAATTAGGGTTGGAAAGTGACATTTTTTATTTAGAGCTTCTAGTGTGTAGTATATTTCCAAATATAAGGCTACAAACTCAATGGACAAGCTTGGTGGATTTGTATGTAAGCTTTGGCACATTAGGCCATCATTTCTTGGAATGAAGAGGACAGGTCTTTTGATCCTGTGGTCAGTGATAATGTGAAAAGGCATACTAAAGTTCAGCAAATGAAATTCTCCTTATTAGTAAATTTTCCCATTCCGTTTTCTAGGAAGCAAAAAAGTGAGAAGAAAATGAGATTTATCTTGTGTACAATATAATCATGTAAAAGAATAAATGTAAGCAGAATACAGTTGTTTGACCAATTCCATCCCATTACTTTCAGGTGTTCTTAGCATGGTCGCCATGCTTGTGCTATCATTAAAGAAGAACTTGCATCTCGCATTTGCTTTGCTGTCTCTAATGGCTGGAAGTGCTGGAATAGCTATAGCAGATGTGACCATTGATGCCTGTGTGACACAAAACAGCATAAGCCATCCTTCTCTAGCTGGTGATATGCAAAGCTTATGTGGTCTCAGCTCTTCCATTGGGGCGCTCCTGGGATTCTCACTCAGTGGCCTTTTGGTTCGCATAGTTGGCCCTAAGGTTAGTTTTTTTTTCATAGTTATCATTGGCTACATTCACTGATCAGCATGATCCTTGATGTTTTATCTTAGACATGTTAAAATCCAACCTCTTAGCTAAACTCAAGTTACTGCATAAGTGCATATTGATGTTTGCATTTGTTAAGTCCAATCATTTAAAAAAGGATGAAATAAAAGAATCAGATGTGTGGGTTGTTTTGCAGCCTAAGGAAATTTCTGATCCCAATATATGGTATATCTCATGGTATACATTTTATATGCAGATAATATTATCCTATAAAAATAACTTAAATTAATCTTTTGCAGTTTTACTGTTTTGAAATCAACTAGATTGACAGGTTAACTAGGATCGTGAGATTGCGGATATTAGGAACTTAGGATTTACTTTTTGAGAAGGAAGTATCATTTCATGATTAAGGGAAGATTAAAAACAAAAGGTTTTAGGGTACAAGTAGCCATTTATATGACTGCAATATGATAGTCACTGGAAGTTTCTGGCAGCAACAATTTATTAAGCTTGGATTCAGTGGAATTGGACTAATCAATGGAAAAGTTGGAAGAAATATGTTGGCTTTAAGTTTTGTATCAGTGAAGCAGTGGGGTAGGAGTTGGAGGTAAAGAAATCATTATTTGCTCAGAACAGTTCCCATTTTACTGTATTAGAGAAAGAAAAAATATAGTATATGTGCAAATAAGAAGGAGAAGCAAAAAAGGTACAACATAGGAATATTACACTAGGAATGCATGTTTCTAAAATGAAAATCAAATATTTCAATATCGTTTTAAAAGAAAAGTGTAATAGAATAGACTACGTGTTTATTCATGAAAAGCCTAAATTATCTTAAAAGAATGAGGACTTCTAAACGGCAGAAAACTAAAAACACTGAAGATTAACTGGAACCAAAAAGGAAATACCTAAAGACTTTTAGAAACTCCTAGACGATCCTAAAATTTCAAAACTAAGATTTAGGTGAGAACAGCTTCTGATTAGTTAAGAATTATCAGTTTACTTTCTTCGTTGTACTCTTTATTGACCTGTTAAAATGTTGCTCTTGCAGGGTGTCTTTGGGATGCTAAGTATCCCAGCAGGCCTGGTGCTTTTGGTGGGAATAATGCTGCGAGAATTCCATGGGCATAAATTTGCCTATAGAGGGGTAAAGTTATTTCAATTTAATTGTAAGTCAGCACTTTTATGCTGCTTTTCATGCTTGCTCACATGGAGTCTTTAAATTAGGCAAGTGAGAAGTTTATGGATGCTGGTAGGGCTATGTGGACAACACTCAAATGCCGGAATGTATGGAGGCCATGCTTATACATGTACTTGTCACTTGCAATGAGCTTACATATTCATGAAGGAATGTTCTATTGGTATACAGATGCTAAAGGAGGTCCATCTTTTTCAAAGGTAATTCTTTACTTTTTACGTATTGCCTATATTACTTGGACTCAGGTATGAGTATCAGTTATCAGATACAGCTACATGCTTAGGGCTTGGATTTGCCTATTTTTCAAAGTTCCTATAGCTTTTCTCGATAATATGTAGCTGCAGTGATTTCCAAAGAATTTCAAGTGCTCATTTGACAAAATTTTAGAGTTTTGTACTTCTGTTGGTGTATGGTTATGAACAATTTCACCAGGATTTAGCATCTAGCCTTGAAAATGATATTGTCATGTCTTTGCCAAACTTTAATAGTCGAACAATCCCTTAAATTGCTCTTTAGTGATTGTATGCCATGTGTTAGTGTTCAGTATTTCATGAGGTCAAGTTGCATTTCAAAATAAATCCTTCTGTTTGGGTTACAAGTTTGCATATGACACTCAAGTTGCATCTATTTAATGCATTTCTAACGCAATTCCCATTTTGTTTTAGAAGTATTTATTATAACATGAACCACGTCACAAAAGCTCCTCTTTCATATTTTTTATGCAGGAGGTTGTTGGGTCCATATTCTCAGTAGGTGCAGTAGGCTCCCTCTGTGGTGTGCTTATCTACCAAAATTTGTTAAAGAACCAACCTTTTCGAGATATACTTTTCTGGGCTCAGTTGCTGTATAGTTTATCAGGATTGTTAGATATGATACTGGTATTGCGTGTGAACTTGAGAATGGGTTTACCAGATTATTTATTTGTTGTGATAGATGAAGGCGTTCATAAAATGATTAGTCGCATTAAGTGGATGCCTCTTCTCGTGCTTAGTTCCAAGCTGTGCCCTGCAGGTATAGAGGGCACTTTCTTTGCTTTGCTCATGTCAATCGATCATGTCGGTATGCTTTCATCAACTTGGGCAGGAGGTCTTTTACTCCACATCTTACAGGTTACACGAACGCAATTTGACAACCTCTGGATGGCCATTTTGATCAGGAGCATGTTGAGATTGGTTCCGATTGCCCTGCTGTTTCTGATACCCAGAAGTGATCCCAATTCGTCAATTCTTCCAGAGGAAATGTTGAACACCAAAAAAGGCAATGATATGCTCGAAACTGGAAATCTTGAAATGGCCTCCCTTGTTGATAGTCCTTGAATAAAGGAATAGTTTCTGCATTATGAAAGTCCCCAGCCATCTAAGCAGACATTCCTGTTGGTGAACTTGCTTGAGGTTGCATGATCCATCCACTAGTAACTGAAAATTCACATGAAACAGTTTAAGCTTTGGAAGGTAAAGTTACTTCAGACTATGATTTTTTTCTGCTCCACACAATCAACAGGGTATAGTGTTTTGTCAACATTATGAGAGACTGTTTGCGGCCATTTCTTTCAAATCTGAGCATCAAGCAGCTAATTTTGAACACGACTATATAATATTTCCGGTGGGCAATACTTTAGATTAGAGATGATTAAAACACTGTAACCAAATGAAGCAGAAGCACAGATATTCCTGGACATTATTAAAGGGATACCCCCAACACGGAAAATATCTATATGGCCCATTTATCTTTGTTTTGTTTGGATATGTTTACAGATATTAATAGGCTCTCTCTTTTCAAATACTATAATTTTGTTGAAAAAGTCTGTGGCATCTAATTTGTCTTGAATGCAGTTGAATAATTGTGCATCTTCTGTATAATATTTAGATTCCTGGTACAGAGACAGGTTTGCAACTTTTGTTTCATTTTACCTCATAACGTCGAAAGAAATGGAATCTCCTGTGCTTGATTTGAAAGATTGAAATTTCATGGTCTTGATGTTATCATCAGCAAAAACATACAGACATAAAACCATATGCAATAACTAATTAAACTGACTAGTATATGTATCTTCAATTTTTTTTCCTCTCATATTCAAACAGATGTTACATGGAAAATATTAATAATACATTACTTGCACACTTTTTGCTGTATTAACCCAATGGATTGTAGTAGCTATTTATATGGTATTAAATGAAGAAAATTACAGGTCTACTATTTCTTTGCCAACAGAAGAAATTGACAATTTGCATCAGATAAATATATTCACAATCACACACTTAACACTTCTTGAATCATTTGCTTAGTCGAAACTGCAAGCTTCTGCTGCAAATCCCAGCTTAGATTCCACATTATCATATACAACTCTTATGTTTCTCTGCTGATAATTTCCTATTATGGGGATCTCATCTTCGAAATTAAGACTAGCAAGAGCCAAGCAGACCTGAGATGCATCAGTCTTGACAAAATATAAAATCCCAGTTACATCAACATTCAGTTCTGCATTTCCTTCAAAGTGCAATTTTATTGTAGGAATATCAACTTCCTGATATGCACTAAGGTCAAAACAAGTATCCAAGATTGAAAAAGGCGGCGAAGAAGGAAACTCCGAAAATTGTTTCAAAAACTCTGCTTTTAGAGCTCTGTAAATAGGAGGAGGCAACCTGGAAATAACTGTCCCTGAATCTATCAGTACTACACCTTGATCAAACCCTGCTGCTTGCAATGCCACTCCACCAATACTAATACCAGTTAGGTTAAGAAAGTAAAAGGTAGGTAATTGTGGGTTAAAAACCATTCTAGTGTAAGAAATAGGAGTTGTATTTTTGTAAACTGAAGAATTACCACCAAACACTAAAGAACCTGAAGCATCAGCTGCTGTATTTGGTAAACAGTAAGAAAAAACTCCTCCAAATATTGCAGAAGTTTGAGAAATCAATGAAAGATCACTTCTCCCTAAGCCCATAAGACCTGAAGCTCCTCCAAACAGACCTTTATTATTTCTTCCACAGCCAAATATAAATTTGCTGACAAAAACTTTTCCTAAATTGAGCTTCTCTATGCCTAGATCGCCACGGGTGTAGGACCCATCTCCATAGTTAACAAGATAGTTACAGGTTGGTGGATTACTACCACAGACACCAGTATTGCCAGTTGCAGATTGGAGGGATTGGCAAGTTGATGAATTACATAAAATTGTTTGATATGAAGCAGAAATTGATGGGTTAAAAATGGGGTCTTGTTGGTTATAACATAGTCTACAAGGTTGACATTGAACCCATGTTAAATCACTTCCGGTGTCTACTATCACTGTCATGTTTCTACCACCTAATTCAACTGTAACTATGTAGTTTAGGGTTTGAAGTTTTACACCAGAAATTAACGGGATTGGAGACTCTCGAGAATCTTCTTCATTATTTCCATGAACAAGTTTTTTCACTCGAGATTGAAGTGACTGAACTCGAAAATTATCGAGAACCAAGATTTTTTGTAGCTTCTTGTTCCAATCAATAATCTTTCTTGAACAAGAATCTTTGTGCTTCATTTCAAGAATAGTTGCACCATTCTCCCATCCTAAAATTCCAAATTAAAAATTCTAAAAATAATTAATATTAATGTTCATCACTAGTAATGAAATGTAATGTAATATAATTAATCAAATAAAATTTTAATTTAATTCAAAAAAAATTTAAATAAATTTGTCAATATATATTATATTGAAAGTACATAATTCAATAATAGGCTACATATTGAAATGAAAAGAAAATGAAAGCAGAGTCAAGGTATATAACTTTTCTTTTTACCAATAACATTCAGTTTTCAACCCAACAAAGTTAAAAGGGAAAAGAAAGAGAGAGACCAATGATGATTGTTTCCATAAAGCATAAAAGCAGCTATAGGTCCTAGCAAAAAACATGGAAAGCAGTAGTAGATTACAGATCCCAAAGTGGAGAATTAAATAATAAAAGCTCAAAAAGGAAAGCAGACTTGTATATTAATCACCATTAACTCATCAATGGCAGGCTTAAAAGAAATAATTATTTTTACTTCTATTTTCTACTCACTTGATTTCTGGGAGAGACAATAACTTGAAGTGTGATTCTTTTGCTTCCATTGCCATTCTTGGAAGCTCAAGACTTTCTTTTCTTGAACACATTGAACACTACCAGCAACAGCAGCAAAAGAAGCGAAGAGAAACACCAGAAAGGAAAACATAATAAGTGGCTTTGTTTTCGCCATTGTTGAGGCTGGTGAAGCAAAGAGAAGAATTGTGTAAGTCTACCTATAAGAAAAAAAGAAGAAGAGAAAAATCTGGGTGTGTGGGGGAGAAAGGAAAGAGAAGGAGAGATTCTTGGGAGTTGGAGTTTGGCATGAGAACAAAAGAAGAAGGGCTGGCTTAAGGACCCACTGGTGCATGAGAAATTATTGGGGATTCACGTGCAAATACTTGAGCAGACTAAGAAAGAAAAATACTAAACCAGGGAAGATAGAAATATATATAT
>NW_023591491.1:0-85988 GCF_014843425.1 Jatropha curcas | reverse complement strand
TACGTTTACAAAAATATCTCTGTTAAATGAGCTCTAGTCCAAAACATCCTTTTTTTAAAAAAGGTTGGATCACTGTGTCCTCTTGAGGATTTACTTTGGAACTCGCCCACTTCTTTTGGTAATTCAGAATTCTCATTTTCGTGTTTCTGGCATTGTCTTTCAGTTGCATTCTGAGTCTTCATGTTCATTTTTGGTTCAGCCTGATTTTCAAGGACGTTCTGCAGTTTCTGGCTGTTCTAGTTGTTTCTGATTGTTCATTCCCTCTTTTCTTGATTCTCTACACACTACAACATCATCATTTTCTAAAATTCTAAAAGTAGAGTCAGATTCATCAAACACAACATGAATAGATTCTTCTACAACTAGAGTTTTCTTATTAAGCAACCTATATGCTTTACTATTACTAGAATATCCTAGAAAAATTCATTTATAAGATTTAGCATCAAATTTAGCGAGATGATTTTTCTTGTTATCTAGAATAAAACATTTAGACCCAAAAATGTGAAAATAACCAATATTTCGCTTTCTATCTTTGTATAGCTCATATGGAGTCTTTTTCAGTTTAGATCTTACCAAAGCCCTATTTGGAATATAATAAGCAATGTTGACGGCTTCTGCCCAGAAATACTTTGTTTGGTAATTTAAGATCATTCTAGGGATGGTTCTAGCCATAGTTTCTGAAGTGTCGTATTCTTACTTCCACTACTCATCGGTTTGAGGTGTTTCTAGGTGCTGAGAAGTTATGGAAGATTCCTAGTCTTGCATAAAGCAGTCGGAATTTCTGAGTTTCTCAAAGTTCTCTTGCCCAGGTCATTCTAATCATAGAGATGTTGGTATTCTTTCTCATTTGTTTCTCTTGCAAAGATGAACAAACACGATATGGACTCATCCTTAGTTTCTAAGGGAAGAGTGTCCAGTGAAATCTAGAGTAAATCATTCTATCATTAACAAAATGCATAGAATTTACCTGCCAAGACTAGAAGGAGTAATTAGGGCCAAATAAATCAAGGTCTTTTAGCAATTCTAAAGGTCTAGAAGTTAAAAAACCATGCCCTTAGATCTTGAAAGATTGTTCTAGTTTGTTTGCTGATAATTTGGAACAAGGCAATCATAAATGTTGATCTTTTTAAAATTAGCTTTGGCAAACACGAACTAAGTCTTTCTTCAGATAGTTTAGAAATAAGGTGCATGTTTGCATGTCCCAAGTCTTCTATGCCATAACCAACTAAGAATTATCAAAGAAACTTAAGCATATTGTCTAAGTGTTATGCATATCAAAAAGGTCTACTAGGTATCGTTCGTTCAAAACCTTTTAACAACCAAATAAGTTTTTTATCATATTATGTTCTGAACTTCACAATAAGAGGTTCAAAGATCACTCTTCTATTTTTATCACAAATCTAACTCACACTAAACAAGTATAAAATGTAATCCTTCTACTAGCATAACATCCTTCTATTGAAGGATTAAAATCCTACTACCACCAATACAAAATTTTACGTTTTGCTTTGTATCCGAAGCTCACTGTACCTTCGCTTTTTCTTTTAATCTGGTGAATTTCTTTTATCACCAGTCTATGCACCAGTCATATGCCTAGAGCAAGTGCTGTCCATGTACCACATTTCTGTTTTCAACTCACTCCTTAGGCACACCTGAAAAGATCACGCAGATTTAGATAGCCAACTCATATTGGGTCCTGAAGGGTTAGGGGTAATAGTTGTATTCAACTTACAATGGTTTTTCTTTCTGTTGAGACTATCAGATTTTTTATGTTCAAAAGTCACAATAGAAATTGCATTTTTCTTATTAAAGACACGATTCTGTTTTGAAATGCTATCATAGCTAGAACTTGTCTTTTCTTTGGAAAGCGATTCTGAAATTGATTTTCGAATTCTAATCTCAGTTTTCAAAGATTCATTTTCGGAATTCAGATTTTTACATTTTTCTTCAAAGTATTTCAAATTTTCAGAAAATTTATCATTACAATCTTTAAGATCTTTGATCTCTATGATAAGATCTTCTATGATAAGATCTTTGCATGTAACTTCTTGATAAAAAGCATCTTTCAAATGATTACATTTGGTTTTGAATTTTTTGAAATCTTTCTTCGGAACTTTATGCTTTTTAACAAGCTTTTCAAATTCAGTGCAAAGGTTATTATAAGTATCTAGAAGATCATTTTCAGACTCAGGTTCAGAAATACTTACATTGCTTTCTTCACGCTTTTAGCCTGTTGTATCTGCTTCACTACTTCCAGTTTTCTGTGTTGAAGTTAGAGTGCTGGTTTCCTTGGAGTTGGAATCCATAGTGGCCATTAGACAAATATTTGCAGTCTCCTCCTGGTCACTTTAACTTTTAGAATTAGAATCATCTAAGTCATTCTAAGCAGCTACGAATGCTTGCATTAGCTTTTCTTTCTTTGACTTCTTTTTCAGCTTAGGCCAGTTAGGCTTGATATGACCAGGCTTGATGCACTTATAACAAACCACTTCAGAAGATTCTTTCTTAGGCAAGTTGCTATTTTTAGGTGAAAAGTTCTTTTTGATAAACTTTTTCTACGGCCTTCCACTCTTTTTATAGAGCTTTTTGAATCTCTTAGCAATAAGTGCTAAATCATCACTATCAAGATAAGAAGAACTTTCTTTACTAGAAACTACTTTAAGAACTTATCTTTTACTAGAACTACTTTCAGAGTTCCTTTCTTTTTCTTATGGCTTCTACAGTCAAAGAAGATTTCATTGCTTCTGAAACAAGAACCTTCCTATCAAATAATCATAAAGGTAACGGGAGTCTCTTTGTAATTCATAAACAAATTCCTATAGAATCCCATTTTTAGGAGAATTCTTAAGGATTTCTTAAACAAAGCTCATCTCTGATGAATGTCCTTCCCGGAGAGTTTCTGAAAGGATTAACTATATTGAGTGAAATCTAGAGGTTTAATCAAGCCATATAGATCTCTCCTGCTTTCATACTAAACGTTTCATATTCTTCAAGGATTAATAATTCTGGATTCCTTTCACTCTATCAGTACCTCATTAGGAAACTCTAAGTTTTTCTGCAGACTTCTGTTCTAGAGCTTACAGCCAAATACTTTATTGTATTCTGTTTGGATCTAATGGGCCACAGTGATGAATATGATGGCGTTTGCGTTTATAGAAATATCCATTCTAATCAGCATTCAAGTATATCTTCTTCTGTTTTTCTAACTCTCTCATATTCTTACAGTTTTTATTTAGGAATGCAGGACCATGAATGATGTTCCCTCCAGGCAGTTTATATGCGCAACTGGATTTTTATGAAATTTCCGATTTCTGGTTTTCCAGTAAGAAGTAATTTAGAACGCATTTTAATAGAGGTGGTCTAGAAACAGATTGACCTTCTAAAAATGTAAGGAGGAAAGTGGGGCTAGCCATGGGATGCGTTTCTCTAGAGCTGGGTTAAAGCTTCGATAAGTCAAGAGCCAAAGTCTAATACTAGATTGTTGGGTCTCCGTACATGTATGGCACAAATCCAAGAGGGGGGTGGAAATTGGATTTTGAAAAAAATTAAATGATAAGTTTCAAAACAAAAAATCAGAATTCTTCAGAAAGCGTTTATGAGAGTTAGTTATTCAAGATAGAATCCTCACAAAGGCTTAATGCAAGATTAGAAGGACTTTATAAAAGAGCAACTATTGATTAGAACTGCTGTCACAAATCTTAATCAATTTCAAGAAGCACTTTATGCCAGGGAAAGTTATTACGAGTTAGAACAGCTTCATAAAGCTTAGACAATATTCAAGATTCTGTGAAAAAGACAGTTATTGAATTTGTAGGGAACTGCTTCACAAAGCTTTTAGAGCGTGAACTTAAGAAAACTGATTAAAATTCAAATTGCTGATTTATACTGAATATAAAAAAGAACAGATAGAACTTAGTATTAATCACAATGCAGAAGTCCAAAGTTCAATGTTTAATAAATATAAAGCTTATTTGAGTTTTAGAACCATAAAACCATTAACAAGACTTTGCATTTCTAAGAAGATAACAGAAGTGGAAAGTAAAATGAATCAAGTAGAACTTCAGGGAAACTAAAAAAGATAAACGCAGACGATTGATAGTGGTTAGCCCGTAAACTTGCCTACATCCCACTCCCCAAGACTCATTCTTGAGATCCTCCCTATGTTACTCTTTTCGAAGGGGTAAGAGACAACCACGTTAGCAAGGCAATGAGTCAACAGCTTAGATCACCTTTTGTACCCACTAGATTTTTCTTTTAAAGGTCTTAGTCAACCTCAAACCCTTTCTATTTTTATTAGAGAACGAGAAATTCAATCAAGACATTAGAATCAACACAAGGAGAAGGCGCTCGTAACCTATTCACAATAGCTTTTTCACCTAAAACTATTACACCAAAGTTTTTCGAAACAAAAGAGCGCGCCTGTCTACAAACAATTAACAGATCTATATAGACAAAGAGAAATGCAAATAGTAAGCACAGGAAAAACCAAAAATCAAGATTTTGAAATCAATTTAAAAGAACATAAACTGGTTTGCAAAAGAAGAAGTTGTTATAAAATTTTCCTTTCTCTTAAAAATATTTCTTGAAGCAGAAGGACAAAAAGAAATAAGGGGGTTTAGAGAGTAGCTTTTTGAGAGATAAAACGTTGAAGCAATTAACTCTTTCTCGTTTGTGTTAAAACAAAATAACCCACGCTTCACAATGAGGATCTTCACAAGAGGAAGACGCCTTTTATAAAAGGATGAAGATCCCGTTTTAGAAAGTGTAATCTTTAGCCTTTAAAGAAGAATTTTGACTTTCCAAAACTAAAAGATACGGAGATTTTGTAACCAAAAATGTTTTTGTGTCAAAATATTTTCTTTTATGGTAAGCGAATAAAAGCAAGATTTTGGACTTTCTTCATAAAACAATTTCTGAAAATAAAAAGATATAGAAATCGTTTTCAAATATTTTGTTTCCAAAAATATTTAAGACAAAATCTTTTTCTTTTAGGAAAGTAAATAAAAAAGATCATGATTTGACTTTTATTATTTAAGGTAATTTTCGAATCATTTGTGAGAGAAGAGAAGAAATGATTTGGTTGTTGCTTATAAAAAGATAATCTCTCTGATGCCTACAATAAAATCCTAAGAAACTTAATCACTAAAATCTTTAAAAGTCTTCATGTTCTTCAATTAATCATGGATGATTTGACTTTTATTATTTAAGGTAATTTTCGAAACTCATTTTTGAGAGAGAGAAGAAATATTTTTGTGCTTATAAAAGAATATTCTCTCTATCCTACAATAAATCCTAAGAAACTTAATCACTAAAATCTTCAAAAGTCTTCATGTTCTTCAATTAATCATGGATTTATAGGAGCTTGCCTTCTTTATTAATTTCCTTATTTAAAAATAAATAAATCTGCATAAAATAATATTAGCACGCAGAAAAATATTAAATTTATTTGTTTTGCATAATCATAAAAATCTCAAGATAAATTGACCCTTGAGCGAACAAAATTAGATTTGTTGACCACTAACTCCATTAATTCTATTGTACAAGCATGTGAGGTGTAATGGACAACATGGAGTTGGGGAATGCGTGATGGATAATCTCAATGGCCAAAGTTTGGAGCAAGTTAACTACGTGATGAATCAAGGAAGGAAGAATTACCGATATTCTAACTTTTATGATAATAGGTTTCGAAATCACCTTAATCTTTCATATGGGAATCAAAACAATGTCTTTGAGTCCTCCACCAGGTTTTCTCCTCAAGAGAAAAATTCTCACAATGATCTTCTCACTACTCTTTCTAAATCTCACATGGAATTCATGAATGAAACGTAGGAAAATCATAGGGTCCAACAAGCAATTGGAGGCTTTTATATCTCAAGGTATGTTACCTAGTTAATACAAAGAAAAATTCTAAAGAATAGTTACATGCTATCACTTTGAGGAATGGGAAGCAATTGGAGGACCCATCTTGGAAAGAGGTAGATAAGCAAGAAGAGGGAAAAAAGAATCCTATTATTGATCTTGAAGAGGAAGAGGAAGAGGAAGAGGAAGTAAAGCCTTATGTTCCACCCGTTTATGTTCCACCCGTCCCTTTTCCACAAAGGCTCAAGCAATCAAAAGATGATAATGTCACAATCGGTATCTTAGGCTGGACCGGCACTAGGACATGGGTAGGCTTAAAGCCAACAAAGCTCGTAGTAAGCAAAAAATATACAAACGAACTTCCTGTTCAATAAAAATGGCCTCAGATCTAATTCCATCAACATTAAAATATCATAAATTAATTTAAATAATAGTTCTCTAGGCCCATATCAATATATTACATGATAGAATATTTACTAAGTAATACATCAATAATTTCTAAATTTTATTGCACATGACTATCGTAATTGCGGAACAATCTAAGAATTTAAAACTTCACCTCAATACACTAAACAACATTAATCAAGGTTTCATTTTCAACATTTCATCTAGATGTCGGGTGGCAAAGAATCAAGAGATACTAGAAGACTTATAACCTGAAAAAATATTAAGGCAGGGATGAGCGCCTAAACTCAATGAGTAGGTTAGTTAACCCTCTCACCCCACACAATCACACAAATGCATAAATTAATCAATCTAGTCATCCGACTAGTTATATGATCATGTAGTCGATCACACAAATGACATAATAATAGCAATTGTAAATATTAACACCTTCATATAATCACATCACGTGGAAATTGGTCAGTGGCGTCACCAAAACCCCTGACAAGCCGTCCTCACACATGGCCCGCCCTGTCATCACGTGTGCACCAAGGAGCCGATCCCCATACATGGTTGACCGGTCTCAACCTCACTTGACCAACCCTCTCATTTTTTTCATACTCTCTTTTCTTTTCCATACCAACAAGAGGCCATTTTATGGTTTTCCATATCATATTTTATCAGATGCACATAGGGGCACTGATCTCCCCATATATGGTCGACGGTATCATAAACTGCCCTGACAAAGCCAACTATGACCCACTTCATTCCAAATCCACACAAGCAAAACATACATAAAGCATATCACAACTAATCAAACCATTTCCAATAGCAACACATAATGCAACACAAAATAACATTTACTAAGTAATGCATGTCTAGCATTTAGCCATGTATGCATAGATGCAAATGCAGGTGGATGATGTGAATTATCTAACACTACTCACAGCTTTATAATCTAGCTGAAAGCTATGCTCCATATTCCAAGTGTTTTGCTATCCAACATTCAATTCCTCGGGACTCGCAATCATATTTAGGAAAGAATTAGAAACAAATTTTATCATTAATGGAGCTCCCTTATTTTAGTTTCTTGTTCCAGGTGATCTATTTAAATCTTCCTTATTATTAATTATTAATATATTTCTTATTTTATTTTATTATTTTATTATTCTTTTTATTTTTGTAATTTTAATATCGTACTTAATTATTAATATTTTGTTAATCTTTAATTATTGTGATATTAGGTTTCTATTTTATATTCTATTTTCTAATAGTTTTCTATTTTATTTCTCAAGAATTGTCTAACGAATCTTTTATATTAGCTTATTAATTCATATGTTTTATTAACATCTAATTCTATTACTTTACTTACTAACTAGATTCTCTAATGATAATAGCAATATTGATGGTATTGGTAATTAGTTTTCATTATTAGTTTAGCTAGTTTTTAGTCGTTGATAAATGTTCTACCAAAAATCTGGTAGCATCTTCCCCAAAAACCGGACAAATCCTTTTGTTTCAAATCCGTACATCTTAATGATAACGAACAAATACAATCATCAACAAGCAACACAGCACATCCAACGGGCAATCAACCATAAGTCAATTCTCATCCTCAATTTTACAACTTCATTTGCTAAGTATAGTTATAATGACTACACAAATACATTTGATTAAACTAATTATATGACTATCTATAAATATATTTAGGATCTAGAAGCGATAAATATTTCGTTACATAATAGTGGCTCACATTCACCAAATACAAACCTAATTAGTGCATATATATATATATATATATACACATCTCAATCTAAGTTCATCGTCTTATCCAAATCAAGCTCTTTTATAGCTTAATTATATTTATTTCATAAAGATTTTATTTAATTACACAAGCTCTAGCTAAGTCAAATTAATAAACTCTAATGGAACTTAGTAAAAGTATAATATCAAAATCTAAAGCTCACTGAATTAGAATTAGATTGTAGAACTGTGGTCACCATAAAGAGGACTAAATTTTGCCTCTTGAAACCTCACTGGAGTCCCACGGCAGCCGAAAAATCGGTTTCGATGAAGAAGCCCACCATACCGCTTGAATTTTCTCTTAGAGTCCATATTCGACTTGTATTAGCAGAAAGGAGAAGCTCTTTAGCCGAAATTGCATCGACAGCCTCCTCCTTGCCGTCGATCATGGTGGATTCACGAGACGGAGCTGCTCGCCGAAATTTATGGAGGGGAAATGTTCATAAGGTGATACAGAGTCGATTACGACCCTTCTCGACATTAAAGGTCACACGAAACGGTATGAACTCACCGAGAAAGTGGCGCTTCATTGGTACCTAAGGTTTCAGACCTGATTTTACATGATTACAGTACAATTGCATGAATCAAAGCTAGGATAAAGTTTCTTTGGTGAAGTAGATGTGTTTAGAGTGCAACATTGCTGAAATTGTGGCCATTTGGCCAGAAAACATGAAAGAAAGGGGGAGGGGACTGTTGGTGTCGACAAAGAAGGAGGAGAAGATTTTGATTTTCTCTCTCCTGCTTGACTTTTATACGCTCGGTTTGTTCCAATTCTAATTTGGTTTGGTTCGATAAGGAATCAATTGGTTTTCACTAGCTCAGGTTCAATTTTTTTTTCGGTTTAACACATTCTAGAAATTATTAGATTCTAGAATCTTCTATTCTTGAATTTTTTTTAAAGATTTCTCTAGAAGATATTATTACTCAAATAATAATTAGAGTCTAAATGAATAAATTAAACATTAGTAATATTTTTAATAATAAAATTTAATGTTTATTGCTTATTCTAGACTAATTTAGCAAGCTCTAGGCCTTAGGGTTTCGACAATATAACTATGGACTGAAGTCTACTTTGAGAAATCGGGCTTAAAATAAAATCATTATACACTTAGAACCCATGAGATTGAATATCTGCCTTTTTGATTTAATTAAAATCCTGAGTTTTGAAAATAAAATTCAGATAGAAACTTCCTAAAATTTCTTGATGTCTTCAAAAAGCTTTAAATCAACATTCCTTTTGCTGAAGCTATTGCTCAAATTTGAAGTTATGTAAAATTGTTGAAGGAGATCCTTTCCAAGAAGAGGAAGACTGATGATCATGGATGTAGACGCTCAAATTTTGCCCCTAAAAGGTTTAGTGATGATACACCATTTTTTGTATAAAACTGGATTAGGATTCCCGATCACCTCTATTTTAGACCAATGGTCCATGGCTGAGATTATCTATGTACTTAACCATTTTTACTTTTTCAGGCTATCGGGTGTTAGCGACGATCGGGCTCAAGAAGTGTGTCGGGCTCGCTGGCACACTTCCTAGTGCATTACCTCATGTCACCTGATCTTATTTAGTAAAGTGGGCGCGGCCCTACTGCGGGCCATTCAGTGGCATTTTTGCTATATCAGCGCATTTTGGGATAGCTTAAGGAAACTCTTGAAATTTTAAAACTCAATCTAAGAAATCAAAGGAAACCATTGTTTTCCTTTGTTCAAAGATCGTGATCCATTGATTTTTTTTAATCAAAAACTCTTAAGCATATTCTAGAAATCTTAAAACACATACTTTAATCTTGAATTTCGAACTATTGGATCAAGGACCAAAGAGTTGGATTTCTTCATCCATTTTTTAACTAATCTTCAAAGAAATCTTCAAAGGTAATTTTTGAGAATCTTAAATTTATTTTTTTGTCTTTTTCTTTTCCTTTTCGGTGTTTTAAACACTTGTTCTGGGTCTGGTTGTGAGGAAACTTAGGATCAACTACAAAGGAGTTTTTGTGCCTCTTTGGCATGTGGCCAAAACTAGTGGCGCAAGCCACTATGTGTGGCGTGCGCCACAGGCCTATGGCTCACACCACATGAGCCCAGATTCCCTTATTTTTACTCTGCTTATGCTAGAAGCTTTTCTAATCTGGAAAAGGCCTTGTGCCATCACGTGTGGAGTGTGCCATAAACATGTGGCGCACACCATAACTCCCTGTCGTGCAAGGCCCTTCGATTTAGAAGCTCTGAATGTGTAAAAACTCAATAAATGTCTCGATCCGGAGATCCAGTGGCCAAGATCCAACCTTAATCGACTGGGATGTGTATTCAGTCACAAAAATGGACTAAATAAACAATAAAACAAGATTGAGAGTCATGATTGGTCAATTTGTTCACCCTTCAAGGATGAACATCAAGACCATGAGCTTAAATCTGGATTAACCAATTAAATTCATGTGTTTTAATTACTGTCTTTAAATTTTGAGCACTTTATCATTCTGCCCTTTATTTTATGCCTTTTAGTTTAATGCTTAATGCTTATTATTGTGCTAACCCCATTATTCATTAATCTTGTATCTCTAACATGCATCATATCTTCATTTTGTTAATGTGTGAATGATGATGGTTGGAGATGTATGATCAATTATTCTATGAATAGTGATTATTTTAGGTTTGTAAGATTTACTTTCCTTATTGTGCTTTATTGTGATATTATTGCAAAGTGTAATGGTTCCTTAAAGGATTCCTATCAATGCTTATATGTAATAATTGGTTCGGGATTTGGGAAATTTGGAGGGTAATGGGTAGATTGTAATAAATAGGGATGGTTTATAACTCTTTTCTCCTCCCTCTTTCTTTATGAATGTTTTGCTTTATGTTTTCAAGCTTTATGGTTAATCTAAATGCGTGATTGACATAGGTGTCTAAAAATGCATCAAAAAGTATTTTCATCTCATTTGTAGTTAATTGCATTATTTAAGTTATTGTGAATCTTTAGACAACGAGGAGGCCGGTTTAACCAGGAGATATGGGTGCCTTGTACCTTCCCATCATTGTACCTAACTCTCAGACCCCGTCTCTAGTTTAAAATCGAGTTAGTCGATTCTAAAAAATCAAATAATTTGAGAATTTTCCCTAATAAGGGTGGCGACCCAAAATTAATAAAACTCTTACCAAAGTAAGAGAACCATTTTCCAAGGATAAACGAATAAGATAAATAAAGAAAATCAATTCACTAAATAAAATCAACCAAACCCGTTCAACTTGATTCTTTCCCTTTTGGGAAAATCGCACATCCTCAACGGAACTATAATGCTAACGGAGGAGTGTAGTGCAATTATTCATAATAAATTGCCTCGAAAGTTAAAAGATCCTGGAAGTTTTTCTATCCCTTGCAATATTGAAAATCTTGATTTCAAAAAAGCTTTGGCTGATTTAAGTACAAGTATTACTTTTATGTCTTATGAGGTGTTCAAGATGTTAGAAATGGGTGAGCTTAAAACTACAACGATGTGTCTACAACTAGCAAATCGATCAATCAAATATCCAAGGGGTATTGTAAAAGATGTGCTCATCAAAGTAGGTGGAGGATGCTAATTTTTCGCTAAAGGAAAACTAAACGGGCTTGGTTGATTTTATTTAATAGATTGATTTTCATTATTAGACCCATTCATTGATCCTTAAAAAAGGCTCTTACTTTGGTAAGAGTTTTATTTTTTTAGAGTTGCCACCCTCTTTAGGGAAAATTCTCAAATTAGTTGATTCTTTGGAATCGTCTAACTCCTAATTTTTTCGCTAAAGGAAAAGACTAAAACGGGGGCTTGGTTTGATTGTATTTAATAGATGATTTTCGGATTATTAGACCCATTCATTGATCCCTTAAAAAGGCTCTTACTTTGGTAAGAGTTTATTTTTTAAGTTTGCCACCCTCTTAGGGAAAGATAAAGGCTCTTACTTTGGTAAGAGTTTTATTTTTTTAGAGTTGCCACCCTCTTTAGGGAAAATTCTCAAATTAGTTGATTCTTTGGAATCGTCTAACTCCATTTTATTTTTTTAGAGTTGCCACCCTCTTTAGGGAAAATTCTCAAATTAGTTGATTCTTTGGAATCGTCTAACTCTGTTTTAGCTAAAGACTGGGTAAGGAAATTAGGTACGATTTCGAGAAGGTATTAGGCACCCAAACCGCCTGGTTTAAACCGACCTCCTAGTTGTCCATTAATTCACAGTAATTAACAATAAGATTAACTAGAATTGAGATGTAAAATTAGTTTTAATTCGATTTTGGAAAACATGTCAAACATGCATATTATCAAGCATGTGAAGCATGGAATATAAACCATCCAAAGAAAAGGGGAGGAGAAAAGAGTTACAACCATCTCCTAATTGTAAATTCTACCCTTTTACCCTCCAAATTTCCCAAACCCCTTAATTAATTAATTACATATAAGCAATAATAGGACCCATTAAGATCCTTTACATTGAGCTTAATAAGAATAAAACATTAAATTAAACAAAAAAGAATAACAAGCACAAAAATGAATAATCATCCACAGAAGCACAATTCATACATTCATTCAATAATGTTAGAAATGACGAATGTTAATGTTAAGATGTTCTCAACTAAAGTTAATAGGGGTTAGATTCACATAAACTAAAAAGCATTAAAGTAAAGTGCATAATAAGTAAAGGACTGTAATTTAAAGTGCTTGGAAATAAAAGATAGTAAAGTAAAATCATTAATTTAAAGATTAAACAACGGTTAGAGTTTAAGGTCTTGATGTTCATCATAGTTGATGTACACCCATCACAACCCTACATATGTTTTATTAGTGTCTATTCAATCCATATGTTTAAAAATGTACTCTAGAATAATAAAGCCTAATGCTTAACCACTGGATTTTCGAATCGGTCCGTTTTATTAATTTTTAAGGTTCTGGACCTCTGAACTAAAGTGCCTAGTGCCATAGAGGAAGTGGCATACGCCACTTGGATGGGGCGTGCGCCACACGTAGTGGAGCTAGGCACTCACGTAGATCAGAAGGTTATAGAGTGGAGAAAAGGAGCTCCCTGACTGCAGGAAGAGTGGCATGCACCGTACGTAAGGGCGTGCACCTCTTCCACTATGGTGTGTACTACTCCTGACACAGTCAGGAGCTGTTGGTTGTTCATGGATTCCTCTCCCAACCAATCAAAGAAATGGTGTTTTTCACACCCAAATGAAAGAAAACAGATGAAGAAGAAGATTTTTGGCTCTCAGAAGTTGCCTTTGAACGGATTCCAAAGATTTTGACAGATTGGATATAAGAACACCCAAAAAGTTGAGTTCTTGAACTAAAGATCCGAGTTTGAGATCAAATGTGTGTGTGTTTATAGACTTTTGATCAACAATCAAGGGTTTCTTTTATAAAAAAATGAATGAATAAAAGCCTAAATCAAAGTGGAAAACACAAGTTTTTACTTTGATTGAGGTTGAGTTTTCAAAATGCAATAATTTTCTTAAGTTGATCCAAATAAGTCCTCTTTAGCACTAATCCCAAGGCCTATTTATAGTTTGATCAAATAAGTCCTCTTTAAGCACTATCCCAAGGCCTATTTAAGGCAATTGGGAAGTGTTGCCCTATGTTTAGGGGCTTATGTGGCAAAATTAGCCACTAGTGGGCCTCTAAAAATATATGCCGGATCAGCATTTTACTGAATGTGACCTGGTGGGATGCAAAAAACGAGGGCAGATGCACCGAGAAGTGTTCATAGGCGAAAGTGCTTCCCGAGCTTAGATTACAAATGGGTCCGATGGAACCAACAAAAGTAACAAATGATTGAGGTTGAGTTTTCAAAATGCAATAATTTTCTTAAGTTGATCCAAATAAGTCCTCTTTAGCACTAATCCCAAGGCCTATTTATAGGCAAATGGGAAGTGTTGCCCTATTTTAGGGCTTATGTGGCAAAATACCACTAGTGGGCCCTAAAATATATCCGGATCCATTTTACTGAATTGGACCTGGTGGGATGCAAAACGAGGCAGTGCACCGAGAAGTGTTCTAGGCGAAGTGCTTCCCGAGCTAGATTTTCTGCGAAATGGTCGATGACCAAAAAAAGTAAAAATGGTCAAACACGTAAATTATCTCAGCCACGGGCCATTGGTCCAAGAACCGGAGCGATCGGGACTCCCGATCTAATCTTATGTTAAAAATAGGCAATCATCAGCAAGCCATTATGGGCAAAATTTGAGTGCCCCCACTTTGACGATTTTTTGCTTTTTGCGCAAGATGTCATCAAAGTGTAAAGTAGACGCGCAAGTAAGAACTACTTACGTGGTGGTTGCTGACTTACTATGTTTGGTTGAGACAGGGCTGGCGTCCTTTGGACCAATTTTGCATTCTTTGAATGATTAGATGGATGAAGTGCGCCATTTTGGCGGTTTGGACTAAAATGCACCACTTTGGGCAGTTGTCACTGTGGACATGGAAGGTGGATGAACTGTGCCATGGTGACTGTTGGCGGCTTCAACGAATCTGTACACCCTTTTGGTGGCTTAAGTGCACCAACTGGGACAACTTGATCTAAAATGCGCCACTTTGGATGGTTGTCACTAAGGACATGTAGTGCAGAGGAGCTACGCCATGGTGATTGTCGACGGCTTCAACGGATGTGTGCGCCATTTTGGCGACTCAAGTGTGGACAACTTGATCTGAAATGGTCCACTTTGGGAGGTTATCCTTTGGATGGGTGCGTTCTTTGAACGGCTTGGGTGCGCCACCTGGGACGACTTGATCTGAAATGCTCCACTTTGGGAGGTTGTTCTTTGGATAAGAGTGTCCTTGGAGTGGCTTGGGTGCATCACCTGGGACGACTTGATATGAAATGCTCCACTTTGGGGAGTTGTCCTTTGGACGGGTGCATCCTTTAAACAGCTTGGGTGAGCCACCTAGGACGAGTTTGATCAGAAATGCTCCACTTTGGGATGTTCTTTCAAAAAGCAATTTTGTTATCAAGAACAGAGGCCTTTGGTCGATGGTTAAAATCAAAAGTTTCATGATTATGCCTGGAACAGCGTGCTCATATGAAGTTTGAGTTTGCATAAAAATGCATGAGTTGATCTGAACTTATTAGAAATCTTGCCATGACATGCAAAATGAGTATATCTTACCTGTGGATACAAGAATTACCCGCCGGCAGCAGTGATGCCCCTACTTGGGCGGCGAGCCATTGGCAGGTTGTCGGCTAAGCATAAGAGCTAGTTGCAGCAATCGGACCTTCGGTCTATTTCGGGCTTATGGGCTAAAGTTGGGCCCAAAGCTCTTTAGTTATATAAAAGTACCTAAACTTTGAGAAGAAAGCTTTCTTCCTCTCCAAACTCTTTCATTCCTCTTTCTCTCCATCGAAATTCATGGCTGTCAAGAACGTTGTCGATTGGCTTCTCGGAAGCACAGTGATTGATCCCGTGACTCGACCAGTGAGCCATAGCATGAAGTTACGGGAGTTCATACCCAACGCAGGGAATTCTATCAGCCTGTGGCATGATTTACCCAGCCACGTCTTCTGGGGCACGACTGAGGTAATTCGAAACTCTTTTTCTTGTAATTTCTGCATTAAGAACACTAGAAACATGCAAATAACAGGTTAGAAATCAAAAACTAGGTAGAAATTTACCTTGTGGGTGAAAATGGGGCTGTTTTGTGCGCCCCTTGATTTGCCGTTTGGCCAGGCTACCGCACTACAGCGTGCTCCACAGAGATAATGGCGCACGTCAAATGAGTAGTGCCTTGCACCACTACTCAATGACTTGCTCCACAATAGCTGAGCTGCTTATTCTTTTGTCGTTTTTCTTCGATTTCCTCCAACAAAACACGTAAATTTGTGTCTCGCACTTATTTGTTAGTATACTTACAATGGTTTATTTTGCAGAAGAGCGTGAAGCGTGGGAATTCCGTTGGTAACACCTATACTACTGATGAGTGGTTCGATCGGTTGCCTATCCAAGTTCAGGACTGTGTCCGGGAGGTTAGCTTCGGTCATTTCGTCGACACCTTGCCTCGGGTGCAAGGATGGACCCTTCCATCTAGAATTCTAGCATGGATGGAACGGTGGATCGATACCAGTCATACTTTCCATATGTCGTTTGATGAGATGATGATCAAATCGATGGATTTTGCTGCCATCACCATCCTTCTATTCTGAGGACGGTCCATTGTATTTGATGACCATCTATGGATCTTAGATCAATCAGGCTTGCAGGCGAACCTCCATGCTACTATCGGCATGGACCCACCATCTCTGACAAAAGGGTCCGCAACGAGAGCATCATTGCTCATTATGAGGAGATGCGTCAAGAGCGAGTGGAGGAGATGGATGCGGACGTGGTGGCCTGGGCCTTCCTCTATTATCTACTGTCGACTACCCTGTTACAAACCACGGGACGCGGATTTGGCGCTGCTGCCACCATTGCAGGACCTAGATACGACCAAGTAGTTTAACTATGCAACTATAGCCTTATTGTATCTTTATTATAGGATGGACCTCTGTGTTCGAGATGTGCACCTGAAGGTTGGCTATAGGTGCATTACTAAGGTAAAGCAATGTGTTTTCTTTGGTGGTTCTATTTTTGGTTTTTCTTTTGCTATTTATTACTTACTGCTCTTTTATTCCTAGCACAGATTTGGGCTTGTGAGCACTAGGTCCTTCCTATCCCGACCTTGTTCGGCTTCAATATTGTGACTAATGAGAGGACTCGTCCTTGAGGACGGGCTTGGAGGTTTAGTAGGAGGTACGCTTATACCACCTCGGCTTCAATACTGAATGATGATATATCAGCATTTAGTAGGAGGCTGGGCTTGTTCTTTTTTTCTATTCTTTTTCTCTTGTTTGTGTAATTTTGCAGATAGAAGTATCCATAAGGGCAAATAGAGACAGTAGCACTGCAAGCGCATCAGGAGGGGCTCTGACTCCAAGGCTCCAGATATGGCTGTCGTTTATTGGCAAGGCGGAGCATGGCCCAGGTGCCTCATTCTCCTTCATTTTGGAGCGTACTGGGCAGGCTGCACAGGGTATGCTGGAGACCCACCTCGTGAGCTCGTCCCGGATGACTCCGCTGGGTTGCACCCATGTAAGTCTTTTTTTTCTCTGTATGTCAACAGTTCTATACTATTTCACTCTCTTATTGGCTGCCCATGTCTATGCTGCAGGTGTCTATCTCTAGCTACAACGAGGTGTGTCAGCTATACGAAGCGGCGCGCCTCAAGTTGCCTGTGGCAAGGCTCTCGGACGAGCACATATCTGTAAATATAAAAGAACAAAATAGAGAAGAATATGCAATGCGTATGCCATGTATGCACAGTATGCAGTTATCAATGATTTATGAATGCATGCAGAGAGCTAGCATGGCACCTTTGGCAAGTCGAGGTCGGGAATTCCAATATGGCGAGCGAGTTGGTCGCGGAGCTGGACGTAGACCGGTTATAGTTGAAGATATCGAGGAGTCTTGGAGCGATGATTCCAAGAAGACGGCTTCATATGTGTCTTGAGGCAGTTGCCCCTCTCCACTGCTTTCTTCTTATTTTGCCTTCTTTTGTATTTATGACTTAGTTGGGGAATGATATTATGTAAAGAATTAGATATTTTTATTTACGTAAAGGCAAAAGCCAATTTCTTTACATGTTTCTGAGTCTGGACAGTGTGTTTTTGCTCTATGATTGATGTTTACACTGCTCGTCGAGGCACGATAAAATAGGGAGGTTTCACCTTGCCTGCTTCCTAATGGCATACGCCACTATGAGTGCGCCTTGCGTCACACGTAGTGGCGTGTGCCACGAGTGTTACAGTGGCAGACAGCTTTCGAGCTTGCCCTTTATTCCTTGCTATAAAAGCTCATAACAACCATACACGCTTCAAAAGCTTATTTTCCTTTGCCTAACGAATCTCCAACTCAAAAACTTTCCCAAAATCTTCATTTCTTCGCCATTCTTCATGGATTGGTCGCTGGCACCTACATCTGAGGCATTATTCCACTGTTTCACCCAAGAAGACTGGAATGTGATTTCGCCTTTCGAACTCAACGGGCTAGCTATTACCGGAATATTAGGGTCCAATCTGAACTATTGCAATGATTGATCAACCATTTTGATTACTCAAACAACTTATGTTGTCATAACAACTTTGAGATTTGTCTATTATTGGAGGAGCTCAGCATCATTTCTAGGAGGATACTCATGATCGAAGAAGTTCCTACGGTGCCCTAGCTTGACATCAAACCTGCTTTGATGGTTCTACCGGTATTCAGTGTCTCAGCTTATCAGATTCCCACTTATGATTTTAGAGCTGATGTCGTGCCCTTGCGACCTTTTGTAGACTGTGCATTGGGGATGGACCGCACTAGTTCGTACTAGACTCCACTCATCTGCTTTTGCATCCTAAGCCAACACTTATTACTCTGCGGCATTTATGGTTATGGCTGTGACATCCTACTGAGTCGAGTCATTTCATAGAGTCGAGTTGAGTCGGGCCAAACCAACCCGGTTGGGGTAGAATGGGATTATAAGTGGACTTATATAAATTGACTTTACTGATTGAGAGAAAAGATTTTTCAAAGCATATGAGGAATGAGGTTATCTTGCATTAAAAGACCAAGCTTGGCGTCTTAAGTAGTTACCTGTTGACAATTGACAAGAGGTACCATTTAGGATAGTTTCACATAAAAATTTCATTTGATATTGAATGCCTACCCGTAATAACCATTTCACTTTTCCATTTCATCTTTATCTTCATCTTCTTCATCTCTTCCTTTCCCATCCATTTTCATGGCTAGTTAAGCCTTACTTCAACTTCTCTTCTCTCCAAGTAAAGTAAACTTCTTGAAGTTCATATTGATATCATTTGGTGCTATTTTTAGAATATATCATAAGCAATTCTTATTTAATAGGTGAAAGTGAGTTCAAAGGTAGTAGAAAGGAAGTTAAGAAGAACTCAAGGCTTTTTGAGGTAAGGTTGATATCTCTTTTCATTTTACCATTTTCTTTGCATGAGAATTTGTGTGTGTGTTGATAATTGAGACAATCTATTGCTTTCATGTTGAGTGGGAGGACTGGTAATGGTGAGAGGAAAACAGGGGAGAATTGAATAATGAAGTAAATAGTGAGTTTTATGCTTGAAAACAGTTGCTTGGAAATTTTAACATTGGGTTATTTGTTCTCTTTGTTATAGAAGCGTTATTTGTTCCTCTATTGTTAGCTTTACATGGGTTTTTGAATCATCCAAATCGGAGTTGTATATGAGAGATATGACAAAAGAGTACAGACTTGTGCAGGCTAGAAAAACGCGACGCGGCTCGCGCGAATTATGCATGACGAGCTCGCGGACTGTGCCTGAAACTCACTGACTCTCATTTTTGCACTTTTACGCGCTCGCAACTTTCATTTTGGCGCCGCTCCGACTTCACCTGAACTCTCTGACTCTCATTTGGTGCTTTAACCTGGGCTCGCGACTTTGCACTGCGCGGCTCACGACTTTGTGGACCCGAGAAACACTGGACTCTCATTTTTGCACTTCTCGCGCTCGCGACTTTTTGCACTACGCGCTCGCGACCTTCACCTGGAAACTCACTGACCTTCAGGTGCTGCTTACGCCGCTCGCGACTTTTGCAAGGCGACAGCTCAGCGACTTGTGTTTTTCATGCACTTTTGGACTTTCTTTTTTCTATGCAATTGGATTCTTTGCTCAACTTGGTATGCCTCCAATCATTTTAACAACAAAAATACAACTTTAGAACATGATATCCAAAACAACATTTGCAAGGCCATTAACAAATGATTTGTGTGGGAATCAAATAAACATTAATGATTTATGAAGTTATGGAACTATGAAATATGAATGTTTGTGTTATATTATTGACATACCAACATTAGGGCTCCATTGAGGTTTAGAGGAAACTACTTAGATAGGCTATGTCGCGACCATTAGGATAGCAAGATCTGCCACCCCATTACGTTTGGATACTCCGGCTTACAGGTCGTTGAGTGGATATGATTTATATATGGGCCATAGCAGAGCCAAGTATACAGTATTCATCCAGTTTATATAGTTTTTCTTATCACTTCGGTTTCACTATAACCTTATGGAGCCATACAAATATCTTGACATAATACTGCATGAATATAATAAAGAGAAAGAAAGACCATCAAAGTAAACTGAACATATCATGAAATGTGTGCTTATCTGTACTATATGTGTTTACATGGTTCTGTTTACACATGTATGTGTTTATTTGTTTATTTTATGTTGAGATATCCACTAAGCTTTATTTGCTCAGCGAGTTACCTGTTTAACTCGCAGGTTTTGAGACTGGTCCGTACCTGTTTAACTCGCAGGTTTTGAGATTGGACCGTAGAGAGTCAGCCTGCAACTGCTGCAGTTCATCTGTAGAAGACTCAGTATTCAGGGTAGCTACTCATTTGGATATGTATTTTTTTGTCTACCCTTTTTATGGCATGTACAGGTACAGGGCACACAGTTGGGCCCATTTCATTTTGTAAACTAGTATCATGTTTTGTAAATTTAAATTACATTTATTGTAAACAACATCAGCATTGATATTATATTCCAATATTACATTATGAGTTCAGCATGACCAGGTATAAAGTCAACAGTTTGGTAGCGTCTCGGTTCGGTTCAATTCGGGTAAACGTTAAAACCGGGAAGGGATGTTAACAAATTTTGGTTTTATCAGGATCCCTTATGGTTAGTTTCCCCGGGCTTTGCATGCATTAGTCAGTATAGTGCTACATGCCATGACTACCCTGATTGAACTAAGCAGTGTTATTCTTTTAGGAGGGAGGATGTCTCAGGAAGGTGAGAGTGAGCACACGGCCTCAGAGCAGTGGAGGGTGAGGCTCAGTAGCACCAGGTCAAGCCAGAGGCATTGGAGGGCTAGGCTCCAATAGGCACCAGGTCAAGAGGTGTTGTTAAAGCAAACTTGCAGATACCTTTTAGACAGATTGCAGGGGTGATACCTTCAAGCACATAGTAGTAGAAAGAGAAAGAAAGCCCCACTTAGAGAAGCTTCGGAATTATGGGGCGAAAGAATTCAGTGCTAACAAGGATGAAGTCCAGAAATTAGCTGACAGTATTGGTTTAGATGGGACAAAATCGAGGTTCTGGAAAACAAATTAACAATGTACACCAGAGGGACAAGTTGGTTTGTGCCACCATCATTGATCATAGATTGAGGCATTATACATGGTGGACTTACTGTTCAGCAGCGCGGTATCACAGAGCAGTGGTACATGGGGCAATTCTTCTTGGATGAATTTCAAGAAAAAGTTTCATCACGGAGGGCTGCTTACCTAGATGCGAGAAGGAAAGAATTCTTATACCTGAGGCAGAACAGAATGTCAGTTTCAGAATACGAAAGAGAATTCACCAGGCTCAGCAGGTACGGTAAGGGGATAGTGGCTACAGAGGCCGAAAGGTGTAAAAAGTTTCAGGAAGGCCTGAATGATGAGATTCAGATGGGAGTGGTACCTTCCAGATTCAGAGAGTTCTCAGCTTTGGTAGAGGCAGCTCAGGAGATAGAGCGAATTCAGGTCAGTCAGCGTACCAGACGCCAGCTGTCTCAGCAGAGGAGAGACCAAACTCAGAGTGCACCCAGTGCATATCAGTCAGAAAGGCAAAGAGATTCGATACGGTGCTAGTATTCAGCTAGTTCTAGACTTTCCTTTCGCCAAGCCATGCTGAGGGGTTCGCATTAAACGCAGATGCGCGCTATGGTATCAGTTGTGTTGCTAGTTCTTGCTGGAGTAGTCGACGTTTTCAGGCTTAGAGAATTGGTAGTAGGCACCAGTAGAGGCATGCAGAGTAAGCCGCGTATATACTTTTCCCACCTTGTGATCATTGAAATGGCATGAACGGGCATGGTGGAGATTTTTGGTGTGCTGGTAAATGTTGGATCGGATATGCGGAGGCATCAGGACCATCAAGTTAAGAGGATGTCCTTAAGAGGGTGCAAAAAAGAGTCCTAACAACAGATTCATAACAGGTATAGTAGATGGTGAGAGCTCCGGAGGGCAGAGACAGCAGTCAGAGACTGTGGACAGACCCGATACAAAGAGGTCCGAGCCAGCAGGTCTATGCGATGCGGAACCCATGGGAAGATGTAGGAAAACTCCAGATTGTCATAGTTGGGTGAGTTTTCTTGGGTAAGCCTCAAAAATTGGGTATTCACAGGCGACTGCAGCCGCTGTTGCCGGCGGCTGCCGTCGCCTTTAAGGGCGGCCACCACCGCAGCGGCCGGGAAAACTGGCTTTTTGAGCTTCAAAATTTGAGTATTCACAGTTGGTTACTAATCCATTTGGAGATGTAGTAAAAACCATACAGTGGTCAAAGGCTGTCCAGTTGTTATTCATGGAAAGGAGTTTCCAAGAGATCTTATGGAGTTGCATTTAGAGAATTTGATGTTATTCTGTTTTATATGTTAGCAAACATTGAGAATATTAATTAACTAATATACATATACATAAAGTTTAGTACAAATTATTTAACTAAACTTTGAGCTTACAGGTTCAAAAGGGCTTTTCTCCAATGACATTACTGTGAGGGTGATAATTACAAGTGATAAAAGTGTCTCCACTTGCACATATAACTCTTGCACAACCAAGCTCCAAGCTTTGCTTCCAAACCATCTGAGTATAATGCAAGCAATCTTTATTTGCAGTACAAGTATTTGTCATATGATTATAGTAACATTTCTCCGCTGCCCATGCGGCCACTGCATCGCCCGGTTTCCAGTCCTTTCCGCTTCCCCAAAATAGATTTTCACAGTAATTATTATTGGAATGGATGAAAGCGCAGTCTTTCCCTCTTTTGCATGCCCAGGTCGACACAAACTTCGCAATCCTGTTGCTCCATTGGAGAGGAGGGAGTCCAAGGTTTGCTCTTTCAATGTTATGGGGTATTAGAAATTGCCCATTTATGCTTTCGCTTGAACTTTTACTAACTAGCAAACGTCTAGACGAGGAAATTTCTTGGACTGGGGCTGAGAAAGAGAGTATTGGCTGGAGAGACAAAAGGAGGAAGGTTCCTATCATCTCCATTGGGATACCATCAGTTTGCGGATAAAGAAGAAGATATTCGCTAGACTGCATTCAGGAACTCCGATATGGATCACTATGAATAATTTTTTAGTCATGCAGTTCGGGTCTCACAAATGACCTACGGAGCGGGTTTTTGCGGTTTTCATGGATCTCATGAACCGCGTGTTTCATTCATATCTGGATCAGTTTGTGGTGGTGTTTATCGATGACATTTTGATCTACTCCAGAGACAGGGTTGAACATGATAAACATTTGCGGATTATACTTCAGACACTAAGGGATGAACAGCTATATGCCAAGATCAGTAAGTGTGAGTTTTCGCTGGAAGAAGTTTCTTTCTTAGGACATGTGGTGTCATCGGAGGGTATCAGAGTGGATCCTATGAAGATTGAAGCTATTGTGGACTGGAGACCACCCAGAAATGTCACAGAAGTTCGAAGTTTTTTGGGTTTAGCCGGTTATTATAGAAGGTTTATAAAGGGATTCTCTATCATTGCATCACCTTTAACAAGATTATTGAAGAAAGCGGTTGTATTCCACTGGGATGATAGATGTCAGCAGAGTTTTGACACTTTGAAGAAAAAGTTAAAAGTGACTGAGCACCGTATTGGTTGACAGGCCAGTTGTCAGGTACCGGAGCTTTTGAGGATTTTACAGTTATGCCTCTGCATACTGGGTTAGGAATGTGCTTACTCATGCAAGACAGAAAAAGTGGTAGCTTATGTCTCCAGGACAGTTTTAAGCCACATGAATTGAATTATCCGACCCATAGGGATTTCAGGAATTGCAGCCATTGTCTAGCATTCAATAGATTATCGGCAGCATTATCTTGGTTACGGTGGAAAAAGTGTTAACATTAACACAATCAATCAGTCAAAAGTTTAAAGTTATTACCGACACAGAAGATTTTTGATTCAAGACAATGGAAGTGGATGCAGATTCTGGCTAATTATTGATTTATGTCTTAATTACCATCCGTGCAAAGCTAATTGTGGTAGGCTGATGCCCTAGCGCAAATCATTGTTTGTTTGAGAGCAATGAGAATTAGTCATGGAGTTGCAACAGCAGGGAATTATATCTAAACACAGATGCAAGTTACAGCCATCTTGGTTCAGTTAAGTTGCGAGGCACAGAAGAAAGATGCAAACAAACAGCACTAATGGGTTTGGAAACAAGTACAGGAAGATCATGGTGGGAAATTCAGTATTGGATAACAGTGGAGTCTTTTCTTATGAAGACAAAAGTTGTGTGTACCACAGATAGGGGAGCTAGACAAAAGATTCTGCATTGAAAGCCATTAACAGTCCATATACAATGCATCCAGGTAGTACCAAGATGTATCAAAGATTTGAAGAAAAAGCTTATTGGTGGCCGGGCATGAAGAAAGATTCAAAAATGTTGTACAAAGATGTTTAAACATGTCAACCAAAGTAAAAAATCATAAACATCAGACTGCCAGCTGGGTTACTTCATTCCCGAATTAACAGATAGACCGAAATATGGAAAAGTGGATCAGATCACGATGGATTTTGTGGTACTGATTACCTCAACGCAGGCAGGAAGCATTGATGCAGTATGGGTGGTCATGGAACGATTAATAAGTCCGCCACACTTATCTATCAGTTCGAGATGGACATATCTCTGGACAACAGTAGCAGACATTTATGTTACTGAAATAGTTCGACTCACATCTGGAAAGTTCATCATCCATTATATCTTGATCGTGATTCCGAAGGCATTACACCTCCAAATTTGGGGTAAACTGCTAGGAAGCATTAGGGACGAAAATTTGCATCTCAGCACTGCATTTCAATCCTCCAAAAACAGATGGCACCATCAGAGAGAGTATCAAATTCTAGAAGACAGTCATGAGATCATGTGTCATAGAATTTAAGGCAGGTTTGGGACAAATAATTGTACCTCTCATGGAAATTTGCCTTACAACACAGCTACCAATCCAAGCATTAAGTGGACAACCATATTGAAGCATGTATGCTAAAACATGGTAGGGACACCTGTGTGTTGGACAGAACTGGATTGAGAGAAAATTTGGGTCCAGATCTTTGGAATTAGTGAGAACAGAAGAGAACTGGAAAGTCTTCAGAAAACGCTGAAGAAGCAAGTGCATCGACAAACAGTCTTATGCTGATATAAGAGGAAAGGATATTGGAGTACTCGGTTTAGATGATAAAGTATTTCTATGCAAAGTAATATCACCTATAGAAAAAAAGATCCTAAGTTTGGACGAAAGGAGATAAAAGCTTAGCCCTAGGCTTCATTGGTCCATACGAGATTAATTGAACGCGTTAGACCATTTAGGAAACTATCGCCTAGCGTTACACTTCAACATATAGAATCGAATCTCATAATGTCCTTTCCCGTATCAATTGTTAAGGGAGATTACATTCGGATCAGGACCATCGCACGTGTTCATCAGCAGAGGAGATTGAAATTCAGCCGGATCTTCACTTATGAAGAAAGGAACCAAGTTCGAGATCTTAGCCAGAAAATTAAGAATTACAACAAGAAAAATAGCATTTGGTATAACAGTATCTTTGAATTTTAGATAATGCGAGAAATGTGAAAATACAAAGGAATCACAACCCCCTTATAACTCCCTTTTCTTTTTGGGTATTAATTCACCATAAACGATTGGATTATGTTATTCAAAACGAATTAGAGGTCCACTGTGACATCCTACCGAGTCGAGTCTTAGCACTGAGTCGAGTCATTTCATAGAGTCGAGTTGAGTCGGGCCAAACCAAACGCGGTTGGGGTAGAATGGGGTTATAAGTGGACTTACTTGATTGAGAGAAAAAGACCAAAGCATATGGGTGAGGATTTATTTGCATTAAAAGACCAAGCTTGGGTCTTAAGTAGTAACCTGTTGACAATTAAGGTACCATTTAGGAAGTTTCACATAAAAATTCATTGATATTTTGATGGCCTACCCGTAATAACCATTTCACTTTCCCATTTAATTAACGCATTTCACTTTCCTCCATTTTCATCTTTATCATTCATATTCTTCTATCCCTTCCCTTTTCTCCAGTCCATTTCAATGGTAGTTAAGCCTTACTTCAAATTTTCTCTATCATATAGCGTAAAGTAACCTTCTTGAAGTTACATAATTAGATATCATTGTACTATTTATATGAATATCATAAGAATATACTTAGTCTATAGGTCGAAGTGAGTATCAAAAAGGTAGATATGAAAAAGGCACAGTTAAAGGAGAACTCAAGCAATAATTTTGCAAAGTAAAGGTTTGATATATCTTCATTTACCATTTTCTTTGCATTGAGAATTTGTGTGGTTGTGATCATGAGACAATTCTATTGCTTTCATGTTGAGTGGGAGGACTCGGAATAATGGTGACGAAAACAGGGGAGGTGAATTGAATAAATGAAGTAAAATAGTGGAGGTTTATGCTGAAACAGGTTTTGCTTAGAAATTTTATCACAGTAACCCTTCATCTTGATTTTGACCCCATTTAATGATGGTGAATTAGAAGTATTATAGAGAGTTATTTGTTCTCTATCGTGTTTAGGGTGTACATGGGGTTTTTGGAATCATAACAAATCGGGACGGTACCTATTGAGCAGAATATGACAAAAAGAGATACAACAGCTGTGGAGGCTTGGAAACGCGACGCGCTTGCGCGCGAATTGCATGACGAGCTCAGCGACTTTGGCATGCAGGCGCTCGCGACTTGTACCCGAGAAACCACACTACTCTTCATTTTGCACTTCTCGCACTCCGCGACTTTACACTACGCATGACTCGCGACTTCACCTGGGAACACTCACTGACCTTTCAGGTGTCTGCTTTACGGCGCTCGCGACTTGTGTTTTCATGCACTTTTGGGGATTCTTTTCTATGCAAATTGGATTCCTTTGCTTCAACTTGTATGCCTCAATTCATTTTACAACAAAAAATAAACATTAGAACATGATATCAAACAACATGCAAGCATTACAAAATGATGTGGAAAATTCAAATAAACCATTATGATTTTATGAAAAGTATGAAACCTATGAATTATGATGTTGTTGTTATATTATTGACATAAGACCAAATTTTAGGCTCCATTGAGGTTAGGTATGGAAACCCCACTTACGATAAGCATATGTCGTGGACACTACCGGATAGCAGATCTGCCACCCCATACAGTTGATTACTCCGCGCTTACAGGCCGTTGAGTGGATATTATTATATATGGGCCATAGCAGCCAAGCAATACAGTATTTCATCCAAGTTCAGTACAGTTTTTTCTTATCACTTCGGGTTTCACTATAACCTATATGGCAGCCATACCAGATATACTTGACATCTAAACCATTTCATAAATCACACAGTATTATAAACAGTACGAAGATGTAATCAAGGTCTATAAGGAAAGGATCATTGCTATAATTGTGCTTATATGTTCTAATATCCTATAATGCAATTCCTACGATTGCTTATTTTCTTATCTTATGTATGGTCGCTTAAGTTGTGTTTTTTTACTTTATATTCAGTTGAGTATCCATGAGGCATAAATTTATCTTGCCCTCAGCGATTACCTGTTTAACTCGCACGGTTTGAGCAATTGTCGACCGTTAGTGGAGAGTCCCGTTTGCATGCAGAACAAATTGCAGATTCATCTATAGAAGACTCAGTTCACTTTCAGGGTAGGCTACTCATGATGTGTATCTTTTGTCTACCCTTTTTATATATGGCAATGTACAGAAGGCCACACAAAGTTGGGCCATTCATTTGACACTAAAGTATCATGTCTAATGTAAATATAAAATTACATTCATTTATTGAAACAAAACATCAGCATGATATTAATATTCAATATACACTATCGGGTCGTCCGCCCAAGACAGGGATATCGAACCAAACAATATTTTAAAGCAACCAGTTGTAGCGCCTCGGTTCGGTTCATCGGGTTAACGGGTGAACCGGGAGAGGGGATGTTACAATGGCAGCCTATCGGTGATGCCATAGTCAAGCAGATGGGCTAGGTGAGGCGCAACGCCGTTTTCACTTATTCTCATAAGACATTCACTTGGTAGGAGGATCACGCTCGGGACTCTAGCTCGATGCTGGTCCCATGGACATTATGAGTTCAGCATGACAGGATATAAAGTCAACCAGTTTGTAGCGCCTCGGTTCGGTTCATTCGGGTTAACGGGTGAACCGGGAAGGGATGTTACAATGGCAGCCTTCGGCTGGTGCCCATAGTCAAGCAGATGGCTAGGTGACGCACGCCGTTTTCACTTATTCTCATAAGACATTCACTTGGCTAGGAGATCACGCTCGGGACTCTAGCTCGATGCTTGGTCCAATGGGGAGTCCGCTTCTACTGCAGGTAGATGCATTTTCATTTATCTTCTTTTTTTATTTATTATTTATTTTTGTATTTTTTTTTTATGCTCTAACATTTGCTTAAGCTACCTTTTGTGCGTTTTCAACTTAACGAGCTTTGCTCTTTCTTTTTTTATTTTATTATTTTTTTTGAATGCACTTGCAGTTATGGGCTTTTGAAAAGCTTCAGGTGATGGACTCGCCATCGAATCATCTGATGTTTGATTAAAGGCCAAGAGTCTATGTACGATGCCACTGTCACTTGACCGATGATACCGTCGAAGTCTGGACTACTATCTTTCAAGATCTCACCGCTGAGGGTGTCAGGTAGACTTGTCCATGGTGGTACATAGAGCAAGTCACAGTTTCTTCTTATATGCTATACGTGCCCCTATGTGGACTGATTATGGTGGCAACTTATTATCTCAGCCGTGTAGCTAAGTAGTACAGTCGTCATTAGACTGTCCCTGATTATACTCGATTCGAGGGTCGACTTATCATACAGTGATTTCTATCTCACTTTATTTTTGCTTGGCCTAGTCACACGACTGTACCCATTTCTGATGTAGCAAACACCTCTTCTTCAGACTTGTACCGCTTATGGCTGTAGGCTTATTCTGAAGTCAATGCTGATTCTGAGTCGGCTAATTTATTGACTGCTGAATTTCTATTAGGACCCGGCATGTAGATGCACTTATCCTGCTTTCTAATGATATGTACTAGACAGTTATTGACAGTACAATTATATGAATGTATGCACTTATTATGAATGAAATGTCATTTGCTTAAAAATGTTTGATATGTTTCCTACTAGTCTATGTCACTAATTTAAATTCACATCATTTGCACATTAACAAGAAACATAACAAAACAAGCTTTGAAGTTAATAAAAACACAAAAGGTGAATTTTATTAATTGGGCTTTCCCATAAACGTTTCAATTTATAAATAAAATTTCTTTAGCTATCCAAATTGACTGGTTTTACGAATTCATGCCTTCCATGTCTGATAGCTTCATTGCACCCTTTGAAAATTTTTTCTTAATAAAAAATGGACCTTCCCAGTTTGGCTTGAACTTCCCTCTTGGGTCATGAATGTTTGGTCGCATCTGTTTCAGGACCCAATCTCCTACTCTAAGTAGCTTCGGATGAACTCTCTTGTTGAAATGCTTAGCTATTCTCCTTTTATACAATTGATCCATGAATCAGGTGTTAAGCCTCTTTCCACCTTGGAATGCTAATTCTTGAGAGTGATTCACAGCCCATTGACATTCTGGAATCTTGGTTTCCATCATTATGCGCAAAGGTTGCACTTCTATTTCCATTAGTAGCATAACTTCCATTCCATAAACTAGAGAATAAGGAGTTGCCCCATTCGCAGATTTGGCGGTGGTCCTATAGCCCCATATGGCATATTGTAACCTGCTTGCCCAATCTCGATGATTTTCTACCATTTTTCTCACTATTTTCTTGATGTTCTTACTTGCGGCTTCTACTGCCCCATTTGCTTGCGGACGATATGGTGAAGATCTATGATGCTCAATTCCATACTTCTCTAATAGTGTCTTTACTTCTACTTGGAATTGAACTCCATTATCTATCACTAAATGATTGGAAATCCATATCTGCAGATCAGATTCTTTTCAATGAATTTGCCCATTTACTTGGCGCCGATGTTCTTAAAAGATTCTGCCTCGACCCATCTCGAGAAACAGTCCACTGCCACCACTAGTAATTCATGTCCATTGGAAGCAAGTGGTGAAATTTGCCAATGATATCTATTCCCCAAGCTGCAAATGGCCATGGCAAAATTTTAAAGGTGGAATGTCTCTCAATTCTCCGTGAATTTGGCATTCGAAGCACCTTTTTACGAAGGAAATGTAATCCTTTTTCATTTTCAACCAAAAGAATCCTTGTATGAGAATCTTCTTAGCTAATGCTTTTCTGTTCATGTGGGTACCGCAAACTCCTGCATGGATCTATTCTATAAATTTCTTCAGCCTCTTTCTTTGATACGCATCTTAATAAAACCCCATTTGACATTCTCTTGTACAACTGACCGTTCAATATTACAAATTGTAATGCCAAACACTGTAGAGCTCTTTTTCCATCTTTAGTAGCTAAGTCGGGATACACTCTCTTAGTCATCCACTGCAGAACATCATAAAACCATGCTGGTCCTCTTCCTCTATATCCATAATCCTCTCTCCTTCATAACATGGGTTACTATCCGAAGACATTAGAAACGGCTTCTTAGGTATGGCTAATATCTCTTCTCAGGCTGATGCTAAATTTGCCAAAGCATCCGGAACTCGGTTGTTCACTCTGCTAGTGTGTGTGAAGGTTACTCTCTTAAAGTTCTGAATAACAGTGTGCAGGTAGTTAATATAAGGCTTCAACCTGTCTTCCTTGACTTTCCAATTTCCGTTAGCGTGCTCGATCACCAATTTTAAGTCACCAACAACTTTAACTTCTTCAGCTTTAACGGCAATCGGAGCTTCTAACCTAAATAAAAAGCTTCATATTTTGCCATGTTATTCATCACTGTAAACCATAATCTCTTCAAAATGGAATAACTTCTCCTTGTGGAGATTCTAACAAGACTGTCTACTCTGGCTCGTTTACTATGAGCTGATCCATTGAAGTAGAGCTTCCATCCTTTCTTCTCTATTAAGTTTAAATGCTCATCAAGAAAGTTAATTTTCCACTACTCATTATCTTCCATTAGATGTGCTGTTAGAAAATCTGTAATTGCTCGTCCTTTTAACAGTTTTCTTAGTAGCATACTCAATGTCGAACTCTGATAATAGGATTAACCATCTTGCTAGTTTCCCCACCAGTGCTGGTTCCATACAGATATTTGACTGGATCCATCCTTGAAATTGCTATGACTTTGTATGACTGAAAGTGGTGTCGAAGTTTTCTGGTTGCCAAATCATTGCTAAACAGGTCCTTTTGATCAAATTATACTTTTGATCATTTGGAAGAAACTTCTTGCTCAAGTAATATACCACCTTCCCAACACCCGCTTTATCAGCTTATGCTAAGATGGCTCCAATTCCGGCATCTTCAACTGTCAAGTACAAAATTAGTGGTTTTCCTAGTTTTGATGGGCATAAAACTGGGGGACTTAACAAATAGTCCTTAATCTTATCAAAAGCTATCTGGCGGTGATCGTTCCACTTTACTGGTTGATCTTTCCTTAACAGCTTGAAAATCGGATTACATACGATGGACAACTTTGATATCAACCTACTAATATATTGAATTTTTCTCAGAAAACTTCTCATTTGCTTCTCTGTCTTAGGCAGCTCCATCTCTTGGCTCCATCTCTTGGATCGCCTCGATTTTGTCTGGATCGGTCTCTATTCCTTTTGACCCACTATAAATCCTAGTACCTTTCCTAAAGTTACGCCGAATACACACTTCTTCGAGTTCAGTCATAGCTTGTATTTGATCACTCTATCCATGAATCGCTCTAGAGCTGCTGGATGCTCCTCTGGTGTCCTATCCATGACAATCATATCATCAATGTAAACCTCTAGCTCCTTGTGGATCATGTCATGAAACAGCGTAGTAGCCATCCTTTAGTATGTAGCTCCTGCGTTCTTCAAACCGAATGGCATTACCCGATAGCAAAAAGTTCCGAACTCTATAACGAAAGCTATCTTGGCTGCATTGTCTACCATGATATCAATGTGAAGAAGGGGAAAATCTTTCGGTGATGCTTTATTTAAGTCTCAATAGTCCAAACACATTCTGACCCACCGATCCTTTTTAGGAACTAGGACTATATTTGCTAACCATTCTGGATAGTGAACCACTTCCAAAAATCCTGCGTTGATCTGCTTGGTCACTTCCTTTTTGATTTTGTTAGCCCATTCTGGTCTTAGTCCTCTTCTCTTCTATTTCACTAGCTTGGCTCTAAGATACAGTGGAATTGTGTGCTTGACTATAAACCTATCAATCCCAAGCATGTCTTCGTAGCTCCATGCGAAGGCTTCTTTCTTGTCCATGAGTAGACTTTAAAGTTTTATGTTTAATTCTGGCATTAGGTTGGGCCTAATTAACAAATTTTGTGGATTTTCTTTTGTGCCAATATTAAATTCAAGCATGCATGATGAGTTAATGTCAAATATGCGCATGAGCTTATCTACTTGATGAATGGAACCTTTCGAGCCTCCCATGCGATAGGCCTTCTTTCTTGTTCCCATGAAGTAACTTTAAAGTTTTTATGTTTAAATCTCTGGCATTTAGGCTGGGGCGGTCCTAAATTAACCAAATTTTGTTGGGCATTTTCTTTTTGTGCCAATATATACAATTCAAGCACTGCATGAATGACGTTAATGTCAAAATATTGCGCATGAGCTTAATCTACTTTGATGATATGAAACCATCAGTCTAAGGTGACATCCACAACAAATATTAACCAAAATTGATAGTTGATTTCATTTAAAAAAGCATAGAGAGTTTCTTTATTTACAATCATGTGGATTTTCTTTTGTGCCAATATTAAATTCAAGCATGCATGATGAGTTAATGTCAAATATGCGCATGAGCTTATCTACTTGATGAATGGAACCATCAGTAAAGACATCAAACAAATAACCAAAATTGAAGTTGATTTCATTAAAAAGCATAGAGAGTTTATTACAATCAGTATCATCACTAACAGAAATCAAAACATCAGAAGGGGACTCAGCTTCCTCGAAGCTTTCTTCAATATAGGCCTGAATCACCTTGAGCACTTGATCCGTAGGGTCCTTAACTTCTTCCTTGGTAGTTGCTTTCTTATTCCCTTCTTCTTCTTCTTGTTGAGCAGCTTGCTCTTCTTTCTTGCTTTCATCCTCGGCCACCTTCGACCCCTCAATCCCTTCTTCTTTTTCCTTCTTCTCTTCTTTCTCTTGCTTCTTAGGCTCTCATCCTTTAAGCTCAACTGCCAGCACATCAATAACATTAACAAAAATCTCTAAGCCTGGGTATGCTTTCCCATTATGCTCAAAGGACTCTATTGGTAGACATGGAGAGGATTGCTCACTCAAATGGACGAAATGTCCATCCATGTCTAACCAGCCAAGTGTTTTCTTTATTGTGCTTCCATATTTGAATCCCAAGCCTAAGCGATACCTCTGAGTGTGAATCTTAGGTAATTCAGTGATGCCCTATTGGTGTTTTCCCAATCCTTTCCCTTCTTCAAAGTTCATCTTTTTTAGAATGTCGGAAATAGTGGGCCCCATGTTGGTACTTAGGACTACTATTTAGAAGCCAGTCCATAGGAGATTGACTTGTTTGTCAAAATTTAAAGCGGGTACACTCTTTTCACTTGCGATCAAAATGGTAATGACTTCACCATTGAATGGAAATTTAATCTCCTGTGTAGCGAAGAAGGAACTCCTCCCAAAGAATGATACCATAGGCGCCCAAGTAGCAAGGCAAAAGTTGGGGTAATATCTATCACAATAAATTATGTCTCTTTCTCAATCGGCCCCACCTTCATAATAGTCTTGAATATTCCTTCTACTTGTCTCTTCGAGTCATCGTAAGCCCGGATGACAACGTTAGATGATTCTAAATCTAACACATTCAGCTTGAACTTTGACAGAAGCTTCAACGAACATACATTCAAAGATCAGCAATCATTAATCATGACATTACTCGTCACACTTCCTCTTACTTTGGCCTTAATGAACAAGGCTTTGGTGTGATTCCTACCCTCATCATCAGAGAATGTGATTGTAAGGGGGTTATGCTGGACCAACACTACAAAACTAGTGGTGGAGATTGATGATGAGACTGAAATTCTATCATTGCCTTAAGTAGAGCCTCTCAGTGCTTTTTAGATGAAACGAGTAAATCCCGCATGCCCATATTAGCATGGGTTCTCTTCAGTTGCTTAATCAGTGCATCATCTTCAGCATAGATTTTAGGCACTACCGATGGGCTTGTTTCTTCATTTTCTACTCTTAGCTTTATCATGTCAAGCTAGTAAACTCGACCGCTATAGGTCATATGGTTCACATTCTTGGCCTCCTCCTCCCTAGTACTCCAAACATCCAGAGTAATGGGATTCACTATCAGGTCATCTTCATTCTTTACCCACTCCTTGTTGTGGTTCAACCATTCCTCATCATTGTCGCCCCATATGTTAAGGATGGTGATGACAATCTGTTCTAACAGAAGCTTTCTTTCTCTCTCTTCCTCCTCTTCCTCAAATTCAGCCATCACCTCCTCGGGAGTCTTATTAGACTTAACCATGTATAAATTCTTAGGAGGTGGCACATTACAAAAGTTTGAAATGGATTAGTTGTTGTGCTTGGCCTGGATTTCTGCGAAGCTGTCACCTTGCCTTCATCACTAAGGTTTCGGATTTTGTGTCTCAACCATAGACACTGGTTAGTGGTATGACCATTGCCTTGGTCAAACGTACAATAAACATTTCGGTTGAAGTTCTTAGGCAGAGGTTCAAGAGGTAGCCTAGGTGCTAGTGGTTGCAACAATCCTGTTGACTTGACTTTCTCAAACACTTTAGACAAAGGGGTACCAAAATTGGACAATCTCCTTGGCTGGATATTGGCAGCTCTCAAATCAAGGGTAGCTGTTGTGGTAGTTTTGCTTGAACTGGTTGTTGACCAAGAAATAAATGTACGCCCCTCTGTTAGGAATAATGGGAATTTACTCGAGGTCTTCCCAGAAGAACTAGACCCTTGGAAACCTGACTTGTTAAAGCTTTCAGAATAGTTCTCATATTTCTTGTCTTCTCTTAACTTGTTCTCAATTATAGTACTAGCCTCGTAAACTTGCGAGAACTTGGTCAAAGGCATATAACACATTTTCTCTCTATAAGCTGGCAGGGTTCCCTTGATAAAGATTTTGATCTGTTCCTTAGTATCGGGTCGATTTCTCATTTGAGTGACCTTGGCTCTCCATCTAGCCATATAATCTTTCAAGGATTTGTCACTTTTCTAAACTGTAGCTTCCAAATCTCTCACATTGGCACTCATCTGGAGGTTATAGGCATATTCTTTGAGAAAGACTATAGTGAGCTCATTCCAGTCCTTTCTTACTTTCTTCTCCAAATTGTAGTACCAAGTCTGAGCGAACCCAGTCAAAGAGATAGGAAATATTTTCAAAATCTCTTTTGACAACAGTCCTGCCAACTCCATTACAGCTTTGTATTGCATAACATGAACCTTTGGGTCGCCTGTGTCATCATACTTCGAGACCTTAAGCATCTTATAGGTTAGGGGAACAGTATTTTTTAACTCACCTCTTCATCCTCGTCATCATCCATGTCCACAAACTGGTTAATGCCTTTTGACTTCCTAAAGACATGAAGCTTCTCCAATTTTCTATCTAGCTTCTCAAATTTTTGAGAAACAACCGATTTAGACTCGACCTTCTTGGTGGATACCTTCTTGGAGAAGAATTCCTCATCTTACCATGTATCATCCATTTGCTCTTTCTTTTCAGACTCTCCTTTAGCTTTGTCGTCCTCTATCACCACATGGTCTTTAGCCTTATCAACCTGTAAAAGCTTTTCTAGACTGGCCGCCACTATCTTTTCGACCAGGTTTCCAATTTCTGAGATGGGAATGCTACTATCACCCATTTTGTCAGTAGAAGTAGAAGTGGTAGAAGCGGCAATATAAGCTAAAAGATCAGCTCGAACCGAGGAGTTCTCGATCTCAAAATCGGAGCCCAATGAACTAGCAGAAACTGATTCAGAAAGGTCGAAAGGGATTGAAGGTTCTTCAACTATAACCAAACAATTAACCGTCCTTAACCAGTTGACCTCTTGTGGAGATTTCTCTCTCCTGTACAAAACAAAGGTTAGAAAACACACCATGATGCATGTATGCATGAATGCATGAGTATGGTATGACATACAGAAATGCAATCACATAACACAGAATCGTGAAATGCAACTAATGTTACATTCCATCATTGTTTGATCACAACTGTTCAAGTCGGGATTAGAGAAGGGCTCTCGAGAACTGATAGGATCAAAATGTGCCCTATTTTATAGCCCAAATATTTATAATATGACCTTTTGCTCTTTTTATTATTATTTTATTATCCCTTTCTTTTTTCCTCAAGCTAAGATACTTGAGCAGGGTTCCTTATTTATATACATTTGAGATTTTTTTAGGTATTATCAACATTTAGCACAAAATAGACTAGCTTTCATTACTTCCAAAAGTTGACTTTTTACAATGATAATTCTTTTAGCCCTAGCTAGAGTATTTAAAACTTTTGAAACTTAAATCCTAAGAGGTTTGGTATGGCTTAGCATCCTCTAAGGTGAAGTGCCTAATCTCCACAAGGCGGTTGGCGATATTGCGCATAAGCGTGAAACGCACCTCCACACCTTGGAAGAGGGTCATGGCCTTGAGTTGAACTTGCTTTATTTCGAGCAAGAATTGATAAGCCTCTTCTAATGGGTCTCCTTTAGTCGGTTTCGGAATCAAAGGAGCTTTCCTCTTAGGCACTTGCGCTTTGACCTTATAATCAACATTTAAAAGAGTTCTCTTGGCTCATTTTGCTTCTAGCACTTCTCTTATGTCCTTTGCCCTTTGGCACTTCGAACAACGAAAACGAGCTATGATAGAATATTCCTATATGGCTATAACAAAACACGTTAAAAGATGCATGAGAAAAACACAAAATAGCATGAGTATATACAAAAAAAGGGGAACAAGAGTTGGAAATGCATGATCTCCACCCTTATTTCTCCCACACAAGATTCAAGGTCGAAGGTCTTTTCTAAACCCTAGGACATATTGGTTGGGCCCATAAACTATCATGGGCCTCTCACATTTATTGGATGAATGACACATCATTTTTATTATGGTAATCCTAAGGGAAGGAACTAGGGTCATGTAAATGAGCTTTGGTCGGGTTTACATAAGTCTTAGGTTCTATAAGCGAGAGTTGATTGTTTCCTCCCATTTAGCTTTGGGTCTAAGTAAATGGTGATAACGGATTAGGCCAATTCTTTTGATATACTAAATGGTACTAGACTTATGGTTGGTGTATATTAGTGACAGATCCTAATAGTCGAGTAGAGTGAAAGGATCAACACCCCTAATATCACCTTTAGGGTTTAGGATAGAAAAGAGATTAAGAAGAGATTTATGCATGAATGACAATTATATATACAAAAAGTAAACTCAATTTTAAGTTAATAATATTATTAGGTCAAGGTAAATTGGTGAAACGGATTAGTCCAATTCTTTTGCATATACTAAATGGGCGGGGTACTAGAACTTATGGTTGGTCTATATTAGTGACAGATCCTAATCTATAGTCGAGTAGAGTGAAAGGGATCAACACCCCTAATATCACCTAGGTTTAGGATAGAAAAAGAGATTAAGAAGATGATTTATGCATTTGAATGAACACATTACATATATTACTCAAAAAGTAAAACTCAATCTTTAAGTGTTAATGAATATTATTAATGATCGTTGAACTAAGTGGACAACTAATCAGAGTCAACTCCATTACTCCAAACCCAACATTGAAATCTTAGAGATATCTGGTGTTCCGATCCCAAGTGGAGTCGCCAAGATACTAAGAAAAGAGATTAAGAAGAGATTTATGCATGAATGACAATTATATATACAAAAAGTAAACTCAATTTTAAGTTAATAATATTATTAATGATTGTGAATAAGTGGACAACATCAGAGTCAACTCCTTACTCAAACCCAAAATTGAAATCTAGAGATTCTGGGTTCGATCCCCAGTGGAGTCGCCAGAACTAGAGGTTGCTATTTTTTCGCTAAAGGAAAACTGAACGGGCTTGATTGATTTTATTTAATAAACTGGCTTTCATTATTTGACCCATTCATTGATTCTCGAAAAAGGCTCTTACTTTGGTAAGAGTTTTATTTTTTGGAGTTACCACCCTCTTTTTGGAATCGACTAACTTGGTTTTAACCAGAAACTAGGTAAGGGAGGTCTGGTTTTGGGAAGGTATTAGGCACCCGAACCGCCCAGTTTAACTGAAGTGCCTAACGCCACACGTAGTAGCGCTAAGCACTTCCCTTATCAGAAGGTTATAGAGTGGAGAAAATGAGCTCCCTAACTGCAGGAAGAGTGGCAGCGCCACATGTAGGGGCGTGCACCACACATAGGGGCATGCACCTCTTGCACTGTGGCATTGCCACTCCTGACACAGTCAGGAGCTATTGGTTGTTCGTGGATTCCTCTCCCAACCAATCAAAGCAATGGTGTTTTTCACACCCTAATGAAAGAAAAAAGACGAAGAAGAAGATTAATGGCTCTCAGAAGTTACCTTTTGACGAATTCCAAAGATTTGGAGAGATTGGAACAAGAACACCCAAAAGTTTGGTTCTTGAACTAAAGATCCGAGTTTGAGATCAAAGGTGTGTGTGTTTGTGAACTTTTGATCAACAATCAGGGGTTTCTTTTATCAAAAATGAATGCATAAAACCCTAGATCAAAGTGGAAAACACAAGTTTTTACTTTGATTGAGGTTGAGTTTTCAAAATGCAATAGTTTCCTTAAGTTGATCCAAAAATGTCCTCTTTAGCACTAATCCCCAAGGCCTATTTATAAGCAGATGGAATGTGTTGCCCTATTTTAGGGCTTATATGGCAAAACACCACTGGTGGGTCCCAAAATAAAATTGGACCGATTTTTACTACATCGATCTGGGTGGCACGCAAAATGAGATAGTGCACCGGACAAACTCGAAATGCTTCCAGAGCTCGATTTCGCTGCGAAACGCCCGGTAGCTCAAAAAAGTAAAAATGGACAAACACGTGCATTATCTCAGCCATGGACCATTGGTCCTAGAACTAGAGCGATCGGGAGTCTCAATCCAATCTTATATTAAAAATAGGTTATCATCACTGAGCCATTAGGGGTAAAATTTGAGCATCTGTAGTAGGTAAGTTTATTTTTCCTATTGACTTTGTTGTTCTTGACATAGATGAAGATGGAGAAGAATAGCTCATCCTTGGTCAATCTTTTCTTACAACTGTAAGAGCTTTGATTGGTGTCTATGAAGGTAAGCTAACCTGAAGGGTAGGTCAAGAGGAGGTTGTGTTTGATGTTCTTAAATCTTGCAAGTATCCCGTAGATTCTAATGATTGTTTTAGAGTTGATGTTCTTGACGATTGTGTAAAAGATATCTTGCATGTTAAAGAAAAATTAAACATTAAAAAGGTGACATAAACATTAACATCAAAAGCATCAAAGGTGAGGAAAAGAGTGAACCACCCAAGCAAGAACTGAAAAAACCCCCTCCATTTATAATATGCATTTTTAGGTGGGAATAATCTTTTTTCCTATTATTATTTCTTCTCACTTATCACTTGATTAAGGGAAAAGGTTGTTGCATGTTTTAGGGAAGCATAGGAAAGCTTTGGGATGGTTGATTTCAGACTTGAAAAGAAGCAATCCAAGTGTGTGCATGCATAGAATTTTGATGGAAGATGAATACAAGCCTTCAATCAAGCATCAAAGGAGACTAATCCAAACATGAAAGAAGTAGTCAAAGCTGAAATCATTAAGCTCTTGGATGCCGACATTATTTATCCAATCTCGGATAATAATTAGGTAAGCCCCGTACAATTTATTCTAAAGAAGAGAGGTATGACAGTTATTGCTAATAAGAATAATCAATTGATTCCTATTAATGTGCGACAATCTCCAGCTAGATTGAAAAAATTCAAAGAATGTGTTGAACACAAGAAAATTCAAAGCAAAGCTTCGCTATGCCTAGATGTCCCTACTAGGTGGAATTCAACCTACCTAATGTTAGAAATAGTAGAAAATTTTGAGAAAGCTTTTGGGAGATTTGATGATCAGGACCCTCACTATTCAGTTGATCTTGGCTCCCCTGATCCGCTTAATGGGCCACCTTCAGTAGATAATTGGAAATGTGTTAGGAGGATGATCACTTTTTTACAACATTTCTATCATCTTACTTTGAAAATCTCAGGATCTTTGTATCTCACATCCAACATTTTTTTTCAAGAGATTTATGCATTTTATCTTCTATTAAATGAGTGGATTTGTAGTAAGGATTCAGAGTTGAGCAACATGGCATGTCAAATGAAAAAAAAAAATATGACAAGTATTGGGGGATCCAAAAAAGATGAATAAATTCATTTACATTGCTGTTATTCTTGATCCGAGATTTAAATTAGAATTGGTCCAATTTGCTTTTAATGATATGTATGATCAACAACTAAGTGTAGGGATGGGAAAAGGTGTGAAAGATTGTTTATATACTTTGTTAAATGAATATAAGAAGAAAATTTGCACCTGAAAGTGAAAGCGAACAAATTGATCAACTTTTCATGCAAGTGAGTCAAATGTGAGTGATCCTCAGATGGTGGGGAAAATGATGCTACAAGGTAAATACCAACAATTTAGGTTCACTAAAATGGGTGGAAAATTTACCAAATCAGAGGTGGATAAGTATTTGAATGAAGAAATTGAAACCGATGAGGATGGCTTTAATGTCTTAGTATGGTAGAAGAATAATGGTGTAAGGTTCCCTATTCTTTCCCAAATAGCCCGTGATATTTTTTGCTATTTTAATTTCTACTGTCATTTATGGGTCTTCTTTGAGTACCGGAGGGGGAGTATGAGATGGATTTTAAAGTTCTCTAAGTCCTAAAATGACACAAGCTCTTATATGCGCTTAAGATTGGACTCGGTCATCAACTCAACCTCTTCATATTAAAGAAGACTTGGTTGAACTTGAAAAATTAGAAAAGGATAATGCATTTTCTTAAATTTGCATTTCTAGCTTTCCACTCACATCTCATTATTAAATATATTTAAATATGAATTAACTATTTTTTTTTTTTTCATAAATCTACAAGGTATTGCCCTAGAACCTACAGTGGATTTGTAAAACTCGAACTACAAGTGTGCTAGCTAATTGTTGGTTTAATTGATTTTAATTTTTTTAACCTTTTTTATGCTAGACAACTGGTGTTTCTTCTTACTTAAAGAGTATACTTCATTTTTTGGAAGGAGGAAAAACCCCCTACAGTAGGTATTAGTTGGTTTAGTGGCTTTAACTTTGGATAATTTTTGAGTTATAATAATACTGTCATGATGTTATAATTAATCATCATTTCATAGTTAAGCTTTTCAACCACCAGCATTTTGCTTGTTGTCCACATATTTATCTGCCATTTGGCTAGAAGTGTTAAAATGCAAACTTCTATCTTGTATATTCCTTCCCTTAATCATTAATATGATGTTTATGCAATTAGCTTTTGATTTTCATGTGTATCTAATTGATAAATGTTGTTAGTGGTTACAAGACTCAGCTAAACCTTTTTTTTTTTTTTTTTTTTTTTTAAAAATGCAAACTTCTATCTTGTATATTCCTTCCCTATAATCATTATATGATGCTTTATGCAATTAGCTTTTTGATTTTCATGTGTATCTATGTGCATAAATTGTTGTTAGTGGTTACAAATTATATCTCAGCTAAACCTTTTTTTTTTTTTTTTTTTTTTGCTTGGAAGATGCAATTGCCTTTTTTAGCCATATCACTAACTGTATAGCAGTTCCACCTGCTTTTTTTTTTTTTTTTTTTTTGCTTGGAAGATGCAATTGCCTTTTTAGCCATATACTAACTGTATACAGGACACTGTTAGATTTGTTCATTTAACTGCAAATTATGTGAGTTGCTGACAGATCAGCCAAGATATCTTGTGTTGTGTTGTGATAGTTTTTTCTCAAGAATATATGTTGTAATTGAAAGGTGTTAACTGCATCATACTCCACTGTGAATCATGATGACTTAATGATAAGGTTTTCCTTGGAATTTATTCTAGGGTATATTATTTGATGCGCAACTGACTATTTACTACAATTTTGATAATGAACATTTTGGTTTGAAGCTCTACTTATATGATTTTGTTTTGGATCCCATGCAGGATTTTGAATGTGCAAGTTGGCGAGACATCAAGACTGGCGTAGATAGGGGCAGCAGCAGACCAATTGTTATTGTTGAAACTTAATATATTGAATGTGGTTTCATCTTAATATTCCAAACTGTTTGAATGTAGACTCTTCTTACATTTGAAATTAAGGCAAAAGCAAGATTTTTAATGTAGAATATTTTGAAATTATTGTTGTTGAAACTTAATATATTTTATGTTTTTTTATGGTTGAAGACATTTTTAATGACTATGTATCATGAAAACATGTGCAATGACTCGGAATTTTGGTGAACATTTATTTCGGTTAATTCGGTTACTCACAAAAGTTCGATGAAATTCAGTCGGTTAATTAATTCTTTATTTTCTTGAACTTCAGTACGGTTAATTGAAACAACCCGAATTTTTATTTTCAAAATATTTTCCAATTAAATTTAATGAACCGACAGCCTGTAAATTTATTTCAATATTTTAATGTGAATACTGGGATGTTTTTTCATGACTATTTTATTACTGATTGGATAAACCTTAGCTCAGTCATCATATCCCAAAGTGATTGAAAAAGCCGAAAACCAATTGAAAACCAAAGATTTGGGCCGAATCGAACTGGTTTGACCCAAACCATCTAGAAAAATCTCTTGTTTTTTTTATTCTCCAACGCAAACCTCACCCCCTCACTCCCTCACCAGCGCTGCACCTTCACTCCACCGACACAGCCACCACGCCACCTCCTCCTCTCTTCTTCTTCTTCTTCTTCTTCTTCTTCATCTTCTCTTTTCTTCTTTTCTTTCTTTTCTTTCTTTTCCCTTCACTGCGTTTGCGTCCTTGGCGAGACAGGGCAACAGAGTCGCGCCCACCTCCAGCCCGATCGGACCTCCTCGCGCGCCACCTTGCTGCAGCTCGACGCTGCAGTCTCTCCGCCAGCTCCTCTGTCAGATTATGCACTGTTCTTTGATGGTCCAATTTATTCTGCCTTATCAACTTCTCTTTTTTGAAATTAGTTTGATACCTTTTTTAGCGTTCCTTTCTGTGACATCCTACTCCGAGTCGAGTCATTTCATGGAGTCGAGTTGAGTCGAGTTGAACCAAACCCGGTTGGGGTAGAATGGGTTATTAAGTGGAGTTCCTTGATTGAGAGAAAAGATTAAAGCACAAGGGTTAGGATTGATTTGCATTAAAAGATTGAGCTTGAGTATTAAATTGTAGCCTGTTTACAATTGAGGTACCATTTAGAATTTTTACACACAAATCCCTTGATTTTTGATGGCCTACCCGTAATACACATTTTCACTTTCCCATTTTCATGTTTATCTTCATCTTCTTCCTTTCCTCTTCTTCCACCTTCTTCTTCCAATTTCATCTTCCTTTCCTCTTCCACCTTCCTTTCAATTTTAATGGTAGTTAAGCCTTAACTTCAATTTTTCTTCTATCCAAGTAAGTAAACCTTCTTAAGTTCATAATTGAAACATTTGGTGCTATTGTTTTAGAATTCATAAGAATTCTTATTTATAGGTGAAGGGAGTTCTAAGAGTGTAGAAACAAGAAGCTAAAGAAGAGCTCAAGCTTTTTGGAGCAAAGGTTTGATATCTCTTTTTCTTTACCATTTTCTTTGTATGAGATTTGTGTGGTGTGTTGCTATGAGACCATATTGCTTTATGTGAGTGGGAGGACTGGTAATGGTGAGAAAACAGGGAAAACAGGGGAACAGGGGAAGTATTGATAAATGAAGTAAAGAGTGAGTTTAATGTTGAAACAGGTTTGCTGGAAATTTTAACCAGTAACTTCAATCTTGCTTTGACCCCCTTTACATGGGTTTTTGAATCATCCAAAGTGTCATAGAAGAGTTATTTGTTCCTCTATGTGTTAGCTTTATATGGGTTTTTGAATCATCCAAATTGGAGTTGTATATTGAGAGATATGACCACAAGAGTACAGACAATGCAGGCTGGAAGCGCGCGCGAATTGCATGATGAGTTCGCGTTGCCTTCTCGCGCTCCCGAATTTGACCTACGCGCTCGCGACTTTCACCTGAAACTCTCTGACTCTTATTTAGCACATCTTGCGCTCACGACTTTCAAGTACACGGTCGCGACTTGTGCTCGCAAACTCTCTGACTCTCATTTGGCACATCTCCCGCCTTCATGACGCGCGCTTCGCGTAGTTTTCTGGGAACCACTGTGTTTCTCATTTGGCACTTCTCGCGCTCGCGACTTTGAAGTACGCGGTGCGGACTTGTGGGCCCGATACTCAACTTGTCTCTCATCTAGTGCATTACGCGCTCGCGACCTTGCAAGGCGCGCTCCGCGACTTGTGTTTTTTTCTATTGCATTTTTCGGACTTCTTTTTCCAAATGCAAATTTCGTATTCCTTTGCTTCACTTATAATTCCTCCAATCATTTTAACATGCAAATACAACATTAGAACATGTATCAAACAACATCAAGCATGATGATGTGAAATCAGAAATATACATTATAATTATGGAAGTTAATGTAGTATTCATGTTGATGTTGTGTTATATTATTGACATATCCAACCATTATGCTCGCATTGGAGGTTAGGTAGAACCATGTAAGAATAAGGCTATGTCGCGACATAGGATAGCAGATCTGCACTCATACAGTTGGATACCCGGCTACAGGCCAGTTGAAGTGGAATATGAAAAATATATGGGCATAGCAGACAAGCATACATTATTCAATCCAGTTTTCCATACTTTCTTATCACTTCGGTTTCACTATAACCTTATGGAGCCATACAGATATCTTGACATAACATTTCATGAATTATACAGTATTATAAACGGTACAAAGGTATCATGAAAGTATCATGATGTGTGTGCTTATATGTGCCATATGTGTTTACATGGTTCTTTCTACACATGTATGTGTCTTTATCTGTTGAGATATCCACTGAGCTTTATTTGCTCAGCGAGTTACCTGTTTAACTCGCAGGTTTTGAGATTGGACAATAGAGAGTTAGCTTACAACTGCTGCAGTTCATCTGTAGAAGACTCAGTCTTCAGGGTAGCTACTCATATGGATGTGTATTTTTGTTTATCCTTTTTATGGCGATCGTGTATTTTTGTTTTCCTTTTTATGGCATGTACAAGGGGCACACAGTTCGGGCCCATTTTCATTTTGTAAACCTAGTATCATGTTTTTGTAAAATATAAAGTACATTATTTTTTTTGTATACAGTATCAGCATGCTATTATATTCAATATACATTATGATTTCAGCATGTCAGACCATACAGTCAACCAGTTTGTAGCGCCTCGGTCCGATTCATTCGGGTTTACGGGTGGACCGGGAAGGGGTGTTACAGATCGAGCAAGGGCAGCACCACCACGAGCTCCACCTCCATCGCGCCTCCTCTCTCGCTCTCTCTGCCATCGCTAGTCGCCGCCGCTTGACGCTGCTCCTCCTGCGCGCGACTTCGGTGAGTGCTGCAGCCAGTTTTGGTCGATCCAGTGAATGCTCTTTCATTTCGTTCCATTGAGATTGGTTGAAGGCCAGTCGATTTGGTTTCGTCACCGATCAAGCAAACTCGGACAATAATATTTTGTTTGGGTATGAATTTATTTTATTAATTTTTATTAATTGTGGTTAATTAATTTAATTTTTAGTAATCTTGGTTAGATTAATTTAAATGTTAGTATATTAGTTAATTAAATTAGATTTTATTATTTGAGAGTTAATTAATTTAGTTAATTTAATTGTATTAAATTGAGTAGTTTAATTGAATTTGTTAATATTAGTGTTGATTTAATTAAGGAACCGTGATAATTGATATAATTAAATAGAAGTTAAGTGTGATTAAGGTAGTTTAGATATAGATGTTATTGTAAATTAATAATTTTGATTTGTGCGGTGATGGTTGAGATTGGAAGAGGATGAGAAATTCTGATTTGATTGTTTGCCCCGACTTGGATGGGCTGTGTGGTTTGATAAATTGTTGATATTGTTAACAGGTGGATAGTCCTAATTTTAGGGGAGATGCTGCCGAATTTCGTGTAGAAATCTAAAGATTATTTTTTAGGGACTTTAATAGATGTACGAAATAAAATTATTATCGTTAGTAAATATTAAATTAAGGTAGTTTAGATATAATGTTATTGTAAATTATAATTTTAACTGTGCGGTGATGTTGAGATTGAAGGAGGATGGGAAATTTGATTTGATTGATTGTCGGCTGTGTGGTTTGATAAATTGTTGATATTTTAACAGGTGGATAGTCCAACTTTTAGGGAAGATACTGCGGATAGTCCAACTTTTAGGGGAGATACTGCCGAAATTTCGGTAGGAATTAGATTATTTTTAGAACTCTAATAGATAGTACGAATAAAATTAGAATTCTTACTTAGAATTTTCTTGTTTATTTTAGAGGATTATAAAATTCAGAAATGCGAGGACAAAGGTTGGAAGCATGTGGCTAGAAAGGCAGTCCTTTTAGAGGACAATAAAGAACTGTGAGTAGTGTTAGATAACTAGTATCATCCTCCCGCCTGCATTCATGGCATTCACGACTAAAATGTTTTATCCATGCATTGATTTGTTGAATTGGCCATAGTCGTGCTGCAACTATTTGTTGATATTTGTGATATTGCTGTGCCTTATTTGTGTGGAATTGGGATGAAGTGGGTCACGATGGGTTTGTGAGACTGATTCTGTTATATGGATCCTGATTCTGATTCTGTTATATGGATCCTGATTTTGATTTCTGTTAGCTGGGTAAATGGGAGATTGGCGCCCCCGTGTGTACCTACTGTTCTGATCTGTATGTTCTGGAAAACCACAGGATGGCTTCTTGTTGTTGGCACCTGATAATCCAGATTTGATTGTAGCCCGCAAGGGTGGCCTCCTATTGTGAGCACTTGATGATCGAGATTGGATGGAGACCACCGGGTTGCCTCCTGTTGGTATATATATATATATATATAATATATATATATATAATATATATATATATATATATATAAAGAGATTATACTGAAATCAACAGGTTGGCTTTCTTTATTGGGGGCTGATAATCTAGATTTGATCGCAGCCCGCAGGGTGACCTCCTGTTGTGAGCGCCTGATGATCTAGATTTGATGGAGACGACCGAGTTGCCTCCTGTTGATAAAAAAAAAATAAATAAAAATAAAATAAAAAAAGAGGGAAAGACTGGAAAAATAATGAGAGGACTGGTTGTGTGAGAATTGAACCGGTCGGCCAGAATGGGGGATTGGCTCCCTGGTGCACACGTGAGAGGATGAGCCATGTGGGAGGACGGCTCATCGGGGACTCCACTGACTAATTTCCACGTGATGTGATTATATGAAGGTGATGATAACTGTGATTGCTGTTGTATTGCCATTTGTGTGTCAAACTGCATGATCACATAATTTAACGGGTGACCACATAAAATTATTTTAGCATTTGCTATGATTGTGTGGGGTGAGAGGGTTATCTAATTCTATTCACTGAGTTTATTTCTCACTCCCCTCCAACCCTCCCCAGGTAATAGATGGAAAGAAGAATCGTGGAGTCTAATTGAATGAACGAGATATGGTTCGATAGGAGTAATAATCATTGTATCAAATGATAGGAGCAATGATCAGTGTAGTGAATATGTAAATGCAAAGAATAGTGAATTATGAAGTAGAGTTCCGCAATTGTATTTCAACTGAGTTGTAAATGAATAAATAGAGTATAGACATTTATATTGGTTATATTTTGAAAATAATTAATCTGGGCCTGAAAAATAAATTATTGGGCCTGAATCCACAATTATGAATAGCATATGAGTTTTAAATAATTTAGGCTTACTACGGGCTTCGGGGGCCTTAAGCCTATTCAGGTCCTAGTGCCAGTCCGGCCCACGGAAATGGGTCGTGACATTAATAATCAAAATTAGTTTGGTTAAATGATTCAATTAACCAATTATTTTGGTTAAGTTCGGTTAAATAAAAAAAAATTCGGTTAAAAAATTTAGTCAAATTAACCGAATTGGCCGAATACTCACCCCTGGTACGACAATGTAAAAATAAATAAATAAATAAAATAAGAGGAATAAAAATTTTTTTTGATGCATGCTAAAACATAACCTGTCCTGAATGCCAGGCAAATAAGGACTGGACTGCCCTTGAAATGATCAGAAAAAGAAAAGGCAATGGTCTTAATCAATGTCCACGGTTAGTATTCAAATTGTACTTCTAGAGTTTTTATTAGCTTAGATTTGATGGGTTGAGTCTTCATATAAAGCTCATGAATCCAATTAAAAAATACGAGTAAAATTTATATAGAATTTTTCATGATAAATTTAAATTAAAAAATTAAATAATAACATGTTTAAAATAAATGAATTTTTCACAAAATTTTATAAAATTCATTTGGAAATCCAAAATTTTCTGTTTGGAATGAACAAAAAAAATATAGATTTGAATTGTTCCAATGGAATTCTATGAAATTCCAAATGAATTTCACAAAATTCAACAGTTGAAATTTTAATTGATAAAATTACCCTCCACTATAAATTTTATTATTTTTACTCTTTTTTTCCCTTTGTTTATTTTTTTTTTTAATTCCTACTAACTTTTTTTTGTTTTTTGAAATTTGGTAATAACTAACTTTATATGGTTTACTTTTTTTATCCTTTTAGTTTTTTTTTCAAATTCCTATTAACTTTTTTTTTTAAATCTGGTAATAACTAACTTTATATTTTTACTTTTTTTTTTTCCTTTTGTTTTGGAATTCCTATTAATGTTTTTTTTTTTAATCTGTTAATAACTAACTTTTTTTTTCTTTTTTTGAAAAATTCATTTTTTTTTCCTTTTTTTGGAAATCTGATAATAATTATTTACTTTTTTCCTTTTTATTTTTTTTGAAAATTTCAAACTATTAATAATATTAGTTTTTTTTTAAATCTTATAATAATATTATTGCGAAACAATAAAAACTGACTATCAACAGTTGTTTCCAAATGCAATTGAAAATAGTAATAACCCTTTTAATTACTTAAATCAATAAGATTTTTAACAATTAAAATAATTATTATGATAAATGTTAATACTTATATAATTAATTAATTAATAAAAAGAACAAGTTATTTTATTGTATATAATAAATTGATAATAAATTGGTTTGTTTGTTATTTATTTTTATTAATTAAGGATAATATGTGAAGAGGCAACAGGATTGATGTTCTAGATGGTAGCGAGAAAGAATAAAACGAATCGACTAATTGAATTTTTATTTAAGAAAATTTATTCCAAAATATAATTTTTGTTAATACTTATATAATTAATTAATTAATAAAAAGAACAAGTTATTTTATTGTATATAATAAATTGGTGTTTGTTATTTATTTTTATTAATTATTATGTCAAGAGTATTATAAGAAGTAAAGACACATGAATTTTCATTTAAGAATTTATTCCAAATATAATTTTGTAGAATTCAATTGACATTTTTATTTTAAATTATGACATATCAAACATGAGAACTTCATTTATAAATGAATTCTATATTAATGATTCATTTGTTCCAAACATGATGTAAGTTACTAAAATTTTAATATGTATTAGGTTAGATTTGATGAGTTGGGTCTTCTTATAAAGCTCATGAATTTAATTATAAAAACCGAGCAAAATTTAATTTTATTTTCATAATAAGTTTAAATTAAAAAATTAAATCAGTTATAAATTTATTCTAAAAATTAAAATATTTTTTGAAAAGTTAATATATATATCGTTGGTATGTTTTATAAAGAAAGTGTAAATTTTAATTATTATTATGCAAAAAAAAATTTTAAGTAAACATATTTATGCAAAAAATTGAAATGAAAAATAAAAATATTTTTAAGCAATGTTTTTATTTATGTCTCTTTAAAATAGTAATATAGAACAATATGCAATTTTATTATTAAATACTTTGTCAATATGATTAAATCCTTCAAATTATGCTGATAACAATGTTTTTTTATAAGTATTTCATATTTAAGTCACATGTGCAAAAATATAAAAATTTTCAAGTATGTTTCTATATTCAGTTGGTGAAATTTAATTTTAATTTTTTCATATATATATATGTATGTATAAACAGGTTTATAAAATTACTCATGGGCAGTTCATGAAGTTAAATAAATGGAATTTTAATTATCGACTTATTTATTAAAAAAAATTTAAAAAATAAGTTAGAAAGTTGTGATGCACAGACACGCGAGAGACTTGACATTTCCACGTTTCAGAAATAGAAAAATCTGGGAATAGCTCGGAAACGTATCGGGTCCGTTTCCATAAATACTGCAAGTCAGACACTCATTTCCTCTCTCTGGAAACATTTCTTGTATTAAAGAAAAAAATCAAATTTCAAATCAAAATCAAATTTAAATGGTTTGCAAATCCTATTTGAAAAAGGACGAATAATCCTTCTTTTAATTTCAATATTCAAACTTCAAATTTAATAAAATTTCATTATCTTTTTTAATTTTGACATTTGAATATTTTGTTTTCTTTGTTCTTTATTGAGTATGAAACTTATAAACTTTTTTTTCTCTCTTTTAGATATAATTTATAATGATTTATTTTTAGTTATAGTTAGAAAACTTTATCTGTGGTTGATTATCCTTTAAAATTATAATATATTCTTTTTAAATTATTTTTATATTTATTCCTATATTTTTAAATTTTATAAATAAATCTCTATATTTTTATTTCCGCATTTTTCCATATTTCTATTTCTTATATTTTTAAAATCTCATTTTCTATTTCCATCTCCGCATTTTCCTATTTTCCGGTTTCTGTGTCCGTGCATCACAGTAAGAAAGAGTCGTTAGTTTTTTTGAACTAAATCCTTTTTTAGTAAGCCTTGCTCTCAGCACTTGCATTTGGACTTATTTGCAGTCTGCTTCCTACACTGCACGCCACGGCTTTCCGTCTGGAGAAGATGTGAAAGGACAAATCTGCCACCCATCAATACTGCTGCTCGCTGACACCTCTGTCAGCGAGGTGTCAATCATAAAGCAATAGATTGCAAAATGATTTGCTTCGTTCCTCATTTTTCTCTCTCCTCTTCTCATTGGCTATCACACTGACCAATTTGTCTTTTGACCATTTTCCCTTACAGTGACATGTCAACTTCACTTTCTCTTTCTCTTTGACACGTATCAAACATTTTCTCATCTCACTCAGCTCATATCATTATGCGCCGCTGCGTTTGTTCACTTAACAGATTAATTTATTCTCTCCTAATGATAATAATGAAACAAAAGAGAATAATGATACCATCTAAACCCCGCGAGAATCTCGCCTTGCAGGGATGCTATGTTAATGGGCCGCATTGCAAGGTTCTGATACAATCCTCTCCTTTTTTGTTGTTTTCCTTCACTATTTGTTTTTTTAATATGTTTATTTAGATGTATGATAAATCGAAATAGCACGAAAAACTATACAATCGAGGTAGTCTTCATCAAATTAATGAAAATTCTCATGATCGAAGAGATTTAAATTCGAAATCTGTTACTCTTTATATTAATAAAAAAACTAATCAGATTGTACTTAGTTAACTTCATCTTTTATTTTTTATTTTAACTAAAAACAATAATTCACACGATACTAATTTAGAAGGTCTAAAATTAAATGTTCATTTTGTTTAGTTTGTTTTTTTTAAAGGTAAATTTCAATATTTGCAACTATTGATTGTATAGTATTTTGGTAAGTACTAACCTATTTGTATTTCTTGGTTGATGACGGGTAAGGAAATAGGTGTAGGGTTCTAGAGCTTACATAATTCTTTGCATTTGGCCGTGAATAGGGTGGAAACAGGGTGGATATCCATGAATTTTGAGTTATCCATATTCATATCTAGTTAGAATTTTAATATTTATATCCAATAACTGTTTAACCCGTATTTGAATCCGTTTAAAATTTTAATATCTAAACCTATCTCAAAACCATTTAAAATATTCCCTTAAACAGGTAGAGTATACGCAAATTTTAAATTATTTAAAGTCGAATTTATTAAAAGCACGTGAGTATATATTGTATTCCATTCATATTTCCATTCAGAAATAGATTGGAGCATGACGGATACCTTTAAATACTCGTCCCACTTCTGTACCTAACCATAAAATGGAAAAATAGTTTCATAGAACACATCATAGTAGACAAAGATTTGATAGATTTTCAAATTTTAGACATTAAATCCTTTTGACAATAAGGATAAACAACAGAAAAGCAAGTAGTTTCCTGCGCACGAAATTTATTCATTTATTTTAGGAAAAAACAAAAGATAAAATTTTGTACATGCTCTTTACAAAAAAGAGGGAAGTGAAAGCTTTTTTTTTTGAAGGAAGTGAAAGCATAGTTGATCAAGTATTTCATTGTCAAGACAAATTTCTTTTCAAAATGTAACGGGTAAACCTATTTGAAATCTCAAAACTCTAAGCAATTTCAAGAAGATGCCTATATTTATGTTCAATTATCCTATTTTGTTGAGGCATAGAGACACAAGCAAATTGGCTAAGGATCCCATTTTTATCGACAAAATTGTTAGAATTTATGATGGGTAAATCCAGTCATTTGTTTCACATGACAACCAAATTGTACATGTACCATGGCAATGTGTTTATGCTGGTCCATTTAAAGAAGCAAACAAACAAGGCCCAAGAAGGAAATAATGAATAAAAAGGACCACTTGGGTCTAAAAGCCCATACTTATAGATCGTTTACAAATTGTACATAATATATAGAAATGCGATAATTATATCTTCCGTATCTGCACTTTCATTTTCTTTTTTTTTTATTTTGATATCTCAAAAAAAAAATTCAAAACGATTGAGCGCTTTAATTTGTAAAATTTTACAATTTGATATTTTCGGATCGCGTGATAAATCGAAAAATAATTCTACATATATGGGAGTCGGTTTTTATTACATAACAGCTTATTTGGTGAGAAAGAATTGAAGTTCATGTCAGATAAGCCTTAATGACTAGAATTATTGGGAATCACCATTATGACCTCCATTTAATGCTTTCTAACAACAACTTTCTTTTTTTTTCTTCTCTTAACTCTACTCCTACGAAAACCCTCGCTATAAAAATTCCTACAACCAAAAAATCCAACTTCTCTATTGTCGCATTGCTTCCAAATGCTAAAGACCGAGATGCGTAAGGGAACAGGCTCCATCTTCAAGTCCTACGCCCAACACCGGGAAGGCCCTGTTCGATTACGCTCTCTCAATTATTGGAGAGCTAAATGGTTACCTAAAGAAAGTCATTACTGAGATTATTCATGACCTTGGTTGCGACACGCCACTCGCCAGCGTCACTTTTCGCCATTCATTTCGCTACAAGCACTAGAAGGAGCTCTTCGTTGCTGTTGAAAAAATGTATACTGGTCAGTTTTTGTACAATGGAAAGAAGGGTAATTTGATGGTGGGAAATGTTTTGCTATTGAGATATATTTCAAAAGGAAATGTTTTGACAAGTCATATTTCATCCCAACATAAGAATTTTTTATTCTTTTTAAATTAATTATTTAACATAAAAATGATTTCTTGAATTCTTTAAATTATTAGATGAAAGATAATATTAAATTAATTAGCATAAATTACAGAGCCTTACAAAAAAAAAAAAAAAAAATGTGTCCTAGGTTTGTAAATTAATTATTTTAAACATAAAATGGGAACTTTCTTGAATTTCTTTAATTATTAGATGAGGAGGTAATATGTAATATATATAGCATGAGTAAATTTGACAGAGGCCTACAAAAAAAAAAAGAGAGAGAAAGAAATATATTAATATAGATTAATTAATAGATGTGAAAGTGCTGGTAACAGTTTCGACCGACATCAAAGGCGTGTACTTGGCAAATATTTCCAGCAAAAAAAAAAAAAAAAAAGATATCATTGAATTATATTCATAAAAGTGAAATGTTCCATTTCACCAAGGCTTACTTGGCAAATATTCCAGCTCCTTCTCGCCAAGTAAGATGTTATGTGATAAAAATTGGGCCCCATATGTGCAGAATTATTTTTTTCAATTTGCCGGAGATACCAAATTGTAAAATTTTATAATTAAAATATTTAATCGTTGTTATTTTCCATTGAGATATCAAAATAGAAAAAGGTAAAAGTTCAGAGTCTAAAAATATAATTATCCATTATAGAAATTGCAAAAATCATATAGCTGATGTAGGATTATATATATATATATATTCTAAAATATTAACTTTATTGAGGTGCACTCCTCAAACTCCTATAAATAGGGGTGACACAGTTGTAAACGACATGAAATCCAAGATATGCAAGCTTGAACGCACTAGCATTTACTCTATCTCTTACCTCTTTCTTTCTCTTCTCTCCATCCTCTTTCTTTTTCTTTTTTTTTTTTTAAACTCTCAATTTTTCTAACTTCTCCCAGTTCTTTTCCCCTCATATTTTTGTCTCTCTTCCCTTTCTTTCCGGATTAATAGGCCCACAACCGTTAAGCGAACCTACTTCCGAATGAATAAATTCAATAATCAAAAATAAAAAGTTTGTACACTTTCTCTATTGCTTTCTCCACCATTTGATGATTATTTAGCTCCATTAATGAACAGGCCCTGCTATGAGAATTAGCATGAGGAGGCATAACCAATGAGTGAGTTTCTAGTCCTCTATAATCTATTTCATAAATTTTTGAATCTGCAAGTTTCATTCTCCCTACACCAAAAATATTAAATAAAAAATTAATTATTAATTATGCATTCTGATATTTATAATCATAATTAATAAAATCAAATACATGTTCATTTTTCAAGAACTATGGAATTGCCGATTAGAATTCTATAAAGAAAAAAAAGAGAACATACATAAAACCTCTTGAAACGCAAGGAAGGAAAAAAAAAAAAAAAAAAAAAAGCGGATTGTAGATATATATTCTGACATGAGTAAGGGAGAGGAGAGAGAGAGTGAAACATACATAAAACTCTCTTGAAACGCTAAGATCGAGGTCAACGAGACAATAGAGAAACTAACGAGGCGGAGGAGCTTTAAAGAGCCAACAGAGGTGAAGCTACATATCATCGCGCGCAAAAGGTGGAGCCACACACGCTTTATTAAATTGGCCGCATTTTTTTCAATCCAACACATGAAAATGAAAGCTTGCAAATAGAATTAATGCATTCCATATATATAATATTATATTGTATATATATCTATATGGCATGAGAGAGGTCTTTTGCACGAGTTTAAAGTAATATGTAATTGTTGGGAGATAAAATAGTAATCACCACGTATATCCACTGGTATATACTCATATCTGATATAAGTTGGTATATGAGCCAACTAGTATACACGTCAATGCAGGTAAACACAGTTTTTGTCCAATTGTAATATTTAACATATCAATAATCAGCAAAGCATTTTAATCTTAAGATCGCCATCGCCCCAACCCTATCGTGCTAGAACGATAACATGTGCGATTATGTGTACATTTAGTAGATTCATTTAACAGTTTATGATATATATTAAAAATATTGAAACTGATACTGGGGTTGTGTTGTCACGGTTCTTATTATATTCTTCCTTTTTCTATCTGTTTTTTTCCGCTATTAAATGCACGAGTAAACGAGATATTGAAGGAGGCCATACTTTCATCTAATTTGAAATTTATATCAAAAACTTTTATGCACGTAATTTTGATCCCCTCTACCATGACTACTTTTATGGAGGAAATTGTTATTTAGGTAATAATGACAAAGGAATATATATATATGGAATATACTTTTCATTTAAAAAAGATTGAATTAATATAAAGATAAATGTTATTACCTTTTTCCTTACTTTTTATATTTTGATTTGCCAACTTAATTAATTTTTTTCAATTTAATATTTAACATATAATAACAAAATTTTATCTAATCATCCAACCTAATCGTGCTAGAAACATAACTTTTGAATTTATTAAATTTAAATTTTTTTAAAAAAAATATTTGCATTCAAGCTTTTCGTTTTATTTATTCTTCCTTTTTTATTTTTTTTTCCTAATGTTTACTGATTTAAATTTAGTAGTGCAACTTTCATCTAATTGAAATTATATCAAAAACTTTTATGCACGTATTTTGATCCCCTCCTACCATGACTACTTTTATGGAGGAATTGTTATTTAGGTAATAATGACAAAGGATTTACAGTGATGTAATGACATTGAGAAAGATTTCTATTATGTTTTTGCAATTGGTTATAAATGTTTTTGATTCTATTCCAATATTTGACATATAAATGCTTATTTTTTTAATTTTATATTTAAAATTTAAATTTAAATTCACAAGCTCTCCAAAAAAAAAAAAAACATACAAAACATATTTTGATCTCTAAAAATTCAAAACTTTTTTAAAAATCTCAAATAATTTGGTTTCCGAACATTCAAATACTCAGTATTAAATATTATTGTTAATTAAAACTTTATTTAAAATATTTTAACTATTTTTAATTCACAAATCAAAAAATTTTTGAAAATGATAACATAATTCATAATAATATTTATTTAAAAAACATGTGTGAAGTGTAGAATAACTATTAGTTTAATATATGGACCAATATCCCAGAAAATTTCCAGCACATCTACGAGTATATATGAGTTGAATCTTTGGCAATTTAGGTATGGGCTATGGGCAAACAATTCGTTGATTATGTATGAGAAGGAAGAGCTATTCCAAATTAATAGGATAGATGACAAATAATGAACTTGTGAATTATGATGGTAGAGAGTTAAATATAACAACGTGTACAATTAAAATACATATAGCTAGATTTTCAAGTTTCAGTTGGATTTGGTTAGATGATTAGATTAAATTGGATTTAAAAAATTATTTCTTCCGTTTCATTTATTTAGACAAAAGTTGATTTGCACGGGATTTGAGGAAAGAAAATTTTTTCCAAATTTACCCTCAACATTGCATTTATTACACCATTATTCATTTAAAGTCAATTATGTCAAGCTCTCTTATTCCAATAAAGTCAATTAATAACCAAAACTCAAAACTAACAGTTGAAGATTCAAAAATATGAGATAAGACATGATTAAAGCAAATCTTGTAGAGAACATACATTGCATCTACGGACGTTTATTATGTATTTATTTCAATCTTCTTTAGTGTATATGCACTTTATATTAAGTTGCACGGATTTTGTATTTTCTGGATTTACATAGATGAGTAAAAGGTGTGCACCAACTTTTTGAATGAGCACTCGTTATACATGTTTGTAGTTAAGTTCAATACATACACAATCAAACTTAATCTTTTTTTACACGCATATATTTATTATTTTCTTTTTTAGGCCTCATTGTTTGAAAAACCGAAGAGAATATAAAAATATTTCCTGCAAAATGTGATAATTTTAAAAACAAAAAATAACGGAGAAACATTGTTATTACAATTGATAAACGGAAAATAAACACACAAAAATACAATTTTAATATAACAAAACGTGGGTATTTAAAGCATTCCAAACTAAACTAAAATACATTCTACAACAAAATGAGCACTCAACGGACTGGTGTATTCAAGTTGGGGAGGCGAATTTTGGGTAGGTATGAGTTTGGAGAGGTATGATTTTCAATTTCTGAATGTGAGTTAAAACTAAAAATCATTGATTTACGGTTTGGAATGGGCAATGTTGTCACGTCCGACTCCAACCACTAAAGGAATTGTCCGCTTTAGATTAAGGCAATTACATCCCATATTGGATTGATAAGATCCGCACGGTTTTGTCCCGCAGGTGAAATAGGAAACTTCCTAGGAGATCACCCATCCTAAGATTTTCGTTAAGCGAGCACGCTTAACCTTGGAGTTCTTTCAACTCTCCAAGCCATACCACCAAAAGGTACCTCTGATGATTAGTTTCCTTCTTTTTAGTATATAATTCGATTCATTTATGTGTCCCGCATTCCACTACTCATAGTTGGCATGCCATCCTAGAAACTAGCCGGGAGCTTTGCTCTATCCACCCTCTTAGGATCGCTTTGCCGAGTCTGGATGTTACAGGCTCATCAGCTTCCGCGTGGTTCGTCCTCGAACTATACTTCTACTGGAGGGAGTCCGGCTCTGATACCAATTGTCACGCCCGACTCCAACCACCCGAGAAATTGTCTACTTTAGATGAAACCAATTCCATCCTATACTAGATTGGAAAGATCTGCACGATTTTGTCTTGCAGGTGAAATAGAAAACTTTCTAGGAGGTTACCATTTTATGATTTTTGTTAAGCAAGCACACTTTACTCTGGAATTCTTCCAACTCTTCAAGCCATTCCACCAAAAGGCGCTTCTGATGATTAGTTTCTCTCTTTTTGGTATATAATTCGATTCATTCCTGTGTCTTGCATTCCATTACCCATAGCTAACCTGCCATTCTAGAAGCTAGCTAAAAGCTTTGCTTTACCCGCCCTTTTAGGATCGCTTTGTCGGGTCGGGATATCATAAATGTCTTCTAAGTTGTGAGCTGTCATTTGAAGAGAATTATAAGAATGATGCAGAGAACTAAAATTGCATTCATAAATTGATTTTTCATGCATTTTTAATTAAAGTGGAGAGAGAGGGATAAAATAATTACATTAAAAACATAGCCTCATTAAATGGATTTCTGTATTTTGTCTATCACTATCTTGATATTTTCAAATATTGAAAGCTAGAGGTGTAAATGAGCCGAACTCGAACCTGCCAAGCTCGAAGCTCGGCTCGAAACTCAACGAGCCTGAGAACAGAAGGTACATTTAGCAACTTTTCGAGTTGATTTATTTACAAAAAATGAAGGTACAAAGTCAATATATATGCTTAAATTTGCTAGAACAACTCAAGGGCATGAAAACTCAATGAGCCTTGAAACTTTTTCTTTGTTTCAGCTTATATATATATATATATATGTGTGTGTGTGTGTGTGTGTGCGCGCGCGCGCGCGGGGGGTTGATTTAAAGCATCCAATATAATGATTTTCCAAATTTAAATATTTAATATATACAATTTTGTAAGTTTAAGTGTTCAATAAATCAAAATAAAAATTTAGATATGACAAGATTTTTCATAAAAAATAAAGAGCTATATATGCTTTCACCTAATCTTTTTGAAATAAGACTTGCCTCTAAACCTAATTATTTGTGGTAAAAAAATTTGTATCCTTTTCTAAGTGAAATTTACACTCTCGTTTATTAAAAATATTTTTGTTCGGTTGATTTTTTAGTATTAATGTATAAAATAGGAATAAATAAGTCATGTCATATTATTTTTATTTATTTTTTGGATAATACTTGCCCATGCCAATATATTCACCCATAAATCAAGCTACTAATTATTTACCATTTAAAAATGTATTACTTTTTTTCCTATTTTTTTCCCTTTCTTTCTAGTGAAAAATATAATATTATTGCACACCCAATTATCATTATTTGATTGGTTTGGTAAAGAGATGGTTTCACGTAGGGATAGAAGATAGAAGCGAGACAAATATTTTAGGTTAGCCGGTTAGCTTCAATCCATTTAATAAATGTATAAATAATTATAAATGAGTTTGAGATGAGTATACATAATGGAATTATTATGTCTATCAGATATGAGTAGAATATAAATATAAATCTTTAGTTACCTACTACCCATTATCTCTATATTAAATGGAATTTGGTTACGAGACCATCGGGTATCCTACATATTTATTAATAAAAGATATATTTTAAATAAAATCCGATTTAGATATTTTAGAATTCGCGAATAACCTACCCATCTAAAGAGTATTTTAAACGGGTTTGAGACGGGTACATACAGTAAATTTTTAAATGAATTCAGATATAAGTATTTAAATGGGTATTTGAACATATTCGGGATGAGCATAGATAGTGAAATTCTAAATGGATTTAGGTACAGATAGTTCAAAATTTAAGAGTACTTGCCTCACTTCTATTCCTAGTCCTATGCACCAAGAATAGATAACTTCTTCCTTCTTTTTCTATTAGGGAGTCCATAAATTTTTCCTAGAACTTTGTTAATTTAACTCTAAGGTATTCTCAACTTTTACTTTGTCTCATTTAAACTTCATTTTATAAAATTAAACTTATTAGATACTTAAATTTATAAAATTATTTTATATTTCAACTTACAAAGTTAGAAAAGTTAAATGTCCATTATATGGCTGAAAAGTATAAAAACTGTTATTTCAAAAATTGTTTTAACCAGACATTAAATTATAATTTTTTATATGAAAAATCAAATACTCTATAAACTATAGTTGTCAATAAAGAAAGGTGTATAATGTGATCAAAATTTATAATTTTAAAGACACAATCATCTACTTAAATGTTAAAGAGGCCATAAGATTAAAGTAAAGCAACAGATTTGGTAAGTAAATTTATGTATTTTGGCTTTTTTTTCTTATTCCTAGACCCATAATATTATTTTAAAGAAATACTTATCTATTGCTATATATGTACCTAGTAATTGAATAAACCAATGATTAATTGCTATTTAAAAAAAATTGTTCCATAAAATAATTATAATTTATTTTTCACTCATATTAAAAGAATATAGTTAATATAACTAAAACATAATTTGTACTTAATTTTTAAAATATATTTACACTAGTATTAAAGAATTAATTTTATTCTATTAACATTAAATAACTTATATCGAATTAGTATTAAAACTAATAAAAATATAATCTTTTGATGCAGAAATAAAAGCTATTAAAGTTGTGAAATTTATAAAAATAGGCAGCGACAATAATAATTTTTATTCTTCCAGGGTTGATTACCATAATTTAAGTTATGAGTTCGATTTCCAAGATTGAGTAAAGATTAATTAGGTTTATCATGGACTCGTTAGAACGGACATGAGTCTAAACACCTGCATGTAAGTATAAAAAAAAAAAATTTATTTAAATGTTATCAATAAATAATAATAATAATATATTTATTGATAGCGATGCACATTAAATCGAATCGAAAAGAATAAAAAAAATCTAAAATATTTTTATTTTAAAAAATAGTAATATGATTTAGACAAGTAAAAAAAGAAAAAACAGATAATTGTTAGAATAAAATGGATTGATACATGACCAAATGACACTTGTCTCTCTGAAGTTATGCATTTACTTTGTATCGCTTTTGAGTTTGTGAGGGATTTATTATAATACTATATTTTTACATTTAAGTAATAATTATATACCTCACCAAATAATGTGTAAAAGTGCAAATTATTTCATTTTGATCAAATGATGTGAAAATATATGGTCGTGATATGTCTCCGTAAATTTAATAGTGTCGTAAGACAAACAACTTAAATTTCACGCCATATATGAATTGTTAATTTAATAAATAATTTTGACCTTTTATATTATTTAAAATATAATAATAATATTTTTTTAACTGTCCTGAGAAGAATCTGAAACTCTAAGCACTATCTTATTTAACATAATAAAAAAAGAAAACAGAAATCTTTATATAAACAATCAACAAAAAAAAGAGAAAAGAGGGAAGAATTGAAATGGCAGCATCAACTTCAACCCTTACAGCTCTAACTCATAACTCTGACACCGCTAAAGAAGATTCTGATCACTCCAACAATCCTTCTTTCCCTGCGGATAATTTCGCTTCCCGCAATGCTTCCTCTAAATACGACTATGTCAAGGTTACTCTTTTACATTTACATTTGCCGGGAACCAAACAGAAACTGATTCTGTATAATCTGTTAATTAATATTTTAATTTTCAGGTAAAGGTGTGGCTTGGCGATCACGCTGATCATTATTACGTTTTCTCCAGATTTTTGCTGAGCAGAATGTTAACTGTCACTAAGGTCTCAATCACAGTTCTCCTAATAATTGTTATTTTTGTTATTTTTCTTTTCCTTTGAGAATTATGACTTGAATGATTTCAGATACCAAATCATGCAGCTATTAGAATTGCTCTTGAACTCAAGAAGCTACTTATAGATAACAGCCTTCTAGATGTGTATGGCATTTTTCTTGATTTATTTTAAGAATAATTTTGTTTATTTATTTAGGATTATCAGATAACAATTAATTTCTCATATTACTTTTGCAGCTCTCAGTCTGATCTTGAAGCTAACCTATTTAAGGTATTACTGTTTCCTTTTATTCCTGAATATCAAAATTCTCAATTGGTTATATCAAAGTTATAGTTGTTATGGGAAGAATTTGAGTTATTTTCCATTTTCTGGTTATAGTTGTTATGGTTCCACTATATCACAAAATGTACCTTTCAGAAAATTGGATTTTTTTCATAAATACTTTTTATAAGATTCTATGTGAAGCAGCATATGGAGCGACAGGGATATGGAGAAGAGTACATTAGACGTTACAAGATGATGACAAGGTGAACAAGCTTTTTGGAAGAACATTTCTTTCTCAGATTTTTTGTTTTTTGTTTTTTTTTGTTTTCCATAGAAGCAGCTGGCGCATTCATCTGGGTTATCAGTTTGTTAGTTTGTTGATAATTGGCTGCTCAGAAGTAGCTCATTCCTTATTGTGATTTTTCTAGAAAAGTTAATATTAAAATTGCTGTTGCTCATTCGATTTTTGAAAAGTAATTTGTTTCCCTCATCATCTCCTTTTAGATTTCACCATCAGAGAGTGCCTTTGGTAATTCTTGTTTGCGGAACTGCTTGTGTTGGGAAATCTACCATTGCTGCCCAACTTGCACAAAGGCTGAATTTGCCTAATGTCTTACAGGTAATCCTTACACCTTGACCTGAATAACTTACAATGTTTGATTGACTAATCCATTTGGGGTTGCACATTGATGCCTTTGACACAGTTTTCTATTGTTACAGACAGATATGGTGTATGAATTGCTACGGACATCAACTGAGTATGTCATGGACCAACAATTGTCTTTCTTTTAGCTAATTCTATGGATTTTTATGTCCAGTACCAGAAGCTAACTGTCTGAAGCACTTAGAGTACAAGTTCAATGTCAAAATAGTGACCGAAGAAATGAATCAATGGAGATGTTTTTTTAACAAAGGATTCTGTTCATAAAAAAGAACCATGACTAAAGAAATACAAAGGACTATATTAGCTGACACTATAGTACTGTCTTTAGTAATCATTTTGTTGCTTATTACCAATATCTCTGAAATGTTGTGATGCATATCCTATTCTTAAAATGATTATTCACATTAGGTAAGGCTTAGCTTTTTGTTTGGAAGGATTGCATTGTAATGTTTATTTTCTTCTTATTTCTTATAGTGCACCATTGACCTCTACTCCTGTTTGGGCACGAGATTTCAGCTCTTCTGAGGAGCTAATTAGTGAATTTTTTAGAGAATGCAGAATTGTTCGTAAAGGTGAGTCTGCTGGGTTATTATTATAGCTTTGAAATTTGCCTTCTCATTTGCAGATATTTATTTCTTATTTTATTTTATTTTCGTTTCAAACATTGTATGCTCCCTACAGATATGATTATCTCACAGCATGTCAGATTTTTTTCAGCTTGTAATAGTCATTGTTATTAGCGTGCTTTGCAAGTTATTGATGTTTGACATGTTAATGTAATGTTTGCTACATAGGTTTGGCTGGTGATTTGAAGAAAGCAATGAAAGATGGAAAGCCAGTCATAATAGAGGTGTGACTGATTTTTCTGTTAAAGTATACAGTAAATTGTATGCTGTACCTAACATCTTTCCACTTGCTTGCAGATATGCATGAGAGAGAGAAAGAGGTGTTTATTCATTTTATGTCTGGATCATATTGATGATATGCATGATGTGGAATAGGAAGTACAGACACATGCATCAGGCCCTTTCATGGCATTTTCTGTCATAGTACAGGGTGCAAATAGATGAGCTTGGACGACAATTTGAGAAGTCATTGTGATATTACTTTAAAATTTTCACATTCTGAAACTTAGCATATCTAGTAATTGTTCAATGACAAATTAATGATCTTATGCCGAAAAATTCCGAAACTGTTAGGGGTTTAGTATGCTACAAATGGTTGGAAGATGTAAGAAGGGAATTTTCTGTTAGAATCTGGTGCAATTGTGTTATTATACCCAAAAGCTGCAATACTTATTAAAAGACACTTGATAATGCTAACATAAACATGGTATTTCAAGAAATATTTTATTACAACCAAAAAGAATCACCATATTGCATATCAAACCAAGAATAGTTAATCATATGTTTGGTATTGTCTATATGCACAATGTCACTGCATCTGCTTTTGGCATGTTACGAGCATTGGAATAATATGTTGTCTATTATACTTGATTGTCTTTATACTATTCTTGGTAAGAACATGACGAGCATGTTATTGTTTCCGCAACACATTTGAATCATCTAGTTATTTCAAACAATAATGGCAGGGTTTACATTTGGACCCAAACATTTATTTAATGGATGAAGAACATAAGTCATCAGCTAATATACCAGAAAAAAGTAAGGAATCAAGTCCTGTATCCTCCACAGATGATGATCCCGCAACAAAGATGGAAGATAATCCTACTAATGCTGGTGAAAGCCACACTGAAAATAGAAAATCTACTCCTGGGAATGTGAATTTGGAAGAAGGGAAATGTGGTGACCAGTGGAATAAGGATCCAGTTTCTCAGGAATATGTTAAAACTGCAGGAGGTAGGTTTTTATAATAAAGTTTACTGTTGCCCCTGGTTTTGGCAATAAGTCAACAATTCTTTCAGTCTTTTCTGAGTACAGGTGTCTGTCATACCAATGTTGAGTGAAAACACAGGGTGCAACTTTTTTGACAGTTCTTATAACTGCTATCTGGGTCATGCAGGTAAAACTGTTAGAGATACTGAGACAGAGAGGGACGCTTCTATTAGGAAAGAAAATTTGGGTCCTGAACCAATAATTATACCCATAGTTCTGAAGATGGCCAAATTCGATCATAAGGTTTGTACTTCTATTCTCGTCAGTCTAAAATTTCTTGAGATCCTGTGACAGTGTTGATGCAAATGCAAGGTAGTAATTCCTTTATCAGAATTATGTTGCCCCTCATTATTCATGTGTTGAAATTTTCATATTAATCTGTTTTTTTCTCAATCTTTTCCTTTCATGTGCAGGCATTACTTGAAGAGTGGATTGTGACTCATACATACAGTGATAAAAGCCCAGTGGCAGTCCAGGTATGGAAGACTACTAAGATTTTATTGTAATTTGTTTATGTGAAGTTGAGCATTACTTCACTCTTTTCTAATGTTTTCATCAGTCTGTATGGTTAATGAACTGTTAAATAGTAATTGCTAAAAGAAAGGAAGTGAAGAATTAAAAGAAGTACAAGAATTGAAAGAAGGCAATAGACTGTGCATGTGTGCTGCATTTGCTGCATTAGGCACAAAATTCCCTTCTTGATTTTATTATTTCCCACTACATCCATGACTTGATTGTTTGCTAATGAAAACTCTGATACATAAATCTTATCTTGTTCTATTTCTTATAAATAATTTGCTGTTGATTATCTGTTATTTTTCCTTTCAGGATAAAGATAGAATAATTACCAATCTCAAAACCATTCGGAACTATCTTTGCTCTTTCAAGTCACAGGTTTGCTTATTAATGTTCGATTCTCCTACTAAATAACATGAAATCAAAATTACATCCCCCTTCTTTAGCCAATTTACAATGATAAATTCCAAACCTCCAACGGATATTCATTTAGCTGAAGAATATATGTTTATAACAAGGGACTTCAATGAACACAGAACTAGTTTTATCAGGTTTGTTTTATACAGTGATTATATTGAATGGATTATAAATTCAAAATCTTGCTAATTTATGGCTTAAAAATTGAAGAATCAGTTGCAATATTTTGCAAAACCACCTTATGAACTTTCTTTAACAATATCATTTTTGAAACATTGCACACATACTAAAATTAGTGAAAGAAAAGAAAATGGTTCAGAAAGAAATAAAAGTCATGCTTAGCATGTTTGCTTGCTAACATAAGCCTTTGATTTTGGCTCCTAGCATTTGAAATGGATGATATAAATTTAAGGCTTATGCATTTGTTACATGGATATATTGTTGGCTTTCCCAGTTGACGATGTACAGTTCAAATCCATGATTACCTAAATTGGGTCAAAATAAGCTGTGTTGTAAAGAAGGCTCATAAGTTCAATCACAATGAATTATACAGTTGTATTTGCTGCCTTTCTTAGTGCATGTTATCCCTACATCCAAATATTATAATTGTAGCTAGTAGTACTTGTATCATGGCAGTGCAGTGTGATCCAAATTTGCTAACTCTTTAATTAGTTGTTTGAAAGAAGTAAAGGTACTTTTTTGATTTTTCCCTTGTGCAATTATTTAATTAGTTTAACATTTTATTTATTCCACTTGTACAATCATCTTGTTATCTTGGAACAGGGTCTGACTGTTGCCAATATATCAGCAACAACATTCACTCAAACGCTTGATTGGCTGCATGGACATATATTGCAGGTAATCTTTCTCTAAAATATTGTTCTTTCTCTTTTATCTCTCCTCTGTCATCTACTAAAATTTTAAAATATTTTTCCCAAGTATGACTTCATGCGATTGTCAAGTGCATCTTTAGTCAATTTAATTCTTTCTTTTTGTTTTCAAAACATCATCTACTAGGGCTGAACTATCTGCCAAAAAGTGGGTTAACTCACTGACTTTCTCATCTTAGGAAGCATTTTTCTTTTATTTTAAATATTTACGAAGATTAAATAAATATGTCATTCGAATGCCTCTAAACATGTTTGCTATCATAGCAAAGGCGGATTTTCATTTTGTTTCATCTTATGCGATTTCTATTTTTATAAGCACTCTCCTTTGCTTTCATTATGCAGTGCATTGAACAAGGCATTTCATCTATGTCCAGTGGAAACATTCCGCAGCCTGCTGAAAATTAGATTTAGATGCAGATGTGAGCATGGGGGCAGCGGCTGGTATGATCTAAACCTCCAGCACTTCATTGCTGGTACAATGGCCAATAAATTTAAATGCATCTCAGTCGAATTTTCAATGTAGTTCAAAAAAAAAAAAAAAAAAAAAAAAAAAAGATGCAGATGTGAGCCATGGGGGCAGCGGCTGGTATGATCTAAACCTCCAGCACTTCATTGCTGGTACAATGGCCAATAAAATTTAAAATGCATCCAGTCGAATTTCCAATGTAGTTCAATAAAAAAAAAAAAAAAAAAAAAAAAAAGAAAAAAAAAAAAAAAAAAAAAAAAAAAAAGAATTTTTAATAAGAGCCAAGAGAAAAGAAAAAGAAATGGGCGATGTAAATGTTGGGTTTTTGATATAGTTGTAAATCTGTTGCTTTTTTAATATTTGTGATTGTATATGGGTTAATTTTACTTTATCGTGCCTAAATTTCAATTTGTAATTTAAAATTAAATTATCCAACTTTGTTTTAGTAGAAAAAAAAAAAAAGAATGGAATCTAGTGACCGGAATAGCACATGGATGAGGTATGACATATTAAAGATTAAGATTTTAAAAACATCAATCTCTTGCCTCCAACTAACTATTCTCGATTCCTCTCTATGCTTTCTTTCTTACTTTTTGTCCATTCTCACTCTCTCTTGCCCTTACAAACCATGACTAGATAATATTGCCGTCAATTTTGGTTGCTTGTGTTTGGGTATGTTGGAAATTCTTTAAGGCAAGGGGGATCGCCAGCATTTGAACCCCACCACATAGCAATTTTAATCATAGCCAAATGGGAAAACTGAATACCATATATGGAGCTTTTGTTTGGAGTTTTGCAGCTGTGTTGCAATAAGTTGACTGCCCGGTGGTGTACCAACACAATTGGAATCGCTGAAGAAACTTATGTTTTTGCTCCATAATATATACAAGTCAAAGGGCGAAATGAAATATTATGTACATATAGTAAAATTTATTATGATATTTTTGATTTTATTGTCTAATGAACAACTTCTTTTCAAAATTTCCTCGACCTGTTTAATGGATTTAAATTGGTTTGTTAGTTTACTTTCAATTCTTTTGTTGCATATTGTTTAGATATAATAGTTTTTACATAAAAAACTATTATATTCGGTCATTGACAGGCAAATTTGCAAGTGCACGAAATCGCTAGAAGTAATAAAGAGTAAGGAAAATATCGTCCCACAAGAAGTGCATACAAGTATCAAAATTGTGTTAACTTACTATTATTTACACGACAATAACGAAAATAATTCTAAGAATTTAAATTAAAAGAAATAAAAGATAATATTAAAAAGAAATCAATCAAGATAATTTGATGAAAAGAAATCAAGGATTAAAAATGAAAAGAAATCAAAGGATTAAAAGTTATTAGGGAATTTTTGATTTTCATCTATCTATCTAAGTTTCTATTAGTTTGATAATCAATTTTAATTACTTAAAAAGGAGAAACACCCCTAAAGTCCTTAATAAGCTCTCTCGATGTATTATTAGCTATTTTAATTTGATCTAATTATCTATCTTTGAATAGCACAATCAAATATGAATTAAATTATTAAGTTTTATAGTTATTTATGAATTCATAACTTAAGATCGTTGTCTTATAAAAACCCAATAAGTAAAACCATATAACTTTCGCAAGTTATTACTCTTATATAATCTATTATCTTTGTCGTATCAAAAATCCTTCTTCCGATAATAATTAATGGAATAAACCAATTTAAAAGAGAAATTCTGTCTGAAAATATTAAGTTCAATAATAAATTACACCATGAACAAGGAAAAATAAATCAAATATGATAAATTGGAGTTCAAATTAAATTACATCAAATCCCTAATATAAATTTAGTTCGACATAGTAATTAAAATAAACTCAATTAAACTTGTAAATAATTCTATAATCAACATGAATATTGAAAAATAAAACAAGATAAAGAGTTTAGAGGTAAGAACTAGTAAACGAATAGAGTTAACAATTTTCTTGAATCTTTACACAAACTTAAATACTTGAAGTCTTAAAAGAAAGAAAACTATGAAGAGAGTAGAACAAAAGATTTAAGATCCAAGATATATACATAATGAATAATAGATCCCCTATTGTTATAGAGATCTCTTTAAATAGACTTCGTAGGATGTCTTATGGGAAAATCAGCTAACTCATCGAGCAAGAAATATTATTGTAATCAAAAAATGATTTAATCTTGTATTTCTTCTCAATTAGGATCCCAATGGACTAAATAAGATTAGAAACCAATTAAGGAAGGCCCCATACTTGTTCCATGCAAATCCACATACAAACAAGTCCAGCATTGACTCCTAATACGGTCTCAGCATAGAATTTCAGCCCAAGATACAAATTCAATATCGTTGGAATATGGCCTGGCCAGGCCGTGTACTTTATTGACTTAGCCCATTTTTACTTTTTTTTTTCTTCCATTTTCAGCTCCAACCTTCTTTCATACGAATATTGACTAATTTCCTACTAAAAACCTATAAAAACCTTTAGAATGAAGCTTAGTAGAGATCAAGAAAATTTTGTTTAAAATATAAATAAATCTAAATAAAAATTAAATAAAATAATGAAAAACCATAAAAATCATAATAAAAGCTATATTAAAAACACTGTAATAATAAGTTCTACCAAAATATTAAGGAGTAACTTATTTTGTTGATGCTCTAACTTTAGTTAGTTTTTTTGTATTGTTTTTAATCTGTAACTTTGTATTGCAATTTATCATATAGATTTAACAATATTAAATGATTATAATTAGTAAGAATTTTTTAAAAAAGAACATCTTTAAATGTGTATATTTATATTTTTATAAATCGTAAATAATTAGTAATTTATAAAAAAAAATAAGATGTTATTATTATTATTATTATTATTATTAATTTTCTAATATTTACCTAAAATACTTTTAATTATTTTTATATTTCAAGATAACAATTTACTTTAATAATGATACTTTTTGAAATAATATAATAACAATTATTCGAAGAACCTATAAATACCTCCACGTGAAGCGCGGACACAACTGGTGTAGTATCTGTTTGGCTGCTCTCTTCCAAAGTTGCATTGCAAGGATAATATCCGTTAAATAAAAAAAAAAAAAGCGAAAAGATATCCATTATATTAGTAGTATATTATGAAAATAAAAAAATTTAAAAAATATATCTCCGTCTTCCAGTAACGAAGAAAATGGCTACCACTACGACTGCTGCTGTCACCAAATTTTTCTCTAACTCCAAAAACACCGTCAAAACTTGTCAATGCTCTCTCCAAAATCTCTGCGTTTCACTTTCAAGTTCTAAACCTACATTCACTTCAATTACTTATTTCTCTATCTCAATTCCCAGTTTTAAATCATGGAAAATGAGTCCCTCCTCCAAGAGATTCCGTCGCCTCTCCTGCAGGGCCATTTCCACTGCCACCACCACCAATTACGAGGTACTTGTTTATTCTAACCCTCTGTTTGGTTTCCAAGAAAGTATTTGAAATTTTTTTAATTCTTTCAAACCAGAGAATCAAAGCTATTATCTTGAATTCTATCTGCTATGCTGTAGATTCACCAAGTATTTTCTTGTTCCATATTTGGCTTCTTGAATTCGGTTTAATGCTTTAATTTTTTATTTTGAGTTTTGATTCTTTTAGCGTTTGAATTGTAAATGTTATGCAGTTTTCTGATGGATCTTCAGAGGTGGAATTGAGAATACCACTTGGGAGCCAAGTTTTTAAGAGTTCCAAAGATATATTTGTGGATGCAGATGGCACCTCCTTAATTGTTAGAGTACGAAGCTCGGGCTTTCAAACCACACTTATAGAAACTAATCATCTATTTCACAAAATAAAGCCTTCTGAAACTATCTGGTGTGTGATTCTTAATGCACATAAGGATTCTATTTTCTATTTTGAGTTTTCTCTAAACTTTTGATATAAGACTTCTTCTGTTTCAAACAGGTATATAGATGACGATCAGCTTGTTGTTAACTTGAAAAAGCAAGATCCAGATTTGAAATGGCCTGACATTGTGGAGTCATGGGAATCATTGACAGCAGGAGCTATGCAGCTTCTAAAAGGGACATCAATCTACATTGTTGGTGATTCAACTGAAATAAACCAAAAAGTAGCTCGAGAACTTGCAGTCGGTCTTGGGTATTAATTTGTCTTCCTTTGGGTCTGGAACTTGTACTCTTTTGACTAGTGGATTATAAAAAATTCAACTTGCTCCACCTTGGTTTCCATATGTTTGTTTCTTGCATGGCTTGCAGAGTTTTTTTTTCTTACAATTCCTTTTTACTATGTCACACTTACCATGTTTGTGGAAGTTGATATCAGTAGTTAAGTTCAATGTGCTTTATATAAACAGAGTATTGTATCCAGCTGTCTTTGGTGATTCAACTCAAATCTGAATCCAGCTTCTAGAGTTTCTAAATCATCTCCAAGGACTATTTTCTGCTACTGTTGTTTCCTTTTCTATTTGTGTATTACTGACTTGTATGTTGGGGTTATGTAATTGTAGCATGACTGGTTGCCATTCTGTAATTAACATAATGGGCTCTCATACATTTAAAATGGTTGTAAAATTCTTGGAATTTTTATGCGTTCCTTAGATTTAAAGGGTTTGGATAATTTTCAGGTATACACCCCTTGATACACAAGAGTTGCTGGAAACATTTGCCAAGCAAACAATTGATTCATGTGAGAATAATTTCCTCCATTGTGCACTGATTAATTGTAAACAAGGTTCTGCCTCTCAAGCATGTAGCATAAGTGCACATATGTACACAAATATGCATATGCATTTGCACATGCGCAGTATGGTATTATTTTTTACCTTGTCTTGCCAGTTGGCTTCTTTTCTATAGTTTTTTAAGGCATTCAATTTGATACAGCCAATAAGGAAGATTAGTAAATTGTTGAAAAGTGCTGCTTTAGTTGTTTTAATGAAGTCTTTTTTCTGAACCAAGCAAGAAAAATTACTTCTGTTCGAATCCAACTAACTAAAAGCTCCCATCTATTCAGGCATTTAAATAATGAAAATAGCACAGACTAACCATTAATTTATAATTTGAAATTTTCTTTTAGAGAATTTTTCCTTAAGCCAATGTTCTATTTTTTCAATCCAAAATAATATTATGTTGCATTGTTCCTTATGCTATTTATTTTTTAATATAATCCAAGGCCACTAGATGGCAGCTTCTCATTGACTGCTTGAAATGACTTATATCACCACTCTTGCAGTGGTGCATTAACAAGTGTAATCAATTCCAGGGGTTCTTGCTGAAGGTTCTGATGATGTAGCTGATGCAGAAAGTGCGATACTGGAAGGTCTGAGTAGGTATGTAAGTTCGCTTTTGTTTTTCTAGATATGTTGGCTATTAGGTAAACATAAAGTTATCCTTGGTTTGGTTGGTCGTCCAGTCATGTTCGAGCTGTTGTTTCAACATTAGGAGGGAAACTAGGAGCTGCTGGAAGGGCTGATATATGGCAACATCTTTATGCAGGATTTACTGTATGGCTGTCACAGACTGAAGCTATGGGTAACTTGTGCTTAACCTTGGCTTTTACTGCTACATTTTTTTGGGGGGGTTGGGGGAGGGGGGACTCTTATTGGCATTTGTCGCAGCATATGCACTTGTTTAAAGGTTGCAAATTGTATGGTACCACCACCGATAGTCATCCACACAAATCTATGGCATGGAACTGGATACACCACTGGGAATAGCAACAAATAGGATACCCACAAGAAATGTCCTGGACTGTAAAATCAATCTGATTTATTTCATACCTTTCGCTCAATGTGGAAATGGGCAGGTACTCCCCATCAATTATTTCACTAAGAATGCAATTGATAGGGTGTGCACAAGAAATGTCCTACTAATACTTGAATCCGTTAATAATTCCACTACATGGACCCATCTCAAAACCATTTAAAATTCACCCCTTATTACCCATATCTATTTCATGCATTACCTGGACTCTAACCAAACCCATTTAGTTTTGCTATACTGAATTAGTAATTTACTAAATTTATTTTTTTATAATTTAAATAAATAATTTATATTATTATAAAATTAATTATCTTATAAAAATATTTAAGTTTATTTAATAAAATATTTTATAATTTAATTAATAATACTACAGATTATTTATTTTATATTTAATTATTTTTTTATATAAACAGGTTCAGATATGGGTATCTAATTTATTAAATTTGTATTCTACCTGAATCTAAAACATCTAGTTATTTTGAACCTGTACCCGTCTTAAATCCATTTATAAATATCCATTTATAATCATATTGGATCGAAATGCAAAAGAATCAACTTCTATTCAACATTTGTAATTAGCCCCATAACTAGATTTCTGGGTCATTGGTGGTGGAAACTGCTCCTCCCCAGTATGCAACAAGAGTCTTATTGTTCATGTAACTCGAAATAATGATGAATATATATATGCTCATATCATCAGCAATATTTGGAAGAGTAGTAAATGGCATCTGCAATTGACAAATTAACTAACAGATCTGGATAAGAGAAGCAAGTGTATAAGGATCCCTAGGTAATTAAGATTTATACTATAGATGATAGTTTATTGTTCTATTTATTTATTTATTTCAAGGGCAAAGATTATGGGAGTTTTTGAACATTGCATTAGTGTCAAGTATGCAATTCAATCAGTGGCTGTTGGCCCAATGGCGGTTGCAAATTTTAACTGCAAGGAGATCAGTAGTGTGATTGATCCACTTAGCTGATTTCCCTTTTCTAGATTGTCTCATGGCATGTGCTCATTATTGATTAACCATGGTTGTCTAACAGTTAAATTAGTGGGTAAATCATGGGAACAAAAAGTTACAAGCTTTGTGTCATTTTTCAAGTTTGACCTATCCTTTTAAGGATATTAATGCTGCTTGCAACTTTTGAAATTGTTAAATCATTCTTTTAAATTTATCAACTTTTGACATTGATTTGAATAGGCAGTAAAAATTGCTATTTTGCTGAATCTAGGCAATTGGCTGTAATTGTTGCCATTGTCAAAGGTAGCGGGTATAGAATTATAAAGTCAAGAGAATTGACTGCATCTAAAAAAATGCACAAAAGATAGGATTTTTGTTTTTTGGCCTGTTGTTACTAGATTTTAAAACCTGAGATTGTATCCTAGAAATTTGTAAAAAGGAAAGAAAAAGAATTTTGAAGCTTTGTTAGTGTCTTCCCTAGTCCCCCTATAAACCAAGCTCCCTATCAGTTTGTCTTTGAACTTTCAACTTCAATGTCTCCAGCACTAATACAAAGCAAGCAGGCATGGTTTTGTTTGTTGTATTTGTCATTGTTTTGTCAACCTGATTGTGACATGCAAATTATTGTGTTAAGCCAGCCCGTTATTACCATACTTAATAAGAAGGTGAACGTTATCCCATATTGGTAGGGGAAGAGGAGTTGTCTCATATATAAAAAAGAGAAGTGGTACCTTCTTTTATGCAAAATCTTGGAAGGACATGATTTCCTAGGTAGGGGTGAGCAAACGGTGATTTAGATTTAGAAGGGCAAGCCGAACTTCCAGGATCAAAACAAAGTTACTGTGAGAACCAAATTGAACCGAACAGGTTTGGTCTATTTCTTAAGTTTTTTATAGGATCAGTTTTGGTTTTAATCTAACCGATTGGATTATAAAGAACTGAGCTGAACTACCTTGAAACTTCGGTATGAACCGAAGTAAACCAAGAACCAAACTTGTTAGTAAGCCTACGGAACCAGACAGTCAGTTCGGTTCAGTCGTTCATTCTATAAGCCATATTTTCTAATTGCCCTCAAGTAATATTTAATTTTCTTTCACCTAAAATGTGAATCAGCTGATTTGATGTGTATATACTCATAATTGTGTTACCCATTTCAATTGGATTGTATTTGTGTTTGAGATAGAAGAATTACATTGGCTTGGTTTGCAACATGTCTTTGACTATCAAATTAAATTTGAATGGGCTGCTTTAGTTCTAATAATATTAGGGCAGGTGAGGATTTAGCAAAGGCAGAGGTGAGAAAGCATATTCAAGATGGTAGCCTAGCATACACAAATGCTGATGTGGTTGTCAAGGTCCAAGGTTGGGATGCAGATCATGCAAAAAGTGTAGCTCAGGCATCACTGAGTGCACTCAAACAATTAATTCTGTCAGACAAGGAACTTCCAGGTATTTTTCCATCTTATCATGAAAGTTTACTTGCTTTTAGTCCTAGAATATGGTTGAGCCCATTCTACTTGCTTTTAGTTCTAGAAAATGATTGAGCCTATCTTTTTGTAGTCTTCAAAATAATTGTTAAAAAGGTGGTCAAAATGAACATTTTAAACAATCTCTAGCCAACTACTCCACGGTCTAATTGGATAGATGAGGGTCTTGTGATTTGAATTTGACATTATGTTGTATGGTTTTTCACTTGAAACATGAATCCAAAATTCCATCAATATTTCAGAGTACCCTATATGTAAACTAGCTGCAAAACTGAAAAGGACATTGCATTTGAAATAATTCATATAATAAAACTTTACACCATATTTGCCATCTCCTTGTATTCTCTTTGACCATATCAACGTTCAAGAGTGTGAGACTGACAAGTACAATAAGAATGATATTTGTACAGTTTTAGACAGCCGAGTACTGAACTTTTGATACCTTTGATATCATATAATGAATAACTATCCACTGTTACTTCTAATTAAAATTACTAACAATGTACCGAAATTATTAAATTTGGTGATCTCCGTGTGAGCCATTTCTCCTTGGTAGCTGTTACCAAATCCTTCTATTATTAGCATTTTCTTGATAAACTAACCAAGAAAGTGATAGAGCATGTGACTGAAGAGTGCCTGTGAACCTTTTTTTTTTTTTTGTTATGCTGCTATTTTGGTCGCATATTTGTTTTGGAAAATGCACTAGTTCAGCTATTACTGATGTCTCATTTGGTCTGTTTTGAAGGTAAGAAGAGTCTTTATATTAGGTTAGGATGTCGCGGTGATTGGCCGAACATCAAGCCTCCAGGTTGGGACCCGTCGGCAGAAATGGATACAAGCTCCTAGGACTAGAATACCACAGAGTTTATGCTTACTTTGAAGGGGAAATGGTAGGGACCCTAATATCTTGATTTTATACATTCACGTAAACTTATTTTTAATTTTCCATTAACATTTCGTTTTCTCCTTCGAATGCTTTTTTTATGAATTTATCTTCTTTTAAAGCATTTGTGAATATTTCAGTGGAAAAAAAGTCCAGTGATCTTGATCCTGTTGTAAACTTGAAGACAAAAAGAGAGTTTTGCTCCAGTGATCTGCTTGCAAATTCACTATTCAATATTTTTGAAAAAATTACATTTTTATCACTATAAAATATCGAAATTACCCGACATATCCTTGCATATTGAAAAAGACATTACCTGACATATCCTTGCATATTGAAAGACATTGGTATATTTTTAATTTTTGTTTCCGTCGGAACTATTTGGTCCTTTCTTTCATATTTTGTGCTTTTACCGTTTATCAAACTACGGAAGCCAGGTCAAAGGTGAGAGACAGAAATTTTATACTTAAAATATCATTAAAAAATAAAAAATATTTTTTTCTGGTTGTTTTTCTCTTTATCTTCCTCTTTCACAACCACGGCACCTTATCAGCTCACTTCACCACCATTAATTTCACACCCACCACCTACCTAGCTCGATCAATTCCTTGCCCACATGATAGATCATCATCATCATCATCATCTATTTTCTCTTCTTCCTCTCTTTCTTTCTCTTTTTCTTATAAAGAAGCTGTGATGATTTTATGTGAAAAATTAATGGAGTTTTTCACATATAGAGAGTTTCATTATTGCAGGCATAATCTCTCATGCCCTTTATCTTGTAATTAAAGGTGAACCTAAAGGAAATTTGGATTTATAAGCATCTTTATTTATTTATTTTTTTTAAATTAGTATAAATATATGATTTTTTTTTTAATAATTGGTTACATTAAGGGACTGTGGTGTGTCTTGGTGAGACGACTAATAACCCAACAAGTGCAGCAATTGAGCCACAAGAGCAGTGATAAGAAGCTCAATCTCTCGCTCTTGATTTTCTTTACTTTTTTTTTTCTATTAATTTTTTCTAAAATAAAATATTCTTAGTCCCTTTTGTTTGTTTATTTTATTTGATTGATGAGAATTGCAATGGTTTTAGGAGAGAGGAATCCATCGGCAAAGGGAAAAAAAACAAAATTAAAAGTAAAAAAAATTGAAAAAAAAATATACAGTATAGGCAAAGAAAACAAAAAGAAAGAAGGGATTGGCAAGAAAATAATAAGTAAAAGGAAATGATTATTTCCTTTAATCTGTATATTGCAAAATATGTTTGTTTTTGTTAATGGTAACTTTTGTACATACATAGATATGGAGTGAGAATTTAATTTAAACCAAAAGGAACAACTATTTGTTTGTTAGTGAAGGGTATTTTTGTCTTTTTCTTAAGCATTTAATAGAAAAATATAAAAATATGGACGGAAGAATCAAATACTTTAACGGAAACAAAAGTTAGGGATATGCTAATATATTTTTCAATATGTAAGAATACATCGGTTAATTTTGATACGTTATAGGGATAAAATTATAATTTTTCATATTTTTTTCATATTCATTGCATTTCAAAGTCTACATATATGAACTTTAATTATTTGTTTATCATAATTGAATTCCAAATCTGATACAAATTTGTTATCCATTTACTTGAAGAGGAGACGTGATGAGTAAATAAGATAAAAAAGTACCGGATAAAATAAAAAAGAGCCTAAGATTTATAGGATATTAGGAAAAAATAATTTTAAAACTGAGATGCTAATATATCTGGAGTGAAAACAAAAGGAAGTATATTGCAGATAAAGTAATTTTAACGGGGTAGAAATGTAAAAAGCTTATAAAATTAGTCAATGAAAATAGCAATTAACATAAAAGATGGGAAACTAGAAGCTCTAATGATTAAAGTTAATGAAAATCAATCAAGGCAGTGATTTATGGATTTGACAATTAAGCAAGTTGGAAGCGCATGCCCAATGATTCCATCATGGAGTAGACATTGGTTTAGGGCAATTGGTGCCCCAAAACTTAGATCTATAAAATGAGCAAATATGATTATAAAATGAGATACTTTGAAATGTAAATAGTTCGTATAAAAGAACTAATGAATTATAACGACTATAAATGGGTTTAGGCATGTCAACTTAGAGAGTGTAACTTGAATTTTCGTATGGAGAAAGTAATTGTTAATTTGTGATTTGACTTCTGAAGCTTCAATCTTCTAGTGATGGCAAGCATAAATGGTAGTAGTTGCGATGTTGTCATGAAAAAAATATTTGGTGTTAACGATGATAATTTTGATTTTGATAGTTATGTGGGCATTGTGAGGAATGAAAGCATTGAAGATGAAATGATTCTTAATGTGAATACTATTGGTGATACAATGTCAATACAATATATAATGGAGAAGAAGTTGCATTTTCTGTTGATATCAAGGAATGGGTGAGAGTTGGGACGGTCTCTGAATCAATAAATATTGGTATATAAATTTTAATTGAGGCATGAGAGATGCAAAAGTTTTGGTATTGCTAAAAGATCATCTACAAGGGATGCAGATGGTGAATATATGTATAATGTTATTTGTTGTGACAAAAGAAGAAAGTCAAAATGTGAGAACTGAAAGGGTTAATTGTCTAGCTAGAGTGCATATTGCGATTCAAGTGAATGGAATGCTGATGGTGACAAAATATGTGTCAACGCAACCATGACATGGATTTAGAAATATCTAGATTTATTGCTTCTCATAAGAGAATTACTCCGAGTATGAAGAGAGTACTGCAAGCTAATGATATTTGTGGTATTAGGTCTTCTAATAGAATAAAGTTGCTTAAGGTTCAAGTCGATAGGCTAGATAAGTTGGGTTTCCTATCTAGAGATGCCCATAATATATTCAGAATAGAAGGAGGTCTTGACTGGAACATAGGGATGTTGAAGCAATCAGCAACTTATTTATGAGATGCAAATTAAAGATTTCAATTAGTTTTTGATATGAAATATGACAATGATAATAAGTTGTGCAATGTTGTTTGGGTTCACTTATGCGGAATAGACGCTTATAAAGAGTTACATACTGTTGTGTGCTTTGATAATGCTTATCTTGTTAACCGATATAGAATGTCATGCTCAAGTATTGTTGGAATTAATCATCATAGTTTGTTCATTCTATTAATGTGCCCTTTTATCATATGAGGATACCAAGTCCTTCAAATGGTTGTTTAGTATTTGGGTCTTTATGATGGGAGACATTCATCCTAATGCATTTATGAAAAATCAATGTAAGAGTATAAAAAGTTATCAAGAAACTCATGCTTGACACAAGTCACAGGTAAATCGTTAGAAATTAGATATATTAATATTTGCGTATTATATACATGTTTTTTTTTTCTAGCCATATGTTCTTTATTAGTTATTCATGTTAAAACATAATATGATGATTTTATTTGCTAATGCAATACTCAATTATGTTAGATTTTGCACCTTGAAAAATACGAGGTGAAGCTTGAGTTTTATATTGTTGTATATGATAGTTTAATGATCGAGATACTTGAGATAAGCAAGACCACAGTTTCAGAACCGCCCATTTTCATTTTAAAATTGTCGGTTCTAATCATAAGAAAGGCAAAATATAGATCGAACCGTTTTTAAGCAGTTTCTAAGACGGTTTTGGAACCGCCAATTTCGAATTTGTTCCAATTTGGAACCGAAATTAGATAATTTATTTTAAGCTTTTTAAAATTTTTTTTAAAAGATTTGTAACTTGAATAAATAATAATAATAATATATAGTACTATTGAAAAACACTAAACCAATTTAATAAAAATTCTTAAAATTTATCATGTTTTTTTTTATCTTAGCCATTATGTCTTTGATTAGTTTATCATGTTAATTAACTTTATATATGATGATTTATTGCTAATGCAAGTACTAAGCAATTATGTTTTAGATTTTTGCCACCTTGGAAATTACGTAGGTGAAGCTTGAGTTTTATATGTTGTATAGATAGTTAATGATCGAAGTAATATCTTTGAGATAAGCAAACGGCACTTTCAAGACCCGAGCCATTTGTTCAGGTTTTAAAACATTGTCCGGGTTTCTAATCATAAGATAAGGCAAAAATATAGATTCCGAAACTTTTAAGCAGTTTCTAAGACGTTTTGGAACACCGCGGATTTCGAATGTGTTCCATATTTGGAACACGGAAATTTAAATTTAATTTTAAGCTTTTTAAAAATTGGTGTTTTAAGATTTGGTGGAACTTGAATAAAATAATAAATTTATATATAGTACTATTGAAAAACTAAAACCAATTTATAAAATTCTTTAATTTATATTTAAAAAATTATAAGATAAGATAAAAATAAGTTTGAGAAGTTTTATTTTAGCAAACATGTTTTTTAACGGGTTTTCTATATACAAGAATTGCTTGGTTCTTACAAAACATTGGTTCTAGTTTTATGAAGACCAGAAATCGAATTAAATATATGAATTGATTTACCGTTACAGTATTTGAAACTCAGGATTATCAATTGACTTGTGTAGTTGCCTGTTATTTTTTGATTGTGAGTTCGGTTTCTAAATTCGATTTCCGTATTGAACCTTGAATTGTGGGTCATCCTAAAGCTTGAAAGGAGTTGGGATAAATTTTATGATAAGGGAGTAATTAAACTGAAATGAAAAATAATGGTTACAAAGTTATTTTTCTAAAGAGGTAAAATTGGGTGTTCAATATTTTGAAATAAATGTTTTTGGACCAAGCATAAATGTCTACCACAGTGGGACGTAAGAGCGATGCACGTCATCTTTGATGGCTACGTGCATTCTCGAGAATGACTTTGAAGTAATATCATTGGAGCAATATGAAATAGTTATTCGAGACGTAAAAGTTTATGAAGAGCAAAAAATCGTATATGGTTTACAATGTATTCATAGAATATATTAAATTGTCAAGAAGACGGTGTTAGTGGAAAGCCGTTTACTCAGCGATTGAGATTTGTTTGAGGAGAAAGTTCAGGCTAAGATTCTGAGCATTACAATACCTATTGCAAAAATTTTCATTCACGTAGGGAGGAGGAAGAAAGTATGAGGCCAGACACCAAATGTGTTAACCATTTAAGGTAAATGGAGGAACAAACTTTATTCATGCAGGATTGGTCTTGTGAAAGAAGTTTTTGTATATTATTAAGGTGAAGTACATTTTAGGGAAAATTAATCATTCATTTATATGCAATTGTAGCAGTTTCAAATTTAGAGGAATATTGTGTTGTTCACATTTTTTATTAACTATGAATAGAAAATAAAATTCCGATGAGTTCAAGAAAGGATATATATTTTTTCCATATGTGGATAAAAGATGTATTAGATCGCACATAAAGATTTTTCATTATTGGTGCTTATCCATAAATGAACAAATGAAGTAAGGAGAAATTTAAGAAAATTGAGGGAAGACATTTGTTGTAAGTTGCTGATTATGAACATTTACTCTTCACACCTTTAATAAATAAAAAAAATTATCACAGAAAGGTTTCAAACTGGTGCAAACAGGTCAGAAAAACGAAGGTCAGCCTAGCAAACAAAGTGAATATGTGGCATTACTCTTTTAGACCGATAAATTTTCTTAGGGGAATTAAATTTTAATACACATTTAATGTTTACTTTTATATGAGCTCCTTGAGTTTGGAACAAATGAATTCCACAAAATTGTATGAATTCATATTGCAAGGAATCGCCGCTAAATTTTTGTGTTGGAAGGAGGAAAAAAAATTGGATTTTAATTCTAGGTATTTTGAATTGCCCATGGAATATGTTAAGTTTTAGTTCAAATCCTATTAAAATTGTTGGAATTATTTGCAAAGTGAAATCTCCACCATATTAACACCGGCTAACAAATTGGTGTTATTAGACTACTAGGCCGCCTTTTACCTCTCAGAATATTTCCAAAAACGCGTATTCTCCTCTGTAATCTCCGTCAATTACATATTAACCCTTCTCATCTCTAGACAGTAACACTTGCTTGCATCATGCGGTTCCTAACAGCCTAATTCTCCTCCCCTTACCACCTCTCTGAGGCGTGACAAGTTCTCATCCATCGAGGCCAAGCAGGTTCAGTTTGAGCAGTTTTTTATTTTCGTGGTCTCATAAATAATTGATATATAGAGGTGTTCTTCGATAAGAATGAGCGCTAATCTCTCCTCTTTCTCTTTGATATGTTTGTGTTAAATTATTTTAATGGTTAATGGTTTTGCAAAATGTTTAATTTGGTGATTTTGATAGTTTATCTTGCTTTATGTTTAATACTTATTTACCATTCATTTTTGTCATCTCACTATGTGTTTTGGATGAAGATTTTGCTTTGACGAAGCGAATTGAGGATTAATGGGTGTTTACGTGTTTGTTTCTTTTCTCTTTCCTGTTATTGTTGCTTCTCTTTACTTTTATGGTGTTCTGTGGTATTTGAGGTAGAGAAAAAGTGTGTGGTTGGGAGGAAGTGTACTATGTCTGAAGAAGTTTGCATATATTATCTTTTTTTAGTTTCTTTACTCGCTTCTTTTTTTTGAAGCCTCTTGTGGTTTTTAATTCCCTCTCTACCTGTTTTTTATTGTGTTGAGGAAGTGGAAACATGCAGTTTTGTTGTGGACCTTGGAGTTTATTGGGCGCTTTTGTGAGTTTGAAGAATTGCTTTTTGTCAATTATTTTGAAAGCAGCGTGGTGTTTGAAAAGGGTTTAGTATGGGAACTAAGTTTCATATCATTTTAAAAAAATTAGCATGTTGAGAGGTATTTAGTAATTAATCAAGTTTTTGTGTTATACTGTACCATTTCGTTAGTTAATTGTTGCTTTACAATGTTTAGTTTTATTTGGCAAGAGGACTTTTGTGCAATTATGTGTCATTATTTTGGACACGCCTAGTTTAAATTTAGCCAAAAGTAGATATTACAACCACATTGACCCTATGCGATGTATATACCTACGGCATCGTCCTTGATAGAATCATAAACGGATTAGTTTTTTGGAACAATCTGGCTGTAGATGAGTAAAAAGAAATCAAAAATTGTGTGAGTATTTATTTTGATGTAGTTTTCTTGTTTCCTGTGGATAGTTGCATCATACTTTCCCATTATGTGGATGTTTGCGCCATGATACTTTAAGACGCCGTCACTGCATTAGAAATTAAATTAATTAATATGAGGATCCAGTCCAATAAGAAATTGAAACAAGAAATATCAAATAGTATAATAAGTATTCTAATATGGAGATATATAATTACCCTGTATTTGTATTTGCTGGTTATGGAGTAGCTTGGGTTGCAGGTTAAGTTCTCCAAAGATTCTTCTACCACAATTATTTAGTTATCGACTGAAAACTGTTTAGAAACAGAGAAGCCTTAAACTAACCATGTAGTTATCATTCGACATAAAACGATTTTACTAAGGTAGATAGATGTTGAGCGCTTGGGTTGGAGTATATAGTATTAGTCGTGGTTGAGAGCTTATGTATAGTTCACATGTTGAGTATGATTAGCGTAACTAGGGTAGCTACAGCTAATAGTATCTAAAACAAGATGTGTTGGGATGGGTTACTATTAGGGTCTATTACCTAGCTTCTAGTGTATTATCTTTCTGAATAGATAATACTGGCTATGGGTGTACGGATTTGCTTAAGCGTAGAAGATCGATTGATGAGTTTAGATATGTGGGGACTTTTTGGTTATAATATGAGGTAGGAGAGGAGTTGTGAAATTGGTGGGAGTTAAAGTTTTGATTGAGGTAGATATTGTTGTGAGATGTAGCGGTGTAATATAATTAGGTGGTTGGGTTTGTTGGATGAGATATGAGTAAAGTTACTAGAGTTGGTATTTAAGTGTTGTTGCCAGTGAGTATTTTTATATCATTCTTCCTAATAGTGATAAGGCATATTAAAAGGGTGGCTGTATAGTAATTTATGTGAAGGATGCATCTAAAGTGTTTTGAGATCTAGGATACTTAATAAAAATGAAGTACTGTTGACAGAGATGACGACAACTCCACTGGCTGTAATTCCAGCAACTCTATCACTGAGAGGAAAATTGAAAGGAATGGGATTAATCCTATACATAAAATACCTTGTTACAATGATAAGTTTTGCTTAGATCTACTATTTAAATAATATATCACTCATCTTAAAAATTGTAATTATTTAATATTTAGTTATAACTAGCCTATGGGTATGTGATAAACGGCAACAAATGTGAGATTAGGCTACACTATATAATGAAAAAAGACTAAGTGTTTGAGTAACTGTGCTTTATTAAGTTTCATATTACTTCTACAATTAGGGCGAGTGATCAGTATTTATCCCAATTCTTAGCCCCATATGAATATACACTCATGTTTTTTACAAAATTCTATTATAAGTACAAAATGGTAAACTGACAACTTTTCCCAAGATTTTATTATGATTAATCGAATGTCCTTCTTCTAGCTTATAATAGTATATTATGTAAATTGTTTTATTAATTTTCATATTCTGTTAAATTTCAAGAACCTATGAGAGGCATTCAATAGAAAAGACGAATATGTAAGCCTTTATGCATATAGGGCTGGAGTTGTGATGTCTAGTTTTTTCTTTTCTTGGCTAATGTCTTTCATCGATTATGATTCGAGAGACCAACTATTTTGTTACTTATAGTTTAATGATAATTTAACTATAATGTTAGGCAAGAATAAATTTTGAATTGAACTAAAAAATTATAATGATAATTGTCTTTGTAATATCTTGCCCGGAATGGGTTCAGCGCACACCACCATTTTAAGAATTTTTAGTTAATATTTTACAAAGAAAATATATGCTCAAAGATAACAATTTAGTAGGTATGTAGGTTTGAGGAACAAAAAGTGCGCGAAATTTTTATACTATTTTTAAGCCCATAATGAGAATAATTGTGGTTTATATTTTTTCTTTCGGACGGGAGTGGAGAGGACGCGGTTGAGGAAGCCATCATTTTTTCAACAAGTTTTCTTAAAAGCATTAATATTCATTAAAGAGAATTTTTGGTGCATTAAGACTCGAATGGTTTCTACTATCCTTCAGAAATTTTGCTAGTGGATGAAGATTATAATCATACTTTCAGGTTAGTGGTGTTGAATAATCTTTAATATTAGCCCAGATCTAATTATTCTTAGAAATTATGTTTGACAGAATATATTAATAATCGCTGGTAAGCGATAACCTTGATCCAATAACAAGCAGATCTATGTTTATGGGTTTATCCTTCATTGCGGCAATTCTCGATTCTCCTCGGCCGTAACATGCAGATCTTAGACGTTTATCGGGTTCACTTTGTTGTACGTTGGGCACTCTGGCTTTTTGTCTGTAAGTTGCTTCTCTTAATGGTCAGTTGAGAATAATCAACAGGAGATAGACGAGGAGGTTTCGTTTTATGGAGGCTCTCTCAACCTAAGCTATCAACCTTGTAGTAGTATGTGTTTTGAGGCAGTTCGTTCACACTCTTTTATGTTTATTTTATCTTTTCTATAGTTTCATCACCCTTAAGCTGTCGATTCCCCTTTTTACTTCGTTTATAAAGTGTAGAGGAAAGAGTATTAAAACCCTAATTG